>REGM01000060.1:23068-103432 GCA_004194415.1 Aurelia aurita
CCCCCCCATATTTGTACGTGAAGCGTTATTTGGCTAATTTACCCGCGTGATTTCGTGATTTTGATATTATTGGCTCGTGAATTCGTGATCAGAGACTCCTTCGTGCAGCGTGATTTGTTAAAAATTTGGTCGTTATTTCGTGAAATGGACTTTTAAAGCACGCGATTGATTGATGCGTCTTGATCGTTAATATAGACTTTTCTTACTTTCTTGCGTATTTTCAAGTTAATCACAAACCGAAAATCACAAGTTCTTGGCAGTGATTTGATTCTAAAGCTAAGAAGTGTATTTGCCAGTTATTCAAATAAAAACACAAAAGACACTATAGCATTCTTAAGTTTTGCAACGTGATCGTGAAAATGCTTTTTTAGAGTCCGTGATGGCGTGAAAAACGAAAAATTGGCTCGTGAATCCGTTATCCAGGGGTACTATGGGGGGGCCTCTATATATGGGCTACAGTAGGTCTGCTAGGTCATTATTTAACTACAATGTTTAAGATTATTTTGAAGATCAAAGAATGACTTTAAAAGAAGAGAAACTACTTTCAGAGTTACCACGATTTTGAATTTAGCGTTATTGACTTTCGCCCAATACGCCAGTGGATAACGCGGAATCGCGGAAAATTCCTTGCCCCCCCCCCGTTTTTACGAGACGCCAGTAGTGGAAGGTATTCCAGCATCCATATTATGTTCGTGGATAATATGTTCCTATTATGTTCGTTCTGTTTTGTTATTCTTCTTAAACTTTGTTAGTAGGTTTCTACCTTAGAATACATGTATGTTTAAGAAGATTTATAAAAAAAAAAAAATATTGAAAGAGCCTCTCTTTCAATTGTTGCCATAGCGACGCTAAAACTAGAAAACAGGACTGCTCAAGAGCTTGCCAGTTGCACAGAAGAGGAGTGCTGAGACAGTTGCCGATAGAAAGAGTTCGAGAAGTTTGGAAGTATAAATAGCAAAGATGGTGAGTGACTAAAGTTTCATTAGTGCGACATGAAAGAATATTAATTAGGCAAAGAGTGTTCTAGCAGCACGTTTGATTGATCACGATCACTGATTCTCCTCCCAACATACATTTACATAACATTCAGTTCAGTTTTCATATTTTAAATAAATTCACTAGGCCTAGGCCTACATACATACAATTTAGCATTAATAACCTAATACAAACAAATAGCTAAACTACGATAGCAATATTACAGAAAATTAATACAACAATACGGAAAATTAATACAAATATGAAACATAATAGAGAAAAAGATAAATCGTATGGAGGGAATTACTTAAAGGAGGAGCTCTCTCAGGAGTTGGACTAATGGAGGAGAAAAGACCCCTGTTTTAAAATCATCTCATATATGTTTGATTACTTTCATTGAGATTATGACACTATTGGTGTATTTATTATGACATTAGTCCAAAAATAATGAAGATATCAAAAATGCTCTCTCTTGAATTATTGCAAATTACCTAAAGTTCCATTGGAGCAATTCAGTTGAAAGAATGGGTCTTGTGACTCATTGCAATAACGTTTTACGCAATTAATTTTGAAGTTTTGCAAAGATTCAACGCATATGCTGCTGAAGATACACAAAAAATAATGATAACACAATGGTGTAATCCTCTGACAAAGGTGTTGTGGCGCAGTGGTGTAATCCTCTGACTTTGCAGCCAGAGCAGTCAGGCAGACAGGGTTCGATCCCAGTACAAGCCCTATCGCTTGAGCGTCATGATAAGGGGTCACAGACTCAATTAGGTCTTCTCTACTTCTGTGATCACAGCGCTTGGCGCTAAAAACCACAACTTCACTTTCACTTTGATATATATTATGTTTCCTTCCCCATCAGTCTAGAATCGAGGCTCTATCCGCAAAAGATCTTTGGCAGATAGACTCACACCACTCTAAACAATAGAAAAACAAGAGAACAAAATTAATTGGCATATGTCTTTGGTGGACGGCGTACACCGATTCAACTAGAGCTTATCCAGAATCCAGTAGTGGAACCTGTTGGTTGCCCTTGTGAAAATTTGACCATGAAACATTGTCAAACATGTTTGTTCATGTTTTTACTATGGTCAGCCATGGTGCTTGACCATGGAGTTTGACCATGGACCCTGCAATAGTTAATGTTTGGATTTAAGAAAGGTCATTTGTATGATATTTTTAAAAAACCACATCAGAATTTCTTTTGATTATAGTACTCACACAATATTTTCATTCTTAGCCTCCAAAGAAAAAAGGTGGAAAGAAAGGGAAGAAGAAAGCTGCAAAAGCGAAAACACCAACAATTATCGATGGCATCAGTACAGAAGAAATGTCTAAAGAGCAGGTAAGAAAGCTTCAAGTTTCCAACATGTACTGTCAGAGGTGAAATCGCAAGGATTAAAAAAACTGACTAAATATTCTGATTCTCTTCTTGACATAAGATTCTTAATTCTTAGGCAGCCTTCGTCATGAAGAAAACACTACTGTATATGTGTGGTTAATCACACACATTAAGGTTGTTTCTCAGTACATTAAATTACTTCATGTGTACATGCCAATGTGTGCACATGTGATCATACACATCAAATGACACATACTGCTTGATGGGCTGGGTTCTGTTCATTGCATCTGAGAAATACTGAATGGTCCAAGAAAAGGTATCCACCTTTGACATGTCATGGTAAATCATTACACTTGTAGGCTGATTTCGGAGACTGATGATTTAATCTTTAGAAAAAATCCCAAATTATACTTTTTTTGGTTTTTCAGAAGGCTATTTCCCAAGTTATGTGTAATTTCTTGAAAATTCTTAGTTAGAAGCATCCTAAATTGATCTTTAATAACTTATTTGCAAACTTCATATCAATTTATCAATAACAAAGAAAGTTCTACCTAAATTCAGAAGGCTTTATCCAAACCTATTTGACATTGTCTCTTTTTACTACTATTTACATCCATTCTAGCTCGAAGAGCACATTGTAAGATTACGAGAAGAACTTGACAGAGAAAGAGAAGAAAGGAACTATTTTCAGTTAGAACGAGATAAAGTGAACACTTTTTGGGAAATAACAAAGAGACAGCTGGAGGAAAAGAAAGCAGAATTACGGAATAAAGAAAGAGAAATGGAAGAAGCAGAGGAAAGGCATCAAGTTGAAATTAAAGTTTATAAACAAAAAGTGAAACATCTTCTTTATGAGCATCAAAATAATATAACAGAGCTAAAGGCAGAAAGTAAGTACTTGTTAGTNGCTGGGTTCTGCTGAGAAATACTGAATGGTCCAAGAAAAGGTATCCACCTTTGACATGTCATGGTAAATCATTACACTTGTAGGCTGATTTCGGAGACTGATGATTTAATCTTTAGAAAAAATCCCAAATTATACTTTTTGTTGATTTTTCAGAAGGCTATTTCCCAAGTTATGTGTAATTTCTTGAACATTCTTAGTTAGAAGCATCCTAAATTGATCTTTAATAACTTCTTTGCAAACTTCATATCAATTTATCAATAACAAAGAAAGTTCTACCTAAATTCAGAAGGCATTATCCAAACCTATTTGACATTGTCTCTTTTTACTACTATTTACATCCATTCTAGCTCGAAGAGCACATTGTAAGATTACGAGAAGAACTTGACAGAGAAAGAGAAGAAAGGAACTATTTTCAGTTAGAACGAGATAAAGTGAACACTTTTTGGGAAATAACAAAGAGACAGCTGGAGGAAAAGAAAGCAGAATTACGGAATAAAGAAAGAGAAATGGAAGAAGCAGAGGAAAGGCATCAAGTTGAAATTAAAGTTTATAAACAAAAAGTGAAACATCTTCTTTATGAGCATCAAAATAATATAACAGAGCTAAAGGCAGAAAGTAAGTACTTGTTAGTCAATTTTTATTCTCCTTTCATTAGAAATGTACTTTAGTTGCTTGTTTAGTTTTTTATTCTCTACTGTAAATGAAATTGCAAAAAAATTTTTTTCAAGGGAAATTAATATAAAATTGACAATACAGGTCTTGTGTACATTAACATCACAATAGTTCACAAGAATTCTTAATGAATTTTTCAAAAAGTCTCAAATGAGAATGTTCAAAATTTTTCGTATTTTTTTTCTTTCAAGAATTCTTTACTTAAAGAATTCGAAAACAAATGATTCAAAATTTGAAATTTTATCAAGAATTCCAAAGCAAGAAAACAATCTTAGTGGTACAAAACTAAATCAAGTTTACATAAAGAAATACTATTACTTTGTAGGTGCTGTAGCGTTGAAACTTGCTCAAGATGATCATAGAGGAAATGAGCAATCATTGGGCAAAGATAAAAGGTCTTTGAAGGTTAGTATAGGAGAAGCAATGAAAAATTGAACTTTTTTACATCATATGGCTAATTTGCATACAGTGATGATTACCCACGCACGACTGGAATTTTGATCAGCTCACCAAGCAGTTTAAATTTCATGTCACAAAAAGCAACATAAATAAGTTTTACTGTTGGTAAATATTAATTCTAACAAGCAGAAAATTGTTGTAGGTCCAGTTTTTGTCAATACATGGGAAATTCTGTCATAACCTTGTGGCTTTAAGGCTGGTTCCCATTAAATCGTAGAGGTATCGTAAGGAGATCGGTGACAGTCTGCGATCGTCTGCATTGTGTTCTCGATTTAATGGAAACATTTGCTTACGATCCTTACGACTTTCGAGGATCGTGAATCGTCAGCATCAGGAAAGTTGAACTCACTTCAACTTTCCCGATCGTTACGACTGTCCCGATCAATGATAACTTTGATGGAAACGCTTGTCGCAGACGATCGGCGATCATCGCAGATATCCTTTTGTTTAAGAACAATAACGTGGATCAAATTGTCTAATTTTAGGTTTGAGCTTCTTTGTCGAAGCGCCTTCCTTGGGGTTTGAAAATGTTCTTTGATTGCTCCGTTGCAGACGGTCGCAGACTGCCGGCGACTTATGGAAACACTATGCTCATGATCGCAGATGGAAGGTGGAAGAAGGGATCGCAGACGATCGTATACTGTCGCCGATGCCCTTACGATTTAATGGAAACCAGCCTTTAACAAGTGATGTTTCTAGTCATCACAAATTTCTTCATTAATGATTAAAATGTGCTTAATTTTAGGTTGAATTGAAAGAGCAAGAACTTGCCCATGAAGATATCATCAAAAATTTGAAAAGAGTGAGTAATTTTATTCTGTTCATTCACTTTGTCTCATTTGCATTTTATCCATGGCATGCCAAGGGGATATTTGGAAGTTGGTACCAGTTAGGGCCAGCATAGCATCCAAATCTTTAAAAAACATTACACGGATGGTTAATGCATCTTTCGTTTGATTTTATTATTTGAAAGGAACTTCAGGTACGTTGCAAAAATCCTACATGTAGCATTTTTATAATATCGTGATTATTTTCAGAATTACAGCGGTTTTATTTTTATTGAAAGAACTCGTGAAAAGTTTTGAAAAAATTAAAATAATCGTAGATCCTAAATTAAAACATGAAAAACAGTACGATCTTCAAGAAAATTTATAGTTTATGAAGGTCTATAATATGGTAGTAAGCAGAAATCTATAGCTTTTCTAGTTTACGATTTAGCAATTTGATGACGTCACATTCTCAAAACCGGCCCAAGCAAAGAAGACGCTGTAATTCTGAAAATAATCAAGATATCAGAAATTCTACATGCAAGATTATAGCAAAGTACTTGAAGTTCCTTTCAAGCCATTAAATCAAACAGAATATGCATTAACCATCCGTGCAATGTTTTTTAAAAGATGCCAGAGATTTGGAGGCTATGCTGTGAGGGCCATAATTCAACATGGAAATATAATTTACAAATATTTGTTCTGTTCATGTAACTATTCTGACTTGTATCGAGTCATGTACATGCTCAAGAAAACGTCATGAAATTTAAACTGTAAACTTAAAATATTTTCTACTAATATTGTTTGTTTCATTCTGGGAGCACCACATGCACAAGACTTATTTATATGCTGAGTTGAAATTTTCCACAATTTGTACCTATTTTTAGAGAGGTACAGAATAATTTGAAATTTTAATTTCTCTCAGGGAAAAGACGAAGAAATCACAGGACTTCGAGATGATTTTGAGAGACAGGCCAAAGGTACCATTCATTTTTAAATTCGTAAACATGTTTGAGCAATTTGACTGATTTCATGAAACTTTCTTTGAAAGTACCGGGTGTTCCAAAAAAAGTACTCCTATTTGAAAAATCACCAACATTTGATTAGATGGCCGATCTTTAATTTCTTTTTTTAACAAGTAAGATCAAAGACCAAATTATTTTCTCAGGAGTAGCTCATCTTGTGGTGGCTTTTAAAATGAGCAAAGTTTGCTCTTTTTAGGGCTGCCTGGTTTTGAAGCATACTGCAAACAGCACTGATGATTACCAGATTAATTTCTTTGCGATATTAAGCTTCTAGTTTGGTCATAAATATCAGAAAGAAAAGCAAAGTATCATTGTAGACTTGAAGGATCACGACAAATCGCAAAATAATGGCTCTTAGGCAAGCTTTACGATGTTGCTTAAAGAGTATAGCTGAGAATAGGGGTTTTCAACCTGTCATTTTATACCATTTAAGTAACAAAAACAAACATTTTATCATCTTTAAATATATTTAGATCATTGAAAAAAGAGATCAAAAAGAAAATTTGAGGATAGGTTTAATAATCGAGTTTTTGTGATTTTTCAAACGGGAGTACTTTTATTGGGACATTCGGTAGGAAAACGAAAAAAGATAACGAAAGATCGCTAGATGAAATTTAGCGATCATTTCATTATTGCATGTTATTCGAAACTGGAAGCAGAAGACCTTAGACCTTACATTTGCTTAAATTTTAGGATCGAACCTTTCTTTTTTTGTAGAAATTGAAGCAAAATACGAGAAGAAAATGAGAGCCTTGAGAGAAGAACTGGAATTGAGGAGGAAAACAGAAATACATGAAATCGAAGAGGTACGTGAAAGAAATTAAATGCAGTTTCCTTTCTTATTCAAGGCTTTGGCGAGAATGTCAAACAACTTTGAAATAGACAATAACGCCAAAGATGGTGGCCGCGCAAAGCATGCTGGTAAAAAGCTCCCTAACGACCACCTAACGACATAAAAAGTTTGGTCTGCCGTTTCGACTAGCTAGCTGTGGTAAGGTTCGGAACAAGCGATCAATGTAAACAAATAGGAAATTTTACAATTCGAACGTGAATCTTTAATTAAAACTTCGATTCGAATCAAAACTTAACTTTCCTGCTTTGGAAATGTTTCCTTTCGAACCGTGTTGCATTCGAATTCAAGGTCGATTCGAATTCAGGCTAGCTGGTCGAAACGGCAGACTGAAATGTTTACGTCTTTGGGTGGTCGTCAAGGAGCTCTTTGCCAGCATGCTTTGCAGCAAAACACAACAGAGTCTTTGGAGCCGCCATCTTTAGCGTTATTGTCTATCGAAGTGATTCTTTGGACAACCGTACAAAAAAGAAAACCTTTAAGAAGATATTCACATTTTTGTGATACATATTTTGTGATACAGAATTACCTATTTGTGATTTTTAAAACAGAGATGAATAATTCTGAGTTCAACAACCAGACAACGAGCGAAAGTTAGAGGGACTTATGTAATGAGTCTAAGGCAACTATTCGAGTAAAATGCTATCGTAAATCTTATAGGTTTCCAAACGAACGATCATGTGTTGCATAAAGCGAAGTAAATTCACAAGGACGTGTCCATGATCGAAGCAGTTATTGCATTGGCCAGAAGAACGCACCCAAAAATCTTTCAATTCTACTTATGAAATTATCTTAAAGTATTTTTCACTCATTAAGATTAATCATTTTGTCTTTTATCCAGCGAAAGAATAGTCAAATAAACACTCTGATGAAAAACCACGAGAAGGCATTTAGCGACATCAAAAATTATTACAATGATATCACACTCAATAACCTTGCACTTATCAACTCTCTGAAGGTAAGTCATTTTCTCAGAATTGATTAAACTGTAATATTAGTTTCAGAGAAAATCTGGTATCTTTCTTAGAGGGGTCATTAGGGGGTCCTTTCGCTTTGAAGGGGTCCTCAATCGCATTCGCTCAGTCATATTTTGCAGGCAACCCCAGTCATTTTTTTCTAGATATATAGTCGGTGATCCAATAAAAAGTGGAACCTTTTTGAAAATCACTAAAATTTGATTGGGTTACTGATAATAAAAATTTCTTTGTGTGCATTGTTGTCAAGGACCGAATTAACTTTAGAAATATTGCAAAGTCTTGAAATGGCTTTGAATTTGTGGGAATTTGTGCTTTTACTAGCTACCTGGTTTTGAAGCATCTTGCTAAATTGCAAGAAGTAATTGTTGAATTGAATTTTTATCCCGCATCACCACTTAAATTGATCGTTTATTTCCTTGATAGTACTTTTCTATCTAGTTGGTGTAAATTAGCTTTATTCTTTTAAAACTATGTAAATACCAACTTTAAATAAATATATGAATGAATGAATGTAGGACTCGAAATTACATATGAAATCACAAGACATAGCTTTTTGGCTAAAAATGCGATATTTTGTCAAATACTATTGCTCAAAATGTGTTTCTTCTTTCTTGCCAAAATTTCGTCCCTCTCTCCCGAATGAATAAAATCACGATCATTTACGTATATTTATTAGGTCCTTGACGCAGATACACACAAAGAAGATTCTAAGATCGGTAACATAATCAAATTGTGGTGATTTTTGGAGAAGTTTCTCATTTTATTGGGTCACCCGGTATAGTCGGTGATCAAAGCTCATTCCTAGTCTATTGCTTCTGCCGTTAGTATTCCCAGTACCAGCTCAAGAATCCTGTTTCTAGAATGTCATTTTAGGCGAAATCCCAGATCCCTATTTACCCCTTCAAGACCCTCTTCTTACCTCAACGACAATTTTTGCGAGGCCAATCTTTATTAACTCTAGTATCTGTAAACTAATATTATCGAGACGCCAACTCAAAGTTGTCAATTCAACCAAATTAGAATTAATCCAAGAAAAGAGTTTTGAACAGCCTTCCCGACGGCTAGGGATCCGACCAACTTCTCTGTGGAATTCTCCACAAGTTGTTAATAACATATTTACAAATTAATCGCTTTTGCAACTCAGAAACAATGCGAAAATGCAGTATCACAATGCCTTATCATCATTGGTAACCTTCTTTTTCAGTTTACTTGGCTTAATTTATTTTCGTGGCCTGTAAATAGGCCTCAAAAAGGGGAAAAATAGTGAGAAATAATTTCTATCACTTTCTTAGATAATTTTTATCCTGGTCATTGCAAAACAATTGACAATGATAATAAAATGACTTTAAAATTAAACTTTCACCATTAGAATGAAAAAATTTATGCATTCTTTTAGCTTCTACTTTTATCTCAAAAGTTCATGTTTTGTGTGACTCAACCCAAAAACATAGCTTCAAGTTCGACTAAACTCAATCAATGCCTTTTACTGCAAGTTGAAAGTTATGCTATGTTTGATAACTGCATCATGAATTTTGTGAAAGCTAAAATAATTGTGTACATTTACTGCTAGTTCGTAATTACATTAGTTCGTAAGTGTGCTATTGCCTGTTTAGCATGTAGATTCTTGTCTTATTCTTGATTTTGTCTTCCACGTGTCTTTAAATATTTATTCAGGAAACGCGCATAAGTTAGTTTGTTATCCTTTTGTGCTTATTTTGATTTGACTTTTTGCATTGATGTTGCAAATGTAGAAAGCAGCATGACCGAGAACCCAAGAGTTTTTGTGAAAAAGAGTCCACAGAAACATTGTTACTCTCGAGTCCGGAATAAACGGGGGGCTTGGAATGAACGGGGTGGGTGGAAAATTTGATCTGCAGTTCTGTAATGGGACGAAACGCACAAGTTCTTTTGACTGTAAAAACATAACAACTTAAAAATCATGGCAACTATTAAAAGTGAAAAATACAGTTAAGTCACATCTCAGGAAAGATGATTTCGCATGTTTCACATTTCAAGAAGCTCGAAATTAACAAATAAGGATGTTTTTCAAAAATTAGTAAGCTGGGGGAGACGTTTATTCCGGACTCGAGAGTAGTCAAATTTTAAAGTCAGTGAAATAATTATCCTCTTTATATCTGTTTCAACTCAAGCTCTATTTAGTAGTCGTTGAAGTTGTGATATTTGTGAGGAAATATCCTANCGCCCTTGTTTTCGTGGATATTTCTTTAACTTTTATTCGCGTGTTGCAGATAACGTTTGACGCTGATCCAAAAGTCAAACTTGCACAAAACTTGTTTATATTTAATTAAAAAATGCTGCTTTTAGCTTGAAACGCATCATGTTTTGATAAACAAAGAGCATATTTGTGTATGTCGTTAAAAACAAGCGAGAATGTCGTTAGTGTGTGCAAATACAAGTTGACCTCTTGACCTAAAATCTAAGATGTTCTGTGCAAAAGAGTTCGACAGTTGTTTTCGTTCTAGGCACACAAACAACTGGCCTTGTTTAAGGAAATGTGAGACAATCCAGCCACATGCCTTTCAATAATTTCTTAGTTGTTGTTCGTGATAAATACAGCTACCAGTCTGTTTCTCTTTCTGTATAATGACTGCTTTATAATTGATGTATAAATGGCAGTTCTACCCATGCAGCCATATTATCTTTTTCCCTTATATGTCTTCATGGTCAAGCAGTGCATGCATAATTAAGGCCTTATTTTTTCTTATTTTTCGATCATTAAATCAGCAAGATACTTCTGTACGCATATGACCTGCACATTTTGCAAGTCCTCTTCATTTATGGATAATAGTTCAATTGTTTGTGAAAAGGTAATTCCCCTAGGCATTAAAATGCCAGTTCGTTTCCTTTCCTAGGCAGTATTTTTTCCGCTTTAATGTGAAAAACATGTTTTTCTAAATTATTTCATGATCATTAGTATTTAGCCTCAGGCAATGCCAATACCATGCAGTTGCCAATGCCTTACTTTAATGCAAAGCAAGACAATGAAATGTCTAATTCTAGCGATTATCTGAAACCCTCTGCACTCTACCTTTATCAGGGGTGGCGCCAGAAATCTCCCGACAGGAGGGCTGGAACTTCTGACAGAGGGGGGTAAAATGACTAAAAAATGCAGTTTTCTTGTGTCATTTTGCCAAATTCCCTCCGAAAACAACCAAAAGTTTCCTCCGCCGGGGGGGGGGGTTGATGCTTCCGACAGAGGGGCTGCAGCTCCCTAGATCTCCCCTGGCGCCACCCCTGATCTTTATTCCAAATACATTGAGGTATCCATCAACGTTCACCTCGCAGTGATGGACGTCCCCGCCCAACGGACAGTATTTGTCTTTCTATTCGCTACGTTGAACTAGTTTGAGATAGTGACGTCATCAAATATCTAAATCGCAGACCAGATTTACAATAAATGTAGAAGTAAACTCTATCGAGCTCTTCAACCCAAAGAAAGATGCAATAGCTATATACATCACGTATGCTTAATATGGTACTGTGTCTACGATTTCTTCTTCTCTGTTACTACTTACTGAAAATAAAACTATTTCCTTTGCCTCTTTTGCAGGCGCACAACGACTTGATCCGGACATACGAAGCAAAACTGCAATCCTTTGGCGTACCGACTGATGAACTTGGCTTCAAACCGCTTGAGAGTAACGTAGCAGGACAACAGCTTGGCAGAGGACCGGCCGGACTTGTAGCACAGTCAACGTGAGCTAGGAGATCGTTCTAATTCCACTAAGAGTCTCTATCACTATTAATCTACGAACACCCGAAAGGCATTTTAATTATTAGATATTGGATATTAGGTTTGGAACATTGTAATATAATTGTAAAAATGACTTTGTTTTATCATCATGGGACTGAAAATAATATATTTGATATTTTATTGTTTCTGATCTTCAGCATAGCCTTGGAGAAAATGCAAGTTTAGAGTCAAAACCGCTGTTCCACTTGAAAACTAAAAATAAAAAAATGCTTTAGCATAAATTGACCTATTTGGCTAAGGTTTGTTTTACACCTAACATATTTTGTGCCATGAAAACTTGTGCCATGATTCGAAAAAGGAAAGCAGCATTAAAACTTCGCAAGAGTTTGGTAACATAGCTTAAATTGGGTGTCAAGAAACCTTGCCGAATAGGCCAATTGTAAGAGGAGATTGTGCGACAATAACATGTGCGACAATAACACCGGTTGATTGAGATGCCAACTCAAAATGTGCTTACGCATCAGAAAATATCAGAATTGCAAATGCCTACTATTCAGCTTCTGAATTAGATAAACAAAATTCCTGCGGCAGATGTTTGGATTTGTCCTTCTTCATTCGATATATGACCAACCATGTTTTCCCTTATCAGTCCTCTTTCGCATGCAACTCAAATGAGCCAGCTACCCAGATTCGAAGTCTTTAATTGCGGTAATAGATAATAGATAGATAATAGAATTTAGGCAGCAGATGTTTAGACATATCCTTCCTCTTTTGATATATGACCAATGTCTTCTCTTAACAGCCCCCTTTCGCGTGCAACTCAAATGAGCCAGCTACCCAGATTCGAAGTCTTTAATTGCGGTAATAGATAATAGATAGATAATAGAATTTAGGCAGCAGATGTTTAGACATATCCTTCCTCTTTTGATATATGACCAATGTCTTCTCTTAACAGCCCCCTTTCGCATGCAACTCAAATGAGCCAGCTACCCAGATTCGAAGTCTTTAATTGCGGTAATAGATAATAGATAGATAATAGAATTTAGGCAGCAGATGTTTAGACATATCCTTCCTCTTTTCATATATGACCAATGTCTTCTCTTAACAGCCCCCTTTCGCATGCAACTCAAATGAGCCAGCTACCCAGATTCGAAGGCTTTAAATGCGGCTTGATTTGTTTTCGATTGCTGCTTGACTAATCGGCCGCAGAAATTCTTTTCTTTGCTGAATTAGATAATAGAATAGGCAGCAGATGTTTCGACATATCCTTTCTATGACCAATACCAATGTCAATGACCAATGTCTCTTCTTAACAACCCCCTTTCGCGTGCAACTCGTGTGATTTAGACACCTAGATTTCATGGCATCGTATACGGCGTGATTTTTTACATTTGCGGCTTGAATAATCGGCCGTATAAAGCCCTTTGTTTGCAGTCAGTAATTGGCGCGTCATTTCAAAGCAACAGATTACCAAGCTATTCACAATAACAAACATTTTTTGTCACAGCTTTTGCAGTTCGTAGGAAGAGTAAGGTGCTAATTGTTGCAAAAACATATAACCCTGGCCAATCGAGAAAATTTTTCCTCGCAAACATTTGAGATTGGCTTGGTTTACTCTCCTTCGCGAGCGGACCACGGAATCACGGACCACAGAACTGCGGATCACGGAACTGCGGAACGTATACATCGCATACGCTGCAAACATCGCATTGACAAACAATTTGAACTTGTGAAAAGCAAAAAAGTGATTGAACTTCTTCTGAAACAAATCCCCAACGAAATTTTCTTTGAAGCAAATTTTTTGTAATACAAAGGGTGTTTCTTCTGCGAAGGCGCACTTACACACAGGAATACAAGGGAGTTAGATTCAGTTTAGCATTTAGGCCAAGGTCAGTAGAAATGTTGTTACAAACCAAGGCAGGGGGGATAAAACAAAGAAAAAAACAGCACTCAAAAGAAGGTAAATAAGTATTTATTAATCACATAATAGGTGTCCTTACACCCTTGGTAATACGCCGTAAACAGAGAAACTTTTTGCTTGACAAACTAATCTCAGATGTTTGCCGAACAAAGTTTACTCGTTTGGCCACGGCTTAACCAGGATCCAGAAAAATGCTCAACCTTCCTGCAAGACAAAAAGTGCTGTATTGGAATCTTCCTCGTTTTAGAACAGAATATGGGTGTGTTTGGGGCGTTCCTTTGTATTTAGACACCCTCCTCCAGTCAGTGGCCCAGTTGAGCTTGGTTCCCACCGTGCGTTAACTATCATTATGTGGCGCAAAACCAGGTGCACTAAATTGCACTTATTTTTAATCCTAATGGGAACACCCTCTTCTAAAAACGCAACAACTTTATCGCCAGTCAGCTCGAATAAAATCGCGTTAGCGCAGTTTAATTTGGAAGTTGAAGTCAAAGACTTCTGTTTCCAACCTTTAGATTTTGTACGGCGTTAAAGACCATGTGCTAATTTAAAAGAGGGTCTTCCCACTATAAACGCGATTTGTGGTACATGGTTTAGCGCAAATTAACGCGAGTTTAGGCCTAGTGGAACCAAACTTTACCGTACTGATTTCTTGGCACTGGGCTAAGCCAACCAGACAAATGAAACAGCAAGACAAGATACTTCACAATGGGCGTATCGCATGGTAAACTGTTTCCACAACTTATTCCCACAAATTTCCTAAAAGCCGAAGTTTGACCCACCCAAGACTCAAGTGATCCACGCTAAGTATTGTTATAGTTCTTAGATATCACTTACACAGCATATCTGCCACGATTGTTAGTAAAAGCCACCAACAACCAACAGCTTTTACAATTTCCAGGCAAAATTGGAAACAAATCCAGGCTTTAATTTCCCTTTTCCAACGACTTAACTGACCTGACCAACTTTTAATCGGATATGCAAAAGAATTAAGTTGGTTTTCAGGTTTCTTCACCCATGTTATCTACTCGCTTAATTTTGTAAATCTCGCGCTAAGTTGAAATGATTATGGATCAAGAATAGCTAACTGAAATTTAGTTCCCCACTGACCAACTAAATTCAAACTCAAGTCATTGAAATCGAATTACAGTCCAAAAAAGTATGAAGAGTTTGGCCAAAATCCATTTATCTAAACCAACTTTCTATTCAAAATTTTTCTGCTCCAAAAATCTGTCCTTAAATGTCAGTTCTTTCATTTTGAAACTGCATTTATTTTTGGAGGCTAGCTGTCCAGGAGTTGTAATCCTTTCATTTCTATATCTGCTTGGTTCCTAAAGATTAGGCTTTAGCGTCAATTTTGAAGCCTTGTCTACGGAAATCGACTAGATCTGAAATGTGAAAAAAGAATAGTCTAGACCTCTTATCAACCTGGTTCCCTAGGGTATATGTTGTAAGTCTAGGATAGCCCTCAATGTAGGCGTTACCGTTTACGGAAAACCTTCATTGACGCTGGGTGCGAGGTTGGACCTCTTATCTGTTCTACTAAAGAGTCTGGATCGAGCGACATGTTGATAAATTTTCTCGACCTGGTTCCGAGGGCCAGTTTCCTACGTCAGTTTCCCAAACAGGTTGGCATCACAGTGGTTGGCATGCTGGCGGCAGACTCCTTTTCGGACATGGGAACGAGGTTGATATTTCCTTTAAATCTGACATATCTTCGAATGTGCACAACAGTTAGACTTATACATCGCCGTAGTTTCGCTCCTTGCCTGAACTGATACATCGCTACAACTACAGTGATAGAAGCTATAATAACACCCCTCAATCGAACCTTTCGAATCTAAATGTATAACAATATCGCTCAATTCAGACTCTTTTGTAGAATAGCTAAAGGCGCCTAAAAGGTCTTCCTAGGTTTCTGCTAGAACCAGAAGGCTGGGTTATCAGCTTATTTTTCCAAATAAGGTATTCATTCCGCAAGAGGATTCTAGATTGTCTAATTCGAAAGAATTACAGCTATAAGTTTTGAATAACCTTCAGCTTGACGTCAACGGACTCCCAAGGGACATTACTACCAATTCTAAGCCCCATCTTCGATAAGAGGCCAGTCTGCACTTAAACCTAGATAGAATGAGTTTACTTTACTACTGTCAACTTTCGACATACCGCATATGACCATTTCCAAATACTTGTTGATTGTTCCGNAGATAGAAGCTATAATAACACCCCTCAATCGAACCTTTCGAATCTAAATGTATAACAATATCGCTCAATTCAGACTCTTTTGTAGAATAGCTAAAGGCGCCTAAAAGGTCTTCCTAGGTTTCTGCTAGAACCAGAAGGCTGGGTTATCAACTTATTTTTCCAAATAAGTATTCATTCCGCAAGAGGATTCTAGATTGTCTAATTCGAAAGATTTACAGCTATAAGTTTTGAATAACCTTCAGCTTGACGTCAACGGACTCCCAAGGGACATTACCACCAATTCTAAGCCCCATCTTTGATAAGAGGCCAGTAGCTTTCTTCCTGTCCTTCCTGAATGTTATAACATTGTCGAAACTGTTATATTCCATATTCCTGCATTTAAACCTAGATAGAATGAGTTTACTTTACTACCGTCAACTTTCGACATACCGCATATGACCATTTCCAAATACTTGTTGATTATTCCGGATTAATCTCAGAGACGTGCCCGGGACGTGCCCGCATTATCAATCTTTCTGGTTTTTGAGAATATCGAAACAGGGAAATGTTTAAGTTTTTGGTTTCTCTGCAGCAACTTTAAAAGCATAGTACCTTTTTTGGGACACTTATCACGTAACTAGATTATTTTTAAGAGGTTTGAAGGTTTGAAGGCTCTGCTGACATGTACCTACAGTACAGCGTGCTGTTTAATACAGCACAAGGCCGATTTAAAAAGCCAAAATGAGCAAAATGGTAAGGTCATGTTTTTCTTATCGCAGGTATTGTTTTCTAATGATATGGAAACTGTTTAAAATGTAATAGGGTAATAGTCAATAATGCTAAAGATGGCGGCCGCGCAAAGCATGCTGGTAAAAAGCTCCCTGACGACCACCTAACGACATACAAATTTTGGTATGCCATTTCGACTAGCTAGCTGTGGTAATTCGAATGCAAGTTAGCTAGTCGAAAAGGTATACCGAATTTTTTATGTCGTTAGGTGGTCATCAGGGAGCTTACCAGCATGCTTTGCAGCAAAGCACAACAGAGTCTTTGGAGCCGCCGTCTTTAGGAGCGTTATTATCTATTGGGCTCCCCAATTATGCTAGGTGCCAATCAAAAAGGACATTTTATGTCAAATTCTATATCGAAGTGAATACCATAATTTTGATTGTTTTTGGGCATATCAACGAGTATGATCTTTGGCTAGATTTCAGAGAGAAATAAAGCACTTACAATTATGAGAAAAATCTCAAAACCAACCTTGAATTCTCAACAAGATGATGAATTCCAAAATTGAAAGATTGGCTGCATGCTTTTCGTTGCACGATTTTCAAGCGGTGGATACATTCAAAAAATAGATTTATCTGTGCGCAAGAACTAAACCTCTTTTTGTCTCATCTGTTTTCAGCGAAAACTCGAAAATCCGTTTCAAACTGTGTGTGAAGAAGGGATTCACTACAGGGGTGGCACCAGGAATCCTCCGACGGAGGGGCTAGATGCTTCCGACGGGGGGCTGTAGCCCCCCTAGCCCTCCCCTGGCGCCACCCCTGATTCACTACAGCAAAAAAAATTGAATGAGGAAAGGAAAAAATTGCAAACCTATGAAAGATTTCCACTTTCTCGTGATTGCAGATAAATTTTAGGGAAAAAATTGGATATTATTAGCAATGAGTAATTTGTACATTTTAGAACTTACCATATATGGACTTTTTGAACCTTGGAATTACCTGTGAAGTTTCCAATTTGATATTTCAACAATGTACTTATTTTATTGGTGAATGACGTCATCTTTCAATACACACTGCTTGCTCTGAATGACCTTGTCACAAGCATGTCGAACCTGCCAGGTAGTTTTCAAATCATCTATTCTCTCGCCTCTGTTTGAAATAAATTGTAGCAGGTTGCACACACATCGAAAACAAACACATTTCATGAAGATGAAGTGCTGAGATCAAAGAAAATACTGAATCAAAGCAGCAAGTAGCAAAACATGCCCAGGCATAAGTAAACCACATGGGAGCAAATCTGATGAACAAGCAAGTCATTATTGTCTATGTGCATCTGCAAAATTTTAGGAAACGCCTCCTTGCCTGTTCTGTTTACGAGTAGAAGAAGTGAAAGCTTTTTTGCAAGTCTAACTTTCAACTTTTGTAAGTTATTTTTAACTGTGCAAGCAAATTGTAGTTTTTGTTCTGTTGTAGTTGATGTGGAAACTGGAAAGTGATGTTGTACAACGGCGTTTTGGTTAGGCTTGGGGCCTTAGGCCTAAATTCAATTTGTTGTATTCCTACGGCATTTTTGCGCGTAGCTTTCATCGTAATGAAACCATTTCCTTGCAGCAAACAAAATGAAGTCGTAATTGGCTGTTTTCGTTGTGCAAAGCTTTGAAAATTGTTTTGAACAGACTTTCTGGAAAACATCCAAAACTGTCAGGACCACGACCACAAATTGCGTCATTCGCCAATAATTACAAACGCATTACGTCACTCAAATCTCAGCATGAGTCACGTGCCTAAATCCTGAGAACTGGAAAACAACCGGCCGGTAGATAACGAAAAGTTTGTGAAAATAATCATCTTTTAACAATTACAAAAGAATTATAACTGTTTTTGTGACCTACAAGCCACAAATTCGACTAAGAAGTTGATATCCTGTCATTATCGTCAAAAAATCCTCGTTGTTCGATCCTCGTTTTGTTAGCATGCGTGCACGTTTTGCGCGCTAAGCCGGGGCTGTCCCCATTCCTTATTCTGCACGCTGATTGGCTGATGAAACCATGTGATTAATTTCTTTTGTTTGAGTGGATAATCCTCTTCGAATCCTTTGTCTTAAGCGAGATCTGATTGGTTGGTTGTAATTTATTCATACAGGGTTTCAAAGCGACAAAAAAATCCGAAAAGAATTAGTCCAAAGTTCAAGTTGCTGAGGAAAGGACGTGAAGTGAAGAGAAGTTAGCGGCAAAGATTTTATGGCTGCATTTTCAAGATGAATTCAACTCTCAAATTTGAGTATACTGCTGGCAAAGTATGGTGTATTGTTACACAACCTGATTCGCTATGTATTTCAATCAAATTACGTGAAGATGCAAAGGGACAAGATCTTTTAGAAGCGGTAAGAAAAATATTTCAACATCTTTTTTACGGAGGTCAAAGTCCAACCAGGCAAACTATTATATGTACTAGTAAAATTTGTGGACATTTTATAGCCATTTTCTCACATTTTATTAAAGCTTATCAATCCCGATATAATACTTTAGCTTCCTCTATCCTTTTAGTTATATTATTATGGCCTTAAAATCGTAATATTCGCTATATTTATCCACTATTTATCCATGAACTGTATGTGGAAGACCCAACAAACAAAAGCATTGCTTTGCTTGCTAGCTTTACTACAGACCAATCTCGATTTTTCACTCACTCAAGCAAAGTACTGATTCAATTCGATGTATTATTTATTCAAACAGAATCCTTATTCCTTTTTTATTTATTTCCCTTCAGGTTTGCAAAAGACTTGGAATAGTCGAGGCAGATTATTTTGGCCTGCAGTACACGAACAGTCGAGGAGAAATTTTCTGGTTGAACTTGAGGAACCGAATTAGTCGCCAAGTTGCAAAACCAGAGCCATTCTCGTTCTTATTTTGTGTGAAATTCTATGTGCCACCGCATCAACTACTTCAAGGATCTACAAGGTATATTTAGCAGTAATTTATTGTGTTTTTGTTGGAGTTTAAATTGTGTCTATCGTTCGAATATTACTCGCTATTTTTATTCAATTTTCTGCATGTGTTTTGTTTTGGCCTATCTAATTCACGGGTATCATGTCTTATTGTACAGGCGGCAGTTTTTCCTCAACGTGAAGCGAGATCTTGAAGCTGGCAAATTCAAGCCTGAAAAAGAACAAAATGTCAGAATACAAGCATTAATTGCACAAGCAATGGATGGGGATTTCAGGGAAAACCATATTGCATATAATCCTTCAGTGGTCGCTGAATGGCCCTGCGATCTTCGAAGTGAAGTTATTATGGAACATTGCAGGCTTAGGGGAATGCCCAAAGAATCTGCAGAATACAGATGCCTTGCTGAAATATCGCAACTGGAAGATTATGGCACAGAATATCATCCTGCTCGAACTGAAGAAAACAAACCCATGTTGATAGGTGTCGGGATAGAAGCGCTAAAAATATCAAAGCAGCAGGACAACAGCGTGGAGAGGTGAGAACACGCTTCTTGTTTTCCGCATCAGGTTATTTTTAGTAGCTCGAAAACCAAAACAAATAACCACTAACGCAGCAGAGCTGAATTGACTCAAAGTAAATTGTTTTTTGTATTTCTAACATGGAAGAAAAATATAAGAAAGCAAATAATTTTGCATACATAAATATATCTAAAGCTTTGTACCTAGCAACCCACTTAGGATTAAACTGGAACATAAAATCCTCCGTTTTCCTTCGTGTGCATAAAAACATGCTTTAAAAATATAGGGAAAATTTTAGATGGCTTTTCTTTTTAATACTGAAAATAGAACAAATTTAGCCTGGCATGTTTTCAAATAAAGTACAAATTTTGGTCAAATCACCACCCCATATTCTCAGATACAATATTGAAAAACAAAACCATTGTCCTGGGCACTAACTGATATTTTCAATAAACAATAGGTCTTTTATGAAAGGTAAACAACCCTTGAAAAGGCTTACTGCGAGATCGTGACCAGTTGCGATAACAAAACCCAATACAATGGTGTCCTATCTTTGTTTCCAAATCACATGATGTTTGGATCAAATTTTGTTCAACATTTTATTTCGTGTTTTGTGGCTTTGCTAACAGCCTTATAATAGTGGCAATAGAATCTTGTTTGTTAAGTTACCTGTTGAAGCCTACACACCATTCAATCTTGCCTTTTGTTTATTTCACATGACAGAAGTGTGCTGTTTATCCTCTGTTTGATAAAGGATTGTTCCTGCCAGTTTGAGGGCTCTTGATTTCTCAAAAACTTTGTGTGATCAAACATCATCCAGGCTGCAAAGCAACCAATGCTTTGGTCTTTGTAAGAACCCCCATAAATAGGTTGAACCATGTAACAGATTGTTCAGGATATTGAGGCCCTCCAGGGGGTTTCAGGGAAGAGTGATGCATGGGGTTTTAGGCTTGGAGCATTATAGGGAAGGTTAGTCAAAAACCTCTGTGAACAAGAGATTAATGACATTGAACCAAAGTTGAAAATACACCAGTTTTATAGTTCTGTGAAAACAATGCGCCCTTGTTTGATCATGTATGCACAGAATTTTNATGTAACAGATTGTTCAGGATATTGAGGCCCTCCAGGGGGTTTCAGGGAAGAGTGATGCATGGGGTTTTAGGCTTGGAGCATTATAGGGAAGGTTAGTCAAAAACCTCTGTGAACAAGAGATTAATGACATTGAACCAAAGTTGAAAATACACCAGTTTTATAGTTCTGTGAAAACAATGCGCCCTTGTTTGATCATGTATGCACAGAATTTTGTGTTCTTCCCAAAATGCATGAGCATCAGACTACAATAATTAGCTAAAAGTTGAACATGCATGCAATTTTCGAAACTGTGAACTGGTGTGTGTAAAGCAGCAGAAAAATTTGATGATTTGTTGTGGCCAGTGTCAGATGAAAATATTCAGCAAATGGCTCTGATTATTGAACAAATTGTCCTGTACCACCTGAAGATTATCGGTTTATTGATAGTAGCTTATGATTACTGATTTGTGTGAATCAACATAAATACAGTTATTATAAAGGAGAGGAATATCATTCCCTAAAAATATTGTATGTTGTTGGCAAAAATCCTTTTTTTCCAAGAAAGTCTGCAAAAAATCCCCAACAATCTTAGTTTTTTCCAAAAATCTTGTACGCTTCAAAGAGTGATTAGTGTAACAGAGATGACTGGGTCCCATTAAATTAAGAATATTATGGCCCCCTTTTATTAAGAAAAAAACAATTTTATTGTCTCAACATTGTAAAAACAATCAAACAAAACATTTTGGGGCCCTAGGTCAGGGTTTTTGAACTGAAGGTAACTTACATCGGTTTTGCCTCTGGATGCACCCCTCGATTGTAATCCTCAGTCAATGCTTGATCAAACTTTTGAAAAGTCTCAAGGTGGTACAGAACTTACAAATTGGTTGAGTAGCAGAACTGTTTTCTCAGTACAATTTTTGTCTATGCTGGTCACAGCAATTTTCAGATTAGATATGAAAGAGAAATGAAGAAATTTGTGTCTTATGATGAGAGTGTCGGATCTTCACCATAATATGCATGAAAGTTAATTGAAGTTTCTTCAATTTCTTCTGTTGAAACTTCTGTTGCACAAAAATGCAGTGAGTAAAAATATGTGCAAAGCAAAGAAAAAGGATAGAATTCTTGCTGGATGAAAAACTGAAAAATTTATCTCTCACAATTATTGGTGGTAAATTGAATGAAAAGAGTAAAGTATCACATGCATGTTAATTGAAATGCCAAAATATTTAACAATTATTAGATAGTTTCTCAAATTTTATTTTCTAGCATCTCGTACAGTTGCTTGCATATGGCAACACACGTTGGGAAGTGTGTGAGAGTTGATATTTACATAAATGACCAAAGGGAAACAGAGCCAATCATTTATAGACTTAATAGCAAAGAAGCAGCTTGCGCTCTGTACAGATCAATAACAGAACACCACGCATTCTTCCGCTGCGATAGCATTAACGCTGCTGTAAAGGAACAGGTTTCGAATGACTTCTTTGACACATTCAGGAACTTGTTTTATGATGAGAACAGTGCAGAGCAAAATTATATCTTTGACACAGAAAGGACTTGTAGAGAAGCTTACGATCATGCAAGGAGAGTGTTGTTTAATTTTGGCTCCTCTATCGCCAGAACTATGGACAATGAGGATGCGAATTCAAATGAAGAACAAAAGGATAGCAACAATACTAAGTTAAAAGAGAAGTTAGACTCTTTGCGTGAATCTTTTCTATGCAGAGTCTGCAGGGACAGTGCTATCAAAACTGTTTTTCAATGTGGACACATGGTCTGTTGCCATGAATGTTCTAAACTGTGTACATCATGTCCCCTTTGCAGGGCTGAGATTCAGAACGTCATGCCAGTGTTTTTGCCTGTAGATCTAGATCTTGAAGGGTAAGGGATATCGCTTTTGGTTATCTTGGGTATTATCATGCACATAGGAGGGTTTTAAGCGGGTTTTATAAAGCATTACGTTATTAGAATGAGGTGTCAAATCTGAATGCATTTCCATGATTTTCTTCTCGCAATGAATTCTGTGGCCCTTGTTTTGGATGTTTTTATATTTATTTTTTAATCCATACCAATTGAAAAAACTAGAAAACTGATATGAGGGAGCAACAATTTTTAATTGCGTTCATATTTGGCATCTTTGTTGTTGTTTATATGTTCATAGGCATCCATTGTTTAAAACTCGTTCACTATATCTACACATTTAATTACAGTAAATGGCATTTGCAACTCGCATGTAGTTTGTCAATTTTCACTCAGAAGAGGTGGTAATTCAGACTCAATAAGACCATTGTGTTGAAGATTGTGTCACAGAATTTCTTACCATGATCCTCCAGGGATCGCAGAGCGATTTTAAAGTGGGGGGGGGCTAAGTTGCGAGCGAAGCAAGTCTTCAAAGGGGGTCTTGGCTGCCCCCGGAAAATTTTTGAAACATGCCCTTTGGAACATCGTAAAACGCCCTTTTATGAAAATAAGGCTTCTTTATTCACAATTTGCTTTTGAAAAGAAGTTGATTCTCATTCAAATAGACTGCATTTGAAAACTTGAAGTTAGTCGTTGAACTTAGAGCAAAGCAAAGCCCACTTTTCAATTTTTGAGACTTTATATCCAAGATTTTACAAAGAGAGCAACTTCTCCTGCCTAGGAGACAAGATCCTTTTGCTTAAAATTCGTAGTCTTAAGAAAATCAACGAGACATTTGACTTAATTCTCATCAAACAGTAATTTTTATATTTTTGGAAATTCTGCACCATATCTTTGAAAAAAGTGGGGGGGCTTTAGCCCCTGCTAGCCCAATGGCTGCGCGGTCCCTGCGATCCTGTGTCCCTAGTCTGATAACAGCAGGCTACTGCTACTGTGTTCAATCAATCGACCAATCAGATACATCAAAATTTTGGTAGATGCAAAGGATCATGGTAAAAAATTCCCAGACCGTCTTTAGGGAGATTGTTTATTGATCCACCTTGCAAGACAATTTCTTTTATGTCCTTTCAACATTCAGGAGCAAATAGAGGATTACGCTAAAGATGGCATCAAGAACTGTTTACCCTGATCCTTTGTTTCAACCAAATCTTCAGTTTACTTGTCTTGATTCTTATTTCACATTTTCACGACATAGCGGGACAGATCAAATTTTCCAGAAATCAATGTCTTGTTTGATATGTGATGAAGAGTCAAGAGTCTCCTCATCAATCAACCATTTTGAGTTTCCTCGTCAATCAACAATGAGTTATTGCCTATCACCCGTGATCTTGCCTTTCATTGCCTTTCTATCCTGCAAATGCCATGCCACGTTTACTAAAGATTTAACACGTTCTTTTTAGCTATATTATTTCGTGTTTGTTCTTATCGATTTCAAAATAGCGGTTTTCTGACAGTATATATATATGTAGATTAGTTATTACTCAGTTACTAAGTTCGCATTTTCGCTAACATTTCCCCGGGTGGGTACCTTACTATCCAATCATATGGGGATGTGCGCCAGTTTTGGGTAGTTTTTGGGCAGAAAATTTTGGGAATGGGGTATACTTTTATTAGCAATTTTCCTGGATTGGGGTCTACTTTTTATAAAAAGTTCTAGTAATGTTCTTTTTTACTACAAAACAATAATTGTTCATTTGGAGTGGACACATGTACGGAAACCTCGTTTGTGATCTGGGATTGGGTATCAAAATCCCACCTATATTCTGGGGCTGGGTCACAACAAAAATTCTTCTGGTGCACACCCCTTATGACCTGATAGTGAAGTACCCCGGGAACTTTTCCTGACCAGTATTCCAGATCGGAAAGTTCCGAAGAACAGACAATTCCGTGTTCGTCCCGTATCGCAGAACGGACAGTAGTAACAAGTTGAACTTTAATCCACTTTCCTGCCTGTACAGGAGGGATATGCGCAGTTATTTTTTCGTGCAGAACTCCCTGTTTTTTTGAGAAATTCTTGAATGGAATTGGGCCTTATGAAGGCTTGCTGTAGCCCCGTTTTGCGAGGGTTTTCAAGGTATTTACTGGTCTTGCTCTTGTTAAAAATTGGCCAAGTCGTAACTTCCTAATGCAGAGAAAAGATTGAGGTAAAAATTAGAGAGTGTTCTGAAATATTGAAGCTATAAAAGAGTTCACGTTGGAAGTATATTAAAGGACCTACAGGGACCTAAAGTTAATTTCAAGCCATTATTTCCAAAGAAAGATGCAATAGGCATTTACACCCGTTTTTTAGATTTGATGCCTATGCTGGGCGCCTTAGCAAGGGCAGATTTCGTTTTCGACCAATCAGCGCATTTGTTGACATTTCTGGCCTCGACCAATCAGCGAGCTCCATTTTTTAGCACTGACTGGCATGACGTCATGTCAATAGGGGAAGCTGTGGGAAAACCTCTCCCCCTATATCGCTCGAGCTGACAGTGGTTATCCAACTTTTGAACTGTTTATTGTGTTCACGTCAATCTTTAGTAAATTTTGAAACTTTCTGCCGATGCAATTTTTGATTGCTAATGTTTTTCAAGAGAAAAACGTATTTTTAATCTCGCTTAAATTTCGAGCCCTCGGTTAGGATGCTTTCCTTACCTGAACTTGAGTCTCCCAGTCGAACTTCATTTTTCAATCAATTTTTCCTACTTCCCCAGGAAAGGACAGGTAAAATCCCAACGCATAATTTAAGATATGGAGAATTTCATACTGAATCTGGAACTTTTATTCCGCTTAATATCGCTCCAGAATTTCAGAAGAAATTTAACATTGTGGTACTGGAAATTATGGCCTGAAATTGTTAACGGCAGCTAGCCTGCCCTAGGCTCAACCAGAAATTGCCAGCAGAATTATTTCCATCAAGAAAGCATAAATGGATAGGTACTCACTAGTCTTTCATCTGCTACGACGACGCAATACTCCATACGTCCAAACATACACTGCTTTCATGTGTAAACAACGACTTTACCAACGATGAATTAAATAATTTGTACAAGTTTCACCACAATGTTTTTCATCCAGCCACCGTAAATACTTGCCCGAAATGAACAAGCCATACGCCATCAAATGTCTGAACAGAAAAGATAGCGAAATTGACAAGTTCACAAAAGCAGTTGTTTTTTTAGTAGGAGTCGATTTCTAGTCCTTAGACAAATCATTTTAGATTTAATTTGCAAAAATTGACCATGAAAAAGATATTTTTGGATATTGTTATGAGCTTGTCAAACATTCATGCGACTAATTAATCTTTTACAGACNTCCCCGGGTGGGTACCTTACTATCCAATCATATGGGGATGTGCGCCAGTTTTGGGTAGTTTTTGGGCAGAAAATTTTGGGAATGGGGTATACTTTTATTAGCAATTTTCCTGGATTGGGGTCTACTTTTTATAAAAAGTTCTAGTAATGTTCTTTTTTACTACAAAACAATAATTGTTCATTTGGAGTGGACACATGTACGGAAACCTCGTTTGTGATCTGGGATTGGGTATCAAAATCCCACCTATATTCTGGGGCTGGGTCACAACAAAAATTCTTCTGGCGCACACCCCTTATGACCTGATAGTGAAGTACCCCGGGAACTTTTCCTGACCAGTATTCCAGATCGGAAAGTTCCGAAGAACAGACAATTCCGTGTTCGTCCCGTATCGCAGAACGGACAGTAGTAACAAGTTGAACTTTAATCCACTTTCCTGCCTGTACAGGAGGGATATGCGCAGTTATTTTTTCGTGCAGAACTCCCTGTTTTGTTGAGAAATTCTTGAATGGAATTGGGCCTTATGAAGGCTTGCTGTAGCCCCGTTTTGCGAGGGTTTTCAAGGTACTTACTGGTCTTGCTCTTGTTAAAAATTGGCCAAGTCGTAACTTCCTAATGCAGAGAAAAGATTGAGGTAAAAATTAGAGAGTGTTCTGAAATATTGAAGCTATAAAAGAGTTCACGTTAGAAGTATATTAGAGGACCTACAGGGACCTAAAATTAATTTCAAGCCATTATTTCCAAAGAAAGATGCAATAGGCATTTACACCCGTTTTTTAGATTTGATGCCTATGCTGGGCGCCTTTTTACCAGCTTTCGAGTATGAACGTGGAAAAGTTTGAATTCTACATCAATTTGCATTTAATTTCTGATTAATGTTTGCCCATAAATAATAAATGCCGAAAATGAAAGTGAGTAATTTTGATTAGATAAGATATAAATAGGAGATCAAATTGATATTTGAATTCACGTTTACAAAAGATGCTCAATTATAAGTAGCAAGCTAGAATAGGCTTGCTAGTACCATGAATGGCTTTGTTGTTGTAAACAACCAATGATCGCGACTATTAGGATACCCTGAATAAGACAGGTCAAGCAAGCCCTAGATCACTCTTTTTGGCGTATTTCGCGAGAAGATAACAATTTCACAGCTTCTTTTGTAGTAACTGCTGATTAAAACAAGGGAACGAGTAAACTATTTGCGTTTGAAATGAGAAAGAATGCAAGCGAACCGTTGTACCATATACGAAGCACTTTCATATTTAAACCTTTAATTTACTCATTCCACTTCTAAACGGGCGGGTATAGTGTTTTCAGTGATTTTCAGGCCCGTAACCAAGAAATTTTAACAGCTATGTTAACCAAGGTGATGCAACAGTTTTAGCTACAACGGAGCGACTCATACTCTCTTTGCTGCACCACTTGTGAAGAGAAAGAACTCTGCTACTACTTTTCTAGGAAAGGAACTAAAACCAAAGTTCTTAGTCTTCAGGGGCTATCGGACTATCCTTGATTACTGAATTTAGCGATATAGATTTGAGATTTTTAGCGTTAAAGGGAATCTAAGCATATACATAAGCCTTTTATAAAAATGGTCGTGCAAAAGACAATAGGCTGTGACACGTGCCGAACCATATTTGGGTAGCTGTTGTATGTTAACAGGAAATACTGACATCTGATAGGCTAGAATTTGACCGCAAATGGCTTAAGCCACTTTTATATGCTTTGATTCCCTTTAATTTTACGTATGCTTTCGATGAATTTCTTCGTTATGGAGTCGAACCCAAGTCTACAATTGGCTTCTCTCCTCGGCACAGTCAAAAATCCATAGCGAAAAGATTTCTAACGAAGCATCTAGCACCTTGTACACTGACTAGACTGCACGAATCCGCCCTAGTTATCGCCTCGGTTATCGCTGCAACTACCATAATCGCTTCAACCTCCTGTCTATCAGTGGCGATAACTACGATGTTGCAATCAGTCTATAAACTGACCAGCAGATACTTTGAAGAAATTAAACCTCTCAAATTAGATGTCACGTGAAAATGTCCGCGAACAGAGNAAGAACTCTGCTACTACTACTTTTCTAGGAAAACTAAAACCAAAGTTCATAGTCTTCAGGGGCTATCGGACTATCCTTGATTACTGAATTTAGCGATATAGATTTGAGATTTTTAGCGTTAAAGAGAATCTAAGCATATACATAAGCCTTTTATAAAAATGGCCGTGCAAAAGACAATAGGCTGTGACACGTGCCGAACCATATTTGGGTAGCTGTTCTATGTTAACAGGAAATACTGACATCTGATAGGCTAGAATTTGACCGCAAATGGCTTAAGCCACTTTTATATGCTTTGATTCCTTTTAATTTTACGTATGCTTTCGATGAATTTCTTCGTTATGGAGTCGAACCCAAGTCTACAATTGGCTTCTCTCCTCGGCACAGTCAAAAATCCATAGCGAAAAGATTTCTAACGAAGCATCTAGCACCTTGTACACTGACTAGACTGCACGAATCCGCCCTAGTTATCGCCTCGGTTATCGCTGCAACTACCATAATCGCTACAGCCTCCTGTCTATCAGTGGCGATAACTACGATGTTGCAATCAGTCTATACACTGACCAGCAGATACTTTGAAGAAATTAAACCTCTCAAATTAGATGTCACGTGAAAATGTCCGCGAACAGAGACAATGGAAGTGTTTTTCATGAGTAATTTTGCGTTATCGCAAATATCACGTGATCTAATTTGAGATGGACTTTAGTGTCTTCGATCGTAGCAGATCTCGATAGATTCTTCAACAAACTTTGATTTTCTACGGATATTGCAATTTTTATCAGTAAGCAAAACTTTTGTTATATTGTCTTAATCGCATCGTTGTTGTAAATCTATATTAGATTTCTTGAGTTCCACATTCAATTGTAGATTTTAACAGTTTCTGTAGATCGTATTAAATATTAGATACAAACCTTAAAAATGTCTTATCTTTTGTCTTTCAAACCTTTTGAAATTTTCGAGGCGGTTTGGTGTCGGGGATACGAATTGATTGGACTAAAGACGAATCACAATTTTTTCAAAAACTTGAGATGAATTTTCCCCTAAAGTAAGATCGTGTTCTGGAGAATGTGGCACATTTTTGTTCAAAATAATTCGAAAATCTACATTTCCCTAAAGTGGTATTAAAGGGGCCTTTGCAACCGGCATGCTTTGTGAATACATCCTGTTGTTGTCTCTTTGTTGTCGCCATTTTCATGGTGCACCAACATGGCCGCCAACAAAGAGATGGCATGTGCAAGGTATGCTGGTTGCAAAGGCCCGTTTAAGAAGGATTGTAACCACAGGCAAAATGCACCTTTTTGACGTAGTTTTACGCAGTGTGATTGGCCCATTTTACTGGCACATATCAATTTGACCATCAATCAAGATTTGGTGCTTGTACTAAAAGCGACGCTATTTGCGCACTCGACGCGTAGAATAGAACTGCACCGGTACCCTACCCACGAAATTAGAAGTTTGGACCAGCCTTCATGAAATTTTATCAGAATACGGTAAAATGCAAGAAAGGACGGTCATTAGCAATCTGAAGATGAGGATTGTAATCACGATCATTTAATACTTTCCATGATATGATACTTGATGATAATTCCAGTATTAAATACAATTCGAGTATAAGACATGTCCAATATATATTACGGTAACAATTTGGGTATTCGAGAAAGAAGCTGTTTTCTTAAAAGTGGCAAAATCTTTGTCTGCTCACCGCAAATCTTGATCAGATTCGAAAGAGGAGGAAGATAAAATCCGTTGTGTACGTACTTGAAATTGGCCAATCAGAAAGTTCACTTGAGCAGTCGAGAATGCTTCTACTAATGTATTACTAAGACACATTAAAGTGGATTCTTACTGAAAATAGTTTTCAGGTTTTCCAGATGAGAACTTTGAAATCTCTAAGTTTTCTGTAAAACATCTGGCAGTTTCTCAGAAGCACTTTCTGATTGTAGAACCGAGTCATTCAATGTGCGGATGTAAACGATGCAAACCAATTTCATTTTGATAGAAGGCTTCAAAATCTTCTACAGCTATCGAGGAACAAAAATGAACCCTTGCTCTAAAATATCAGAGCGACTGCTTCGGTCGATTTGTTAATGTGCATAACTTGCGCTAAAGACTCTGGCCACCTACAGGAGCCGTGCTGCAGTCATAAAGTTTAATATCCTAACCAGTGGCGTGGTGGCTATAGTTTCCTTGGGGTGGCCAAGTCAATTTTGGCGCCCCCCTCTTGTGTAATGTGTGTCTTTTAAATGTTACACAAGTTTGTGAGCTAGATAATGGTTAAGTACAGAACTTAAATCATTCATGTCCTAGCATTGAAAACGCTCATTTCTCATAAAAATCCCTAAATTTTCATTCAACATTCCCCGTCTGCTATTTATGATATGATCTAAATCTGCGAAATATATTCAAGCTCCTCGAAGGATATACATTGCAACTCGAATGTTGTCATGATGTCATTGTACAATTCGTCAGNTAAATACAATTCGAGTATAAGACATGTCCAATATATATTACGGTAACAATTTGGGTATTCGAGAAAGAAGCCGTTTTCTTAAAAGTGGCAAAATCTTTGTCTGCTCACCGCAAATCTTGATCAGATTCGAAAGAGGAGGAAGATAAAATCCGTTGTGTACGTACTTGAAATTGGCCAATCCGAAAGTTCACTTGAGCAGTCGAGAATGCTTCTACTAATGTATTACTAAGACACATTAAAGTGGATTCTTACTGAAAATAGTTTTCAGGTTTTCCAGATGAGAACTTTGAAATCTCCAAGTTTTCTGTAAAACATCTGGCAGTTTCTCAGAAGCACTTTCTGATTGTAGAACCAAGTCATTCAATGTGCGGATGTAAACGATGCAAACCAATTTCATTTTGATAGAAGGCTTCAAAATCTTCTACAGCTATCGAGGAACAAAAATGAACCCTTGCTCTAAAATATCAGAGCGACTGCTTCGGTCGATTGGTTAATGTGCATAACTTGCGCTAAAGACTCTCTGGCCACCTACAGGAGCCGTGCTGCAGTCATGAAGTTTAATATCCTAACAGATATAAAGTTTCGTCAAAATTTGATGCGTGAATCTGAATATCTACAGTGTTACCGCGTAGCTACGTTTTTATATCTGGTGTGCATCTCAAGCGACATGAAATTAAATTCTTGAAATTTTGGTACGTAATTCAAGGCGTCAATTGCTTAAGCGAGAAATTTAAAATTTTAGAAGTTCTAGAAATTTTAAAAAGCAGCGATGGATATTTTGATTCATTCGTCTACTTTCGATAAAACATTATATCAATGAATAAACTTACCTTCTACTTTGATCACCGCTCTTTCAGCTACCCAGTTTTCAGCGACTGTTATGCGACTTCGTTTATTTACATTTGTGCCTTTACTAATTGACCGTATAGATAGCCTTGCTGCGCCCAGAAATCTTTTTGCTCCGGCAAGACAACTAAAAAAACAGATGCTTTTGTAAACTACTGTTGTAAAATCTGCCCCTGTTGAATGAAATTGAATGATTTTGCTGCGATTGATACTCACAGAATCTTCGATCTAAAAGCATGACGCCTGTTAATTTCAAGGCAATACTAATCCATCCTAATAGTTCTTGCCACAGAATACTTTTTCCGCGAGTTTTGGCAGTGAAACTTAAATTTTGACCAAATCGGTATCTTTTTCGAAAGCAACAGCACACGCACACTAGCAAAAGCATACCGTTTGTTTTCCACTTTTTGACGTTACCAACTGTAACAAAATTCATTGGATCGGTCGAGAGTTCGATACAACTCTACGTATCAGGCTAATTATATTGCGTAACCACCACAACAAAGTCAAACTTAGTTCTTAATTTGTGGCAATTCTAGATCTTGAGAGAAAGTATTTCCCCCAAATCGAGCCCCAAGTGGGATTGTGCATTGACTGTGTGGAACAAATTGGTTAAAAAATATTTTGAAAATCTAAATTTTCCTGCCACGGAAAATAAATGGTATCACAGGGGGTCCAGGCGTATCCTAGCGAGTACCCTAGTTTTCGTTTCTTTGCTTCCCTGTGAGCCGGATTATGAAAACAACACCTGTTGTAGCAACAACAGCTCGACCGCAACGATGACGTAACCCAATCTCGAATTACACAGGTGTTGTTTCGTTTCTTGTTCGTTTCAGGTGTTGTTGTTTTCATAATCCGCATCACAGGGAAGCAAAGAAACGAAAACTAGGGTACTCGCTAGAGGATACGATTGGACCCCCTGTGGTAAAACGGGAAAATAGACCTAAAATTGCGTCGTTTTCGGTTTCTACGCAATGTAATTGGCCTCATACGTGGAGGTGAGCCTACAATCTTTTAGCCAATCACGATTTGTTGCTTATGCTGGAGCAACAAAGAGTTGTCTCTGCGATGGAGCAATCCTCAAAAATCTCCCGGCATGCATTGTATGAATAGAATATCCCAGGTTGCAGTGCGGGCCCATGAACAAAACTCCACGTTCATTTCTTGTTGAGCTCAAATGGAGTCGTCCTTCTTCGACGATTTGTTGAAGAGAGATGTCGATCACAATCCTGTTCATGCTATTGTAGGATCTATCGACAGTCAGGTGTCATCGGCGAGTATTTCAACCAACAAATTAGCTGCTTCTTCGGTATTCTCTTCAACTATTTCAGCTAACGATGGAGGCAAAGTTGCAACGGCTGCAGCCAAGGACAGCTCAAACACAAACCATCTTGTTCAGGTCATTAGGACAGTTCCCATCAATGGATCAACACAAAATGCATCAGCGCAAATTTCGATGGCTTCTTCGATTGCAAATAGCATTGGAAATAAATCAGTTAGCAATACACGTTCGCCTATACCAAATAAACAATCGCCTTCCCCGATTTTGTCTTCAAATTCATCACAAGTTAATATCGCGCCAAAGAACATGCTCACAAACGCGGTTCCCATCGCACCCAGAATGCCGCCTACTACTATTATGATTACCCCAGCACAAGCGCAGATGCTTATGGCCCAGAGATTTGCGGGAACAACACTGGTACCGAGTAATCTTGTCGGAAATGTTAGAATGACTGGAGGACAAGTTCCTTTAGTTCCAAGGTTGTCAGGGCCTAATACTGTAACTACAGTGTCCGGTATCAATATGATGACCGGACGAATGCCCGGAGTACAAAACATTATGTCAAGGTTACAGCAACCACAACAAGTCATATTGGCACCAAATATTAAGCAGGAACCAAATGCTTCAGGACATGGGAGTTCTCCAAAACCAGCGAACATTGCAATGCAACCTCAGTTTTCTTCTCCAGCTTCTGTTGGGCTTCCGTCGTCAACGTTAACTCAGGTTAAAGGACCCAATCCAGTGCCTGGAGTTGTTACGTATCGTTTTAGACAAGTTAACCCTGCTGTTTCAGCAGCTACGAACGCAAATAATGTTGCAGTTATGAAAGAATCTGTTAAAAAACTCAAAGAATTTTTTCAAAACTTGATTAGTCTTGCTTGTGGGCCAAACCAGCCACCAGATATAGGCAGGAGTGTGAAGGAGCTTGTACAAAATGTTATGGTTAGTAGCTGCATAAATTTTGCACGTTCTCTTCAAAGGTGATCTTCACAGAAAGTTACTAATGTTCTGCGCATAAAGCCAATTTGATAGCAGTTTTGGCCCCTCAGCCATAGTGGAATTGGTAAACTCCGTACGCCACAGATTTACGCCAAACATTCCTCTGTGTTACGCCAGAAGAATATACTTTCATTGTCGAAAGTCATGTAATATGACTTTTCAAGCGCAAAAGTTTACGCCAACCATTCTCAAAGTATAAAGAAATAGGCTGGCGTAAAAATGACCAGGAGGCTGTACGCCACAGATCTGTGGCGTAACGTACGCCGATTCCACTATGGCCCCTCAGAAATAGCATCAGTAATTACTGAGGTGATACTGTTGCAGCTGAGTTGCAGTTTTTTGGTGCAATGTGATTTCAGGCCTACTACCTATGCACTATCAACATACCAAGATAACTGAATGCTAAAGCATTACTGTAAATCCTCAAATGAGTGTCCCCTCTCAAATGAGTGCCCCCTTAGAATCAAGGGACACATTGGCCAATGTGACGCTCATTTCAAGGGCTATGCACAAGCTCTTGAAGTTTGAAATGAAAAATATCTCCAATAAGAATTTGAAGAAATAAAATTTGATCCCTTTCAAATAGGTTTTTTTGTTACAATTTTGGTAACAAAACTTTGTGTGAATGATTTCCCTTTAAAACTTGGAAATTTCAATAAGGCGCTCGTTAGGTTTTATGGTACTAGTTGATGGATGCAAAAAATATCCCAAAAATCAAATCAAAAGTTTTACACTAAACATTTAGTGTAAAGTGTTCCCAATGGGTGCAAGCTACAAGAATTTGGTTTGTGCTGAAATGCAGAACATGCAATCCTTCTTAGTTGAATCATAGAAAGTAGGGGTTTGTTCGTTCAGTTTCTCAAAATAAAACTGATCTGAACTGTGTAAAATCTGCATGCAGTAGCAGGAACTTTTTGTAGAAATGTCTTTGTCACACTGTCGCTGAAAGCAGCAATATTAGTACATTTCTCTTACCAAGCTCATCAGTACCCAACCCCTAGGTAAATACCTTTGTCTGATTAGCTCAAGCTCTGCAAAACATAGCAAGTACCTAGCCAACATCTGCCCTGCAAAACTCTTATGCAATACAAGCTTTTGAATCCCGTAGCAAAATAAGCAGATAAAAAAACCTAGCTTTGCGAAATAGGGGGATAAATTTCGAGCACCTGGGCATGCTGTGAGCAGGCTAATGTTGGATTGTGGGTAATGTTGGATTGTGGGGAACTGCTATTATTCTTTGCAGACCAGCTTTGCTGATACCAAAGATCTTGTCAATTTTTTGGATGAGTGATTTGCCCCTCAGACAGGCCAGTGTTCTTCATGTAATTAACATAAAAATTTTGAAATAACAGTGCCAATGCAACTGGATACCTGCAGGCCTTGCGAGGAACAAACATGCAGGCATTTGACAAATTGAGCTCCTTAAAGTTTCTAGAAAAACAACAAATTCATAATTGATTCACTTGATATTGTTGACACTGTTGATGAGATGAAAACTTTGTTGCACTAGACCATAGAACAGTCATTCCTATGACAACCAGATGCTGTGCATGCTTAGGAAGCCCATTTAACGCAAAAAGAGGAAAACAATGAATGGCTGCTTACCGTGAAACTGCAAACGTCTGCAAACGTGCAGTCTATTTGACCCTCAACGCTCTGTTATTGAAGGAAAAGACTACAAAAAGTATTAATTACGAGACAAATATTGATCTGAATCTTTAGATTAAAATTTCCCCCACACAAACTCACTGTAATAAAGGGATTTGTAAACCAAGGCGCTCGATTGATCAAGCTCGTAGAAATTTCTAGGTGCGTGTGGAGGCGAGCGCCTCTTCTCTCAAGGCCTGGATACCTGTCTGAATGCAGCAGCCTTCAGACATTCTTTTCGCTGCATTCAGTAACCAGTAGCTCTTATGCAGGCAATAATGTGTTGATCCAATGCCATTTAGTCAAAACATTTTTTATGCTTAATTTTTGCTATGTTTTTTTCACAGTACAGCAAAATGAATGAGGAAGAATTTGTTGAAAAACTGCAGCTGACCTTAAAATCCGACCCACAGCCAAATCTGGTGCCATTTTTGAGGGTATGGTAATTTTCTTACTAATTCACTGCTTGACATGCCATAGAAGCTCTCCTGCAAGCCAAGGTTGCAAAAAAAATGCTCAGCTTAATAAAAAAGGGGAAGAGGAAAGATAGAGATAGAAGAAACTAAATCAAATAACACATTGTTGGTACTTGAATGTCAATTTTGATTTCAAATCCTACAAGCCTTTCTACCCCTCCCCCACCTGTTTTCTTGCAATCATTCTAAATAGCCACTGGAAGCTTCCACCTCTGTTACCAACAAAAGAGAGATCTGTAGCAAGTCCAACGCATTTTGAACGTTGGAATACTGAAAGTAATCTACCAATACAACTAGATTATAGGTTATTTCTACCAAAAATATCAACTTTAGAACATCACAATGTCACCTGTTCACAAAGCTCCATGTACATGACTGTTAACAATGTTTCTTTCTTTCTTTCATAGCGAACTTTACCACATTTAAGAGAGACAATGAAGCAGCAAAAGGTACAAACATCACAACCAATGCAACAACCCAACAACCACAACAACCAAAAACGCAAGTTGATCTGCCGAAAGTTGCTCCAATCGCTTCCCAAAGTCAGGTGCAGAAAATTGCGATGTCATCTGCAATGAACCTTGTTGCCAACCCAAAACTCACTCCTAGCGCAATCCAAGCAACTGTCATGCAGATGAATAGTAATGTACAGAGGCAGCTGACACCAGCGCAACAACAGGCAATATTGAATCGAACGATGATGATGCAGCAGCAACGCGGTAATCCTGCAATGCAGCAGATGCAAAAGCAGATGGCACAAGGTATGAGCAACATGCTATTATATGTGAGTCTATTTGGAAAGATGGAAAACACTTAATTTTGATATTTTGGTTAAATGGGTTTGCCCTTATATCTGTGTTTATGGTTGTAGATTTGCTACTTTGCCAATAGATTTGATAATTGTTTGATAGACCTTCTAGTTAATCTGCAAAAGAGTCTGAATCAAATGCGGTTTTTTTTTATTTGGAAGGTTCAAATTGATCGGTGTAAAGCTACTGGGTGTCCCCCTGTTTAAAAAATCACCAAAACTCTATTATCAAACCTATCACAAAATGTTCTTTTTGATCTGAAATAATTATGTTAAAATATTTGTTTTCATTACTGAACGGGTATAAAATGACAGGTTGAATAACCTTATTCTGAGCTATACTCTTTAAGCAACATTGTAAATCTTGCCTTATAGCCACAATTTTGAAATTTTCTTTATCCCTCAAGTCTCCAATGATAGTTCGCGTTTCTTTCCAACATTTACAACCAAAACTAGAACCTTATTATACAAAAAGAAATCAATCTGGTAATCATCATTCCTTTTTGCAGTATGCTTCAAAACTGGACAGCCTCAAAAGAGGCTAAATTAGCTGATTTTAAAACCAATCACAAGATTAGCTATATCTGGGAAAATAAGGTGGTCTTTGATCTACTTGCCAAAACAAGAAATTTGAAAATCAGCCACATAATCAAATTTTGATGATTTTTCAAACAGGAGTACTTTTTTTGGGACACCCGGTAGATTTCCACAAGGTGCTAATACTCTTTGAGNTATTATCAAACCTATCACAAAATGTTCTTTTTGATCTGAAATAATTATGTTAAAATATTTGTTTTCATTACTGAACGGGTATAAAATGACAGGTTGAATAACCTTATTCTGAGCTATACTCTTTAAGCAACATTGTAAATCTTGCCTTATAGCCACAATTTTGAAATTTTCTTTATCCCTCAAGTCTCCAATGATAGTTTGCGTTTCTTTCCAACATTTACAACCAAAACTAGAACCTTATTATACAAAAAGAAATCAATCTGGTAATCATCAGTCCTTTTTGCAGTATGCTTCAAAACCGGACAGCCTCAAAGAGGCTAAATTTGCTGATTTTAAAACCAATGACAAGATTAGCTATATCTGGGAAAATAAGGTGGTCTTTGATCTACTTGCCAAAACAAGAAATTTGAAAATCGGCCACATAATCAAATTTTGATGATTTTTCAAACAGGAGTACTTTTTTTGGGACACCCGGTAGATTTCCACAAGGTGCTAATACTCTTTGAGTGATTTCACCTTCAAGTTAGCCAATCAAATCAGTTGCAAATATAACGCATGCAGCATTTTGCACCCTAGGGAATCCAGATTAAGATCTTCTATCAGTATTTGTGTACATTCAAAATTGAAACAAATTTCTGCAAGTGTAGAAAATCTTGATCTAAATTAATTCAAAATTTATTATATTATTTTGGAGGTGCAGGTGAAAGAATGATGGTAAATACTTCTGGTGGAAAAGATATTGCAACCGTGATAAAAGCAAATATGAATGCTGCCGCCCATGCACAGGCATTAGCGAGTGCATCAGCCGCACAAGCTGCAGAAAAAGCAAAACACAAACCAGCATTCCATTATTCATCTGCAATGACCAGGTATAAAGTTGTAAATTTTAATTTTTACTACTGATAGTCCTATGTAGTCCCATCTATGAGAAACTTAACTTTTCATTGCCAGGCTAATTGTCAATCATTTTCTAGCGCCTTTTTCCCCATTGTGTTCCCCACAGAAATCAGAGCAAGAATCTCTTTAAAGGGGACTTGAAGCAAACATTGTTATTTGCAAATGGAAGTGACAGAATGGTTTGATTAGTGATGCCATTTAAAGTTTTGTGATATTTTATTTCGTTTCGGAGTTATTCATTGTTTTGTGTTTTAAAGTGATGACGTCATTTTGTTTGCATATTTATAAGGAAAGGGTATGCAGAGAGTAGAAAAATCTGTGAAATTGACTATGTTTGCGATTAAACCTGCTGCTAAAGTACGTTGGTGAGACAAAAATTGTTCAGGAATGTCATATATCTCATGTAAGAAAGTCCAGCGCCAAAGCTTTGGGTTTTCACACTTTGTTATAAGAAGCGTTGTCAATATAAATTGTTTTCTTGCCTTTTTGCAAACAAAATGACGTCATCCGCTTCAATCATAAAATGGGGAATAATTTTAAAACAAAGCATGATATTGAAAAACTGAAAACTGCGTTCTTCGTTGTTCAACCAGGCTATTGGCTTTCCCAAATAAGAATTTCCGTTTCAGGTCACCTTTAATATTGACTTTTTAAGGATGGGAGTTAACTTTGTGGATGAAAAGACCATACTGGCTAATATTTTATCTTTAGCTTCCAGGTTAAAAGTTGCATACCCTTTCACCAACTGATTTTTATGCTTGTATGCCATGAAAGCCAATGGTTTGACAAAATGTATACACTTCCTTGTGCTCTTCCTTGCTTTTGATTGGCTCAATGCTCTTACTCTTTTGCCCATCCAAATTAAATGTATCTTTTCTAGTAACGATGATGATATCAATGATGTCACGTGTATGGCTGGAGTTAACCTAATGGTATGCTCAGATTATTTTATATTGGTCGAAAAACATTTTTCTTCATGGAAGAGGTCCGTGTTTAAGTAAATTCCTCCAATATGAGTTAGTGTCTGTTCCTAATCATGCAAATACTCTTCAAGATTTAAGAATTTAATAATTAGTAAGTTACTTTGATGTGTGATAGAACAAAGATCGAAATTCCATGAATCATGGCTCTCTATTATCAATGCGCCATAGCCCATACTTTTGTTTGAAAATGACATCAGGGAAAAAGACAACCATGAATGTTCCTTGCTATGCTACTTCCATAATTAGTGTTTTCTAATAAATCTTGTTTAGCCTTATTCCTAGCAAAATTCACCTCCAATTTGCAGGAAGAGAGTGCAAAGATTTTGTCAACGGGATCCGAGTTACTGGGTGTTCAAACAAGAAGTTGCAAAGACGAAGCTTTTTTAACAACGGAACCTTTGAAAAGGAAAATCGAAGCTATCGGTAAGACCTCGGGTTGTTTATAGTATCTAGCAAGTGATCTTGAAAAGATTACTACCAGTATACTACCAGTTGTTTGTTTGTTTGTTTTTTTTAAATTATTGTTCGCAAAGTAAAATTTCAAAATAGGCATGAAGGACCTAAGCATTGTTATCGACGTTAAAATGCAGCTTCACAGCTAGCATCACGATAAACAGGAAATTAACTCACATGAGAAGAACGGTAATTAGTTAAGAACTTGATAATAAAATATTAAAATCACTAAACGTATTAGATGTAAGAAAACCGCCATCTTTAGCGTTATTGCTTATTCTCTAGATATTACTTAAAAACTGCCATTATTCGATCAATATCTTTTTACTTTTTTCATTCAGCGAAATTGAATCAATTTTGCTTTTTGTGCTATTTATATACCATTTTATTCAAATTTTGGTTATTGTTATATTTTTGACAGTCAAGAAACACAATTTACGTGAAGTACAACAAGACGTCATTTCAATCGTATCGCATGCCACGGAAGAGAGGCTGCGGAATATCATCGAAAGACTGACGGTCTTGAGTTTACACAGAGTTGAGGCTCATAAGGTAACAACGTGTTTTATCCTGCAAATTTAGATATTTGGTGTCATGCCTTGAAAAATTGCGAATGTGTAGTTTAGGGGATTGTTGCTCGTAGGTTCAAGATTTTTTTCAGAAAGCAGTTAATGAAATGCTTGCTTCTTTTTTCATGAAGAACGTCCTTCTATAAGTATCTTACAATTTCTTCTTTATCGTAGCATTAAAATGGAATGATGGATTACCATTTCGAAACGTTTTTGCTCTTCTACCGGGTGTCCCAAAAAAAAGTATACAGATTTGGTCAACCCTAGCGATCAGAATTTAGCAAGAATCAATCCGAAATCGTTTTTAAAACATTACTCGGTAGTTAACTTGAACATAGATACCTTGTTTGTTGACATTGGTGCTTTGAGAGTAGAGATATAAATCTTCAAAGGACAAATTTGCCTCCACCTCCAAACCAGAGCTTTGGCGTTCTTAAATTCTTAAATTCTTAAAGCACAGCGAATAAGTCAACAATAGACTTGGAAACATTTGAACCAGGAGGAGAAAAATAAAAAACTGCACAAAAAATGCGTTTCACAAAATATAATTTACGTGACGCTTATCATCAAGGGAGCTCCGAAGTAAACTTTATTCATTTTAAGTGAAACAAATTGTGGATCAATGTCGACAAACAAGGTATCTATGTTCAAGTTAACTATCGAGTAATGTTTTAAAAATGATTTCGGATTGATTCATGCTAAATTCTGATCGTTAGGGTTGACCAAATCTGTATACTTTTTTTGGGACACCTGGTATGATTGCCACAGAAACTACATCTTACAGATTGCTTCATAGGTGTTTGTTTTCATGTTGTGCAGATGAAATGACAATTATTTCTTTAAACTGTTCTCATCGTTTTGTGTTTTTTTGTTTCAGGAACATCCATCTTTCGAAATCGTTTCGGATGTCAAGTCGCAATTAAAAGTTTTCGAACAGATCGATGAAGTAGAAAGAAAACACAGGGAAGCAAGGGAACGAGAAATGCTCATGAGAGTTGCAAAGGTGAATAAGATATTTCAATATTGGTGTATTTGGTGAGCTTGAAGTTTTTGCAAAGTTATTGAAATTAGTACGTTTTTATAGAAAATATTTTCTCGAGTTACTATCGATGTGTTTTAGAGTTCGAAGAAAATCATAAAGTAGTAGAATTTGCACCAGATTCATACTGAACAGAAACAAACAATTATGATAATATGTATTCATTGCAGAGTCGATCGAGAACAGAAGATCCCGAGCAAGCAAGACTAAAGGAAAAAGCGAAACAGGTATGGTATTCCAAGATAACATTGGTTTTACTACTTTACGGGTAGAAACTCTATCTACAAATATTTTTGTCTTGCATTGCACGTACTCGTGATTTTCGCGCTATGAACAATCTCAGGNCGTTAGGGTTGACCAAATCTGTATACTTTTTTTGGGACACCTGGTATGATTGCCACAGAAACTACATCTTACAGATTGCTTCATAGGTGTTTGTTTTCATGTTGTGCAGATGAAATGTCAATTATTTCTTTAAACTGTTCTCATCGTTTTGTGTTTTTTTGTTTCAGGAACATCCATCTTTCGAAATCGTTTCGGATGTCAAGTCGCAATTAAAAGTTTTCGAACAGATCGATGAAGTAGAAAGAAAACACAGGGAAGCAAGGGAACGAGAAATGCTCATGAGAGTTGCAAAGGTGAATAAGATATTTCAATATTGGTGTATTTGGTGAGCTTGAAGTTTTTGCAAAGTTATTGAAATTAGTACGTTTTTATAGAAAATATTTTCTCGAGTTACTATCGATGTGTTTTAGAGTTCGAAGAAAATCATAAAGTAGTAGAATTTGCACCAGATTCATACTGAACAGAAACAAACAATTATGATAATATGTATTCATTGCAGAGTCGATCGAGAACAGAAGATCCCGAGCAAGCAAGACTAAAGGAAAAAGCGAAACAGGTATGGTATTCCAAGATAACATTGGTTTTACTACTTTACGGGTAGAAACTCTATCTACAAATATTTTTGTCTTGCATTGCACGTACTCGTGATTTTCGCGCTATGAACAATCTCAGGCAAACCTTTCATTCATCTTAAATTTTCCTTCAAGAAACGGATAGAGAAAATGGACAGTCCAAATTAACTTGCAGTTTAAAGTGAATATGACGGGAAAATGTTTATTGATGAAAGACGTCAATTTGAGTGTGCTGATTCCGAGTTTCAACATTTTTTTAGATATTGTCGTTTGAAAATCAACTTTCTGCTCAAAAAAGTGTCTGGAAGGTCTGGGTCGAGTTTTGAGTTGTGACGTCAAGTAGTGTTTGGGTGGACAGAATGGAGATACAGCAAGGAATAGTGCGGTTATGAAAGGATTCAAAGATGCCAGAGAGCAAGTCTTCACACTCATATGCTTCGAGTACCACGGCATTGATATTCTCACATTAGTTTTGCAATTAATTTCGTCTTTTGTACACCTAAATTCTACGCTCTCATACTATACATTTTTGTATTTCTTTCCTTCGTAGTTACAACAAGAAGAAGAGGAACTATTACGAAAACGAGCTGCAAATAAAACTGCGCTGGAAGCAATTGGACCTCGAAAGAAACGAAAACTCGACGAAGCACTAGAATCACTTAGTTCTACCTATGTGAGTTTCTCCTTTTATTTTTTCATAAGTGTTATTCTTTTCATCTTTTTATAGGACGTCCCTTTTGATCTATTAGTCTCTGAAACAACGCTGGAAAACAAATTGGCCTTAATTAGCAATTATAGCTATAATTTCTTAGCCAACTTTAAATGAAAGAATTAATGATAATAAAATAAAACGCGAAGTCGTGAAATTTCTTTGCAGGAAGACGTGAAATAAGGAAGAAAACTACGTAGTGACGCGATTACAAGAGAAAGGAGGAAAGGAAAAAATAAAGTTGCTTGGTTGTCAAATTTGAGATTTAAGGATACATGCAAAAACGCTTTGAAATGTGGTCATGTATTGGATCTATAGAAGACTATTGTAGATAACAGACAAGAATGGAGAAGGCTAATTCGTTCTGTTTGTGAAAGTTATGATGTAAAAAGGTCAAATGAGGATGCGAGATGCAGAGAGACGAGAAGAAAAAAGAACTCTTAACTATCATAAAACTGTATCCGTTCTTTGGAGTTCTTTCGGGCTTATAAGGCGTATATCATTATTGGTTGTTACAACTGCTGTGCCTTCTAGCTAGCTACATATTATCGAAATTTTCCTACATTGACGGTGGCTTCGCGAGAAGTCAAATTTTCCTCCAGCATTGTTTTGAAAGTCAACTTTTATTTTTTATGGTTACAAGAATTACCCCCTTTTCAGGTACCATTTATTTATCATCTAGTGGTTGACAAAATCTTGCTGGTCAAAATCATGCGCCAAGTTTCTCGATTGTCAGTATTTTACATCTAGTGAGCATAGCCCATATTTATTCTCATTGGTCTTATCGTGCTTATGTTTGACCGTGGGGTGAGTGGCCGAGCGGCTTATACAGTTTTCATCAGGTGACTGAAGTTAAAGGGAGTACAAAGACCAGCATGGTTTGCGCACAGTCAGCGACTTGCTCTGCACAGCTTCCAGAATAACTGACTGTACGAAATTCACGAAAACAAAAACAAACGATGGCAAAGGCTGCTGGTCTTTGTACTCCCTTTAAGCTCGGTCGGGTGAGGTCTAACTCCGGATGGGTGACCTCGGAGGCCTGACCCGGGGACTGACCTCGCAACTCACTTCGCCGTCCTTCGGAGGGGACGTTAAACTAGGGGTCCCATGCGTGGATGCGGCATGCATAGTGGGCCAAAATTAGCTTTAAGTAGCTAGAAAATCCTGACGGCCCACTTAAAACAAATAACTGACTGACTGACTGACCGTGTTTGAGCAATTTGCAGGTCATGTCTGGCGGTGGTTTTTAAAACTCTTAATTGAAATATTCTCTTTTTCAACAGGCTTCTGATTCAAATAGCAGTGCTGACGGCTCATCTGGCTCCCAGTTACAGGTATTGCCACTTAGATTTTTCTATTAACATACCGTAAATCCTCGAATAAGTCCCTGGGTGCTTATTTTAAAAAAATGGATTTTTGGATGGGAGCTTATTCGAGGGGGAGCTTATTCATTTGGGGGGCTTATTAATTGTGCGGTAGGTGAGTGATGACATATGCTGTTCTAGCTGATAAAGGTATGGAGAAAATGAAAAGCATCGCTATTTTTTACTAAAGTTCAGAAGAAGTGATCAGAAAATGTAACACTGAAATAGAACGACGATAAACATGAGAGTCCGACAAATAATGTGCAGATTTATGTTAAAATTCACTGGTTTATGGAATTCAGATACCCCCATGGGGTCTTTTTCGAAGGGGTTTATTTGTTAAAACATTGTTGAGGTGAGGGCTTATTCGAGGAGGGGGGTGGCTTATTCGAAGGTGTGAGCTTATTAGAGGATTTACGGTATCACGTTGTCGCTCGAAAATTAAACTTCTTTCTTCTAATGGCATTTCAAGCTTGATCCTAGGCTGTTGACCGCTACATCCATCAATTATATTAGCTATGAATGAGATTTCTTGTTCATATTTTCACTGTACTTGACGAAAGAAATAGCGATAACTTGCCAAATGGAGTTAATATTATTTTGACCCTACGATCTCATTTAGCAACGGAAGACTTAAATGGTTAAATCTTATTTTTCCTGTCACTTATCGGGGCTATTTGCCCGTGATTACTCTTGATTACGATAGAAATAGAAATAAGTCGATATGGAGCAAATAGGATATCAAATTTCTTCACTTTGTGAGATTTTTTATTCTATTTTATTTCGAAAAGAAGGAGTGAATCTAATAGATCAATACAAAATAGGATACAAAATAAAATTGGATGAATTGAATAGGAATGAATGTATGGTTGATGCGACTAAAATAGTCATTATTTGGTTGCAAGCTACCTTAACTTATAGCTTCTTGTTCCGTTTATATTTGAAAATTTCCTTTCTTTGTTGTATGTCTTTATGTAATGGCCATGTGGGGTAGTCATTGTCTTCTGCTCCCTGTGCTGTGGTATCGTCCCTGTAGTGTTGTATAGTTGTATAGTGATTAGAAAGTATAGTAGGATGTAACATGCATTGTAAATTTTTAGATAAATGATAAGGACAAAAAACTATAAGTAATAAGAGCGTCAGAGACAGTTGATAGTTTTTTGTGCCAATTTTTTCAAGGTTATCAAGGCAAAGAAACTTTTTAGGTTTACATCGCAGAAGTTTTACTGCCATTTTGAAAACAAACTCGTTGATACAATGATCAAAGAAAGAACAAGCTTCATGATGACCAAAATTTAGCATATTTTTATTGGATAATTTTATGTCGAGTCAAATTTTTTCTTAAGAATTCCAACCTAAAACGGAATCTTATGCAGCTCAGGAAAAGCAAATACTCACCCAGCCTGGGCTGCTTGAAAACAAGACAAACGCTGACAGTCTTATGGTATCACTGTTCGTCGTCGTCAGGTGCCTTCTGCTCTCAGCAGGTTGGCTATCATGGATGCCCAGTCCTCTCTATGCTGTGCCTTCCTCGTGACTTCAGCATACGTCATTCCAGTCTATTCCTGAATGTTACCAAACCAGGCTGATCTTGGCCTGCCTCTTCCTCTTTTCCCTTTGAACTTCCCTTCTAGGAGAAGCCTTTGTATCCCGTCTCTTCTTATCAGGTTTCCAAAACAAGCACAGTTTCTCTGCTTTAGTGTTTTCATTAGCAATCTTCTCGTTTTCATCTTTTGTAATACAAATTCATTGTTCTTTTGTAATACAAATTCAAATGCATCACTGGTATCATACTCTTATTAATGAGCCACATCCTCTTCGAATTTTTGACATCATTTTATTGACAAATATTGTTGTATTTGTCGAGGAACATAGCTGAAAGGATTTTAGAAATGAGAATATTCTTTTTACTCCCAAAAATGATAAAACAGATTATGAAATCTTTAGAACTAAAATTTGGTCATTTTTCTGAAAGTTGCAAAACTTTAGACGCTTATGTAAATTTCTGATAAAAATCGTGGGGTTAAAGTAAAATATGTCACTTGCCTATTTTGCATGATAATTGAAGGAATTGTTCTCCGTAGATGGTCGAACAATAGAACAACAAGTGGCGAGTGGCCATCTTTTGTTTTATTTTTGGAGTCGCTATATCTCCGTTCGTTTACTTTAAATATAACAAGCACGAAAAACTTACTTGTATAAATTCTTCATTGTAATTTTTAATCCTTTTTCTTTGCAGCCACAGCGATTACGAACTCGACGAATAACATCAAGAGACTTACAATTCGTTTTAGAACAAGACAAGGAATCTTCGAAATCATTGTTATTGTTCAAATCTTTTCTGAGGTGATAGAGATTACATAATCCAGGAAGAGATTAATAATCCAGATCAAGATTGTATCATTCTTGGATTGGTTCGATTGAACTGGAGGTTGAGCCTTCGCAGTGTCAGCTGGATCTCGCGCAGATATCGTTCACGGTCATGTCTCAGTAGATTCCAGTCCTTATGTGGTCTTTTCCGATCGAGGGAAACTTTGATTCTNATTGTATCATTCTTGGATTGGTTCGATTGAACTGGAGGTTGAGCCTTCGCAGTGTCAGCTGGATCTCGCGCAGATATCGTTCACGGTCATGTCTCAGTAGATTCCAGTCCTTATGTGGTCTTTTCCGATCGAGGGAAACTTTGATTCTGAGAATTTCAAACGCAGTTGCAACGCTGCCATACCCAAATAGGCCTCTCCCGAGTCTTCTTGTGAAAATTAAACCAAGGTAGTCGAGTCCCAAAGCGTGAAATAAAACAAAGGAATGTCATTTCGTTCTCAAACTAGCCAAAGATAAATTGATATCTGGAATATTTTCAGAATAACAGTGCTTTTCTTTTTTCAATACAATTGAGGCAAACTTTTGAAAAAGTTTGAAATTGTCGTGGTTTCCAAATTAATCGAGGAAAATTCGTAGAATTTGCAAGAAAACAATAGTTTATTAAGGTCTACAACATAAAGGTAAGCAGAAATCTGTCGCTTTTCTGATTTACGATTTAGCAATTTGATGGCGTCATAACATCAAAACAATTTCAAACATAAAAAACTTTGTAATTGGGAAAATAATCAAGATATCAAAAATCACAGGGTAGAATTATACTAAAGTGCCTAAAATTCCTTTCAAGCCATGCAATTCAAACGAAGATACAACAACACAAATCATCTAGACTACCTTTTTTAAAGATTTGGAGCACACTGCTTACGATACCCTCATGCGAATTGATTATATATACTGGGTGAGTCAAAAATTATCCACTGTTTGAAAAATCTGACTACAAAAACTGAACAGCCGATTTGAACAATTACAAATTTATTGCTCGAGTGGGGGTTTAACTTAATTTTGAGAATTTATTCATAATTTACAATAATGCACTGTCTTAATCTCAAATGAAGAATTCTCGAAAACTAGCGTCCATGGGCTTTGGCTAAAAGTATAAGTGAGTGGCTCAATTTTATCCACTTTTCAACCATTAAAATGGTAATATAATGTTTTTCTTAGCTCCTCAGTCATTGCTTTGTAATGATGCAGAAAGTGTTGAAATGTAATATATCCTCCCAACTATGCTGTGCATCAGAAGGTCAAATCTACATGATAGTGAAAAGCCCATTTTTGGCTCTCTCGCGTTTATCGAGAAATGACTTTTGGCTAATTCCTAATTTCAGAAGGAAATAATGCACCTAAAATTATGAGAATGATTTTCAAAATTAAAGGCAGTCTGTCACGCATCTGCTTGGCTGCAGCAAAGTCAGAGCTCAACACAACGAATGTCTTTGTGAATCTGTGCATTGGGAACAAAGAAGGGCTGATCTGTATCACTTTCTACGGCCGTAGAAAGTGATTAGGATCAGCAGCCATTCAGTTCTCCTATTCTTTGCATTGTCCTGTTCACCCAATCAGATTCCTGACAGACTGCCTTTAAGTTAAAGCCTCAGTAAAATTATGGATCTTAAATTTTACAAATTGGCTGCATTGCTTTTCCTGCACGATTTTTCAAAAAGTGGATACTTTTTTTGACTCACCCTGTATTGGACAAAATAGGGGCTGGAATCTGTTTATATTAGACATGAAAAGTGACCAGGTTGCCAAAATGGCAACTTTTTTATCGGTGGTTTTTGCAGTTATCCAACATAGATAGCTGCACAAAGAACATTTGAACCAACCATAGGCCAGTAGTCTAAATAAAGACGACTTATGTACGAACATGCGAACTGTTTTGTAGAGTTTCTTTTACGGGCGACAAAGAAGTAGCTAGAGCGAATTTTTAATAATTTGTAGTGTTGAATATATGTGAAATTTTCATCTAGGTCTCTTGCAATCTTTCCACTCCCTTGTACAAATTTGTTAGTCTTTTTTTAATGCGCTACAATCTCGTGAAACTTTATCATAATGATTTTCGCTCCGATTCGATACAATGTAGATTATTCTTTGAAACTCTGCTGCTGAGAATTTTCCTTATTTTGTAAAACATGGGATGCTGCTGCTGGAAATTAGATGTGCAGTGCATACCTTACGTGTCTGTTAAAGACCCATTATCAACCATGATCCTTTGTGCGCCGAATGAAAAGCAAGACAAAGAGAATCTAGTCCCAAAACGACTTTCAGATAATACGAAAGTCGACTTTGGCGCCACAAAGGATCATGGTTAGCAATGGGTCTTTAAGCTGTATAGCGTCCGAAATGTCTCAGAGTATTTACGCCTTTGATTTAGTTCGTGGTAGCTTCGCCCAGACGGTGAACCAATGGTGGATTTCTCGACATTGTTTCATAGGTAGCTCTAGTCAATATTTCAAGTGTTCAGTGATTAGGGAAATCTTGTGAAATATTTTTCAATTCAGTTCAATTTTATTTGTTACGAAGAAGCTTTTCAAGACGCAAAATTTCCTCATAAAATTTATTACCAAGTTTTGTACCGGGTGATTCAAAAAAATGTATAGACGTTTGGAAGCCTGTAGCTTTGAAACCATTTATCAGATTCCTATAAACTGACAATGCCTTTGTAGCTAACATATCAACTTAGATGAGAAAATTTAGTTTGTCAAAATCGGTCTTATCCATCTCAAATTACAAGCGATTTTATAAAAATGCTTCATCTGAAAATTCCTCAAAACAAGCCTAAACTCCTTGATCAAATTTGCTAGCAATCCAGTCTCATGAAAATAGAAAATAAACAAACAAGGCTGAATGACAGTCCCAAAAGTATACCATTATGCAACAGCCTCTTTATGCACCTAGTAAACGTTTGAGCAACGAGATAGACCGATAGTATTTGATTATGCTAGCTGTGGGGCTAAATTGCTAGCAAATTTGATCAAGGATTTTGGGCCTGTTTTGAAGGATTTTGAGATGAAGCACTTTTATAAAATCCCGTGTAACTTGAGAACGGTTCGATCGATTTTGACAAACTAAATTTCCTTATCTGAGTTGATATGTTAGCTACACAGGTATTATTAGTTTAATAGGAATCTGGAAAATGGTTTGAGAGCTACAGGCTTTCAAACGTCTAAACATTTTTTTGACTCTCCCGGTAATAAAAGTTGAGAACTTTAACAATGTTGTTTCTATGTTGCTGTCCGTATTGAATAACAAGACCTACCATTGGTCTGAATTTGACAATATCACGACCAAACTAGGCCCAGGTAGTGTCAATGGTCCAAATCTTTTTCGGCAAAGAACCCCAAAAGCTTTTTTTGGATGTGAAAATTGTTTTTGGTAACGAAATAACATTTGAATAATGGGCTGGTTATCAGGCTAACCTGAACATTGTTTTTATCAANATGTTAGCTACACAGGTATTATTAGTTTAATAGGAATCTGGAAAATGGTTTGAGGGGTTTGAGAGCTACAGGCTTTCAAACGTCTAAACATTTTTTTGACTCTCCCGGTAATAAAAGTTGAGAACTTTAACAATGTTGTTTCTATGTTGCTGTCCGTATTGAATAACAAGACCTACCATTGGTCTGAATTTGACAATATCACGACCAAACTAGGCCCAGGTAGTGTCAATGGTCCAAATCTTTTTCGGCAAAGAACCCCAAAAGCTTTTTTTGGATGTGAAAATTGTTTTTGGTAACGAAATAACATTTCTACCTGAACATTGTTTTTATCAAATCATCTTATGGACTATTTTATTTGCTGTGGAAAGAAGCATTTGATATGCAACACAGTCGGAAAAAGTCTATACCACTCGACAACTGTTCCACGACGAGTTTTTCTTCGGCCCCCTAGTAACAAAAGACAATTGTCTTTTCAAGGGTAACCCTTGACAATCAAAAACCAAAACCTTGCGCTTTGGGTGTAAATTCATGCAGCGTTTGTACTGTATATAATTTGATAATTGTATTTGTAAAATAACGTAGCAGTCCTTATTTGAAGCAGACCTGATCTATTTTGTTGTGGCAGCCCAATATACAATTTGCTTTTAGAAGTTTTGTTATGCACAAATTTTTGACCCAGAAAATGAAGCTGTACCTCTTTTATTTAGTATTCATCGCATCTTGTGAATGTTTTTAATTTTCAAAAAATTCCCAGGTTTGGCACAAAAATATCCTCAACTAGTGCTTACCGTAAAGGTTTCATTAAAGTCACCTCTCTGTTATTAAGCCCCCTCTCTAATAAGCCAAAAGTCTAAATGAGACACCCTCTCTATTAAGCCCCCCTCTAGTATCCAATGCAAGAGGGTTTCCGTTTTGTTTACCTAAAACAATTTGAATGTTAAATTTCATATGTATTTGAATTAAAACTGCGTTAAATGTGTGTATTTTACTCACAAAATTTTATGTTAATTCCGAAAAATGCGAGGTAAAAGACCCAAACAGCTGTCATTCATAGCCTTGTCATTTGACGATATGAAAAGGCCCCTCTCTAATAGGCCCCCTCTCTTTTAAGCCCCCTTCTGGAGTCTCTGAAACTAAAAAGCCTCCCCTGGGGGTTTGATAGAGCTTTCACGGTATTTTGGCAGACGGTGGTTGTGGTGAGGTTTCAAAAGTTTTAGTTAAATTCCTGCAAGAAAGTTCTGGCACTTGAACAAGTTTTGCTCAGAAGCCAGATACTCAGATCTTCATTGATCTTGTACCATTTGCTGAGAAGGTTGTTTGGGGTTGGATGGAAAGATTTGGTTGTTTGAAGCAGGCTCACATCAGATAAACGATGTATGCTATATTCATACCACCGTCGGGACCACCGTATGTAGGCATGCATGTATTTTTTACCTATTCTCGACTTTGCAGGCTCGTCAAACCCTTTATTGCCGAGGCGTAATGACGTTCTCAGTTATTTTCATAGCTATCCTATTTTACAATTTCGCTACCATTAGAATTTTATTTCATTCATGCCACCCAATCATTAAATAATTATGTTTTAATTCAACAAGGGTTAAATTTTGGGGTCGCAATAAGTTCGAAAGGGGCAAATATTTTTTACCCATGTTTATCAATCCATTGATCAAGAGGTCTGGGCACGACAAAGGGCAAACATCATCTTGGCCTGGCCTAGGCGAATACGACATGAAAGTGGAAGACATAAAGTGTAATGGGAGGTAGAATGAGCAGGAGAAGAGAAGACCCTGTTGGAGGAAATGACGAAGAAGAATCTAGTGGATGGTCGGAAGGAAGAAGCTTCGACTCAGATCTTCCCTTAGACGAAGAAACCACAGAGGAATCTGACGAGAGCGGTCAAAATGCAAGCATCGAAACTGATGATCTCGCAGCCAGTATTTTGGCATTTATACTTAGAAATAGGTAAAATCTAGATGCTGTTAATCTGGGCTGGATACCTGCGTCGTTGAAAATTCATATTAGGTCTTTTCGGATCTTTTTAGTGCGTTCCACCGAAGAAATAAATGATAAATTGTCGTACACCCATCAGCTATTGTTTTTGCTTTGTTACACAATAATTCAATAACACAACACAAAATTACAAAAAAATGCTGTGCGAAACATCTCGACAATTGCAACAAAACAAAAGTTATCTAATAAGGGTTGAAATTAGTCATATCATACATAGCAAGAATAGTTATAATTATCATGATAGGGGCACTGAGATAATTGTGAAGAGTTGTGAAGTAGAGCAATAAGGGATTTGTTTTGGGTGTCCCATAAAATGTGCAATGTCATGCTAGACTGCATTTTTTGCACTGGAAAATATGGGATTAGAGTGCATCATGAAGAGTAAAATGCACTTTTTCAGGAATTTATTTCCATTGATAACTTATCTCAAAAATGATTTTAAAGCGATTAGTTGTTGATCTTGTCCTTTTGAAACCCATGGGGGAATGCTTTCTCTCTGTGCACTGAAGGTTTGTACATTTTGAATGAAATGTGCAGTTGATAGAGGATAGGTGATTAAATGAATGGAGCAACAGGGAAACAATGAAGGGATATATTTTTGTTTTTTGTACACTTAGAATTTTGCAAATTGTGTACCAGAACGTCATTGTGCACAAAATAATCTTGGGTGCGATTTATAGTTGTGGCATACACAACAATACGGTTAATGTGATTAATGCGACTTATAGTTGTGGCATACTGTATAGTAATAAAACGTTTTAACTTTGCACCTTGCAAAATCCAAATTTTGCATCTGGATCAAAATGTTCACATGAAAATTATTGGTGTGCACAACTTTTTGTGCTGAGCTAGGGACCAAGAATGAAAACAACTAAAGTAACTGGATTGTTAACGCTGCAGATATGTATCCCAGGGGTGTACTCAAGCATGAGTGACAAGGGGCCCAGCTCAGAGCTTTTCATTCTGACCCAAAAAAAGATATTCGCCCACAGGANAAAGGGATTGTTGAGAGACAACATGAGCATATATCGAAAGAAGAAGAATGGATCTATCTGTTTCAGAAGCAGAGCAGTAAATATTGAACTACACATACAAATATTTTATTTCCTGCTGCTGCTTGTTGTTCGAATTCTGTTTCGATCTTCAACAAGTGTCATCTTTATTAATAACAAACAACGATCGAGAGTGTCAAGGGAAATGAGTTAAGGTCAGACGAGAAATAGGATACTACATGAATGATTTTGAAATGTTTGTCTTTCTGTTTTTCTCTTTTGTATGTAGTCCTCTTCTGCGAACGCGCTATTCATGTAATCGCTACATGCATGATGACGGAAGTCTTATAATCGCTGGCGGTCACGTCAATCAGGGACGTGGTGATAGAAAGGAAAGCGCCTGCGTAGGAGAAGATGGTATAGGGACTAAAGACACTAAAGTGTATGTTAAATTCATTCATACGGTGTCCTTTCGACCATGCTTAGACCAGCAAATTTTCGATTTCCAATACTTGTGATATGAGTTATTTTAAAATGCAATAAATAAAATTGATGTTTGCGTAGAGATTGTTCTGGTTAGGTATACAATATCCGGATATTAGGCATTGACAGTGTAATAATCCTCAAATGAAGTTCCGCTATACATCATGCAAACGATAGCTCGGGGATAGCTCTTACTAGCAAGACCAGCTGACACTCCTGTCTATTCTTCGGTTGCAATATGAGTTAAGACACCTTATTTACTCAAGGTTACCTCTCCTGCACGTGTCTCAAGCATGGTTCAGTTTGAATGGGTACTGAGCTCGGTCGCAGTTGTAATAGATCCGTACTAATCGCTGGATTATTTTATTTTCATAAACTCTCGAAAGCAAGGGCGGCGCCAGGGGGTGGACTGGGGTGGACATGTCCACCCTACTTTTCTCAGGTCAGTATTTATTCTCAAGCAAAATTGATGTAAAAACATTAGGTACACCTTCTGGCAATCAACTCTATCCCTTGTCCACCCCACTTTTTCAGGGCTGGCGCCGCCCCTGCTCGAAAGTTGAAAAACAAGATTTTGATGTGGTTTCGCTTCCCTGTCGAGAGGATAGTATGTAATAGTCACATGATTGGTGTAATGGGGGTATGCGTCAAGTGGCTATCAAAACCCTAGCTGCCATGTCTGTTCATAGATGTATTTCTAAATAAACCAAAAGCTAGTTTTCTCAGCAAGTGGTCTCTGTTTCAAAGGATGATTTAGCTCCTGCTTTTCAAATTTGGCACGTTTGTGTCATTGCAAGAAATGGTGCAACTTCAACGTAGCTTGCTTGATATTGATTCGTACATCATAAATAAAGGTGGTCGGAATATGGCGAACCAGCAATACCAGAGTCATGAAGCTGCATAAACGCAACCAACATGGTACCATTTCGTCTCAAAGCAACGACACTGGAACGAACACCGTTTTAGCTGCAAACTCAGATTTGTTAATGCTACTAGAACTTTTCGAATTTATTATGGGAGTTTGCCCCCCCCCCCCATTTTCACCAAAAAGTCGGGAAAATGAGCAAATGGATTTGCCAGAAATTTTAGACCTGAGTCAGAAAATGTGGTCATTCTCTCGACGTTTCCCTCCCCCCACATGAAAACTGAAAATTAGTTGAGGATGGTGACAGGTAAAATGTACCACGGTACCAAGGGTGCAGTACCAGGTACCACAGGGGCCAGTACCCAGTACCAGCAATCTCCCTTTCACCATTCTCTTAGTTCAATTGCTAAATCGGCAAAATTTGATATGCGGTCTGATCTGAGCCGAGTTTTGCTAATTGTGTTTCGTTTTCTTCTACTAAAATTTCTGCAACTTGCATTTGCAACTGCCGCTGTAAATGGTATTGCAAAAAATGGAAAATTGGCCAACAATTGCGTTTGTTTAGGTTATTTCTGTAGTGTGATTGGCTCAATTCGCCAAGGCGTGTCAGTTTGTGAGCAAATCAAGATTTGATCTCTTGCATTCCAAAAATACAGAAAATCTCTGAAAACCTTTCGCAGTGATGAAAAGCTCATACGCTTACTCGAGGAACTATTCAAGATAAAGATAAGAGCTATAAAAAGGTGCTTTTTGGCGAGATAAAATTTTTGGAAAGGATACAATTACACAATCTTGCTATGACGTAATCTTGACGTATACTCCGAAATTTATGGAAACATAAGAGCATTTCAACGCCTAAAGCTTCAACTCATCCCTGTTAATTTCAGCCCCTAAGAGTAAGACAACGTCTTGGAGGGCAGGGCAGATTAATTTCCAATTTTGCAAGCGATACCCGTTTCTGCACGGCATGCAAAAATAATTCGTGGTGTTTTTTGGAACATGATCCTGTTTATAGATTCCTTTGTTGTTGTTTTCACCTTGTCACATGACAGCAGCTCACATGAGCCGGAGCCCTATCGTTCCAAGAACAAAAGAAGCTTTGTTTTGACCAATCAAATTAATTCTCTTTATAAAGTTAACCAATCAGATTGCTTGAAGNACGCCTCTTCGGCTTTACGCCCTGAAAGAGTAAATTTGATCCTATGGTACATACTGGGTGAGTCAAAATGTATCCACACTTTGAAAAATTATACTGCAACAACAATATAACCGATTTAAGAAATGCCAACGACATTGCCTTGCAGGGCTTTAAATTCATTTTGAGATTTCTTCATAATATAAAATACATTATACTGTGCTCAGCTACGAATATAGTGCGTGGTTCAATTGAACTTTTAACCATCAACTTGGTAAAAAAATTCTTAGCTCAAGTATTGCTTCCTAATCAAAATGATACCGCTTACATGTAAATATCCTCTCCAATCAATGCTGGCCACCAAAAAGACAGCAATATGTAAAAATATAAAAACGGAATTAATGAATTTTTTACTTCCCTTGAGCATATAAATTAGATGAATAATATTAGTTAATAAATGCTGATTTTAGAGACAAACAACACGCCTAGGGTTAAGTGAAAAATCCAAAAAAATTAAGTTGAAGCGGCAGGGAGACGATTGATTTAAAATTTACAATTGGTTGCATGCTGTTTGCAGTAAGATTTTTCAAACAGTATATACACTTTTCAACTTCCATGGTATAGCTATGTTTCAACCCTGATGATTAGAAAATTAAATCATTTTGAATTTTTTAAATCGAAGTAATTGCAATGGCTATTCAAAGCTTTTTGGCGCACTCGATAGGGCAAGAACACGAGAAATGAAGAACTCAGTAAAGTTGCCACTAATGAAAACGGAATTTGGACGAAAGAGACTTTATTTCTTGGCCGCAAAAGAATTCAACGACTTGTCTTTAAAAGCAAGGAAAATTGACTCTCGACTTCTTTTTAGACAGTTTTTAAATGGTCATTTTAATAACATTTATTTATGTAAATGTAAAATTCACTTAAGGGGTAGCTTCACCACTAACAGCAATAAATGCAATGCTATGTTCTGAATTTATTTTTGAAATACTGAGATTAAACAACCCAAAAAGCCTACCATCATTCAAATCTGCAAAGATTGGGCTATATGGGGGGACATTTTAAAATTTGATATGTTTTACACATTTTTGGGTGGGAGGTGTCCAAAAATTGTATTTTTTGTCGTTCAAATATTAGCTAGCTGCTTGCCCCCACAAAATTCTTGCTTAAAACTAATAAGAAATAGCTGAAACTTGTCAGGTATGTTGCTAGAACATGTAGCTATGCAACTATTACTTCTTTTCTAAAAATAGATTGTTGCTGTCATGGTAACCAGGATTAACTTTTGTAAAGATAATTCATCATGTAATTCAGAAACTAAATTTGATATAAGAAAACCAACTAATAGTTGCATACTTCATGGCATAAGGACCATCTGTACCAAATTTGGGGTCAATACAAGCATGACAACCTAAAATAATCCTAGGGGGCAACTTTCCAGTATCCGAAAATTGCGTTTTGAGAAAATTGATGTTAAAGTTAGGGTTTAGTGTGTTGAACAAAAAAACTGCACCAATAGAAAACAATCCAATTTTTCTCTTTTGAGTTCCACTGTTTACATTGTTTGAAACCCTTGTATACTTTCTCCAATGTTTCCACTGATCACAACTTCATTAAAACCCCCAGCATCGTATGTAACGCCTTATCTCTTTCCAGCCGTTATTGTCTTTTGAGCCTTGTTCTTTCTTCTCTGATCAAATGAGATAGCAAAATCTATAACTTTGTTATCATTTTGCCCTAAAGTACTTCTTAGCTGACTCTTTGAGCTTTTCCAGGACTGCCAGACTGCATTTTATGTTGCGCACGTGGAAGATCTTCCGCACGCAATTTTAAGTATAACAAAGGAAGAACAATAGAGTCATTGTTTTTAAAACAATAGCGAGGCGCGCATCTTCCGTGCAAACTTTGCAGTCTGGCAGGACTGCTGTTTTTGTAACTGAGTTGACATTCTTTTTCTGTTTCTGAAATGCACTGTCATGAATTGTTGGTTATTATACAAAATCAAATATGTCAAACAATGTAGGTGGTACAGCAGCCTTCTCTGGGCCTAATCCAATCTTGTCCACAGCAAAAACTGACAATATGTTCACATCACTTGAAACAGAGATGTCTGTGCTTGCTTTATCTGTCTCTACTCTAATGCCCTTCCTACAAACTCTGCATTCAACACGAATTTCACTACTCAGTCCTCTTCTTTTAGGCCCTCAGTCATCATCAGTATTCTTCCCCCCTTTGCACCCATATGCATATCCACTGAAACTTGTCTAGCATTTTCGAGATAAACACTTAGAATTCCAGTTTCAGCTGTTTCTCGGCTGCAGCTGTTCCATCTTGGCCTTCATCCATAGCTTGCCCCATCTTTCTTCACGAAGCAGAGATTATAGGACGAGCTACCATCCCTCTGTACGATCGTCAACAGTTCGACTACTAGGCCCAAAACATCAATCATCATCATATTACCCAGACTCTCTGAAACTCTGGCAGCTGGCTTAAATCCACTGTTTCTGGATATCTGCAAATCTTATACCTTTGAAACACTTCTTCCTTCTTCTTACGACTTTGTGTTCTAACACTGAATCCTCGTCCGTTCTACGGAATGTTCTACCCTCGTGCATGAGTGGAGTTTCTGGTGTAGGCCTACTCCTTTCCTTTTCGAGATCACAACAAAATTATTCCAGACAAGTGCTCAAGTGCAGGAAAAGTAAAAGAGCATTGTGGGACAGGAGAAGCCTCCATTGCATGCTGTTGCCACAGGGTGGCCATAATATGAAGACGCAGGAGGAAAAACACGAGAGAAAAGGGGCTGCAGCCAAATGGGGCGCGTTTTGATCATTCGTTGCCATGGAAACGAGATAAAATCTGTCAGGAGAACTAGAGCACTCAACTTAAAAGTTATTTTTTCAGGCTTTAGAGCAATAAAACGAGGATACAGTGACCAGTAGTATAAAGTCCATACATCAAAGTGACATAAAATGCAAAAAAACGAAATCTAGAAAAATTAACAAAACATTTTATTCTTAGGGGTGAAGCTACCCCTTAAGGGCCTGATTACATGAGAGTTTTCACTATAGGGCTGGGATTTCAGCCCTCCTACCCAAGGTGAAAATATTTTCGATTACATGGGAGTTTTCAACCCAGGGCTGGAATTTGCAGCCATTGTCAAATTAGATTTTTCAATTGTGATTGAAACAATCCAATATTTTGATTGAGTCAGTGCATTGGATGTAAAACAATAGGAATTAAGCGATAATTAAGTGTGACAATAGGGATTAAATTTTCATTTAATATATTCCATAAACAAAAATAGCTAACAAGTCTATTTTCAACTACAAATAGGGAATTCTCTGGCTTCTTGGGGGGAACAATAAAATATTTGCGAAACACATGTGTATTATTGTTCCTCAAGAAATAGCACTTTGATTGGAAGGGGAGTGACACAATGGAAGGTTTTTGAGTTCGTTTGAAATTTCATAAATTGAAAAAGGCTATCAACCACCCAGAAAACATTCAGTTCAGACATTCCAACCCCAGAGCTACAGAAACCAGGACATCTGAGAAAGAAACCAGCTCCTTTGCATACTGCTTTTTTACGGAAAGTACTGGAAATTAGAAGAGATATGTGACTGATAACTATAGTTGATTTATCTTTTGAGCCTGAGGCTATGTTCACATTGCTCTGTACTCATTTTTATCCATTTCCATTTCATACGTTTTGCCCATTCCCACTGCTTTGGGTAAATTCAAATAAATTCAAAAACACTGTGATAAAAATAAAGTGCTATGAAAATGAGACCAAAGTTTACAGTGCTGAAAATTGCTAACAAAGTTTTCTCCAAGAAGCATTACACTAACCTCGAGTGAGTCACCAATGTTGAGAACTTGTGTTCAAATTGGCCTGCGCTAAGCATTTTGTTGGGTTCTTGCAGTTGCTAGCGTTCTCACAAGTATCGGTTTCTGCGTTTTCGGTGTTCACACTGCGTTTCCGTGTTTTCAAAAGTCTCAGTTTTCAAAAGTATTCATTTGCAAAGTTCGTTTTCAAAAGTCTCCATTTTCAGGATGGAGCAGTGTGAACATAAGGTGAAAATGTACACTTTTATCTGTTTTCATATGAATACAGAGCAGTGCGAATGGGGCCTAAAAATGTAAATCAGAGCCAACAATGATTGGAACGAAAAAGCCCCAAACATGCAGTAGTGCAACTGTCTAATGTAGTTTACAAGTCCTCAAGCAATAACTCAAGAGCTCAGTGGTGATACCATGTAAGATATAAACAACAATTAAAAAAGAAAATTGATTTTTTCAACATGTAATCTTCTTACTCAAAGCACTTGTACATGATTGTTTAAAGAACCCTTGCTAACCATGATCCTTTGCACACTGTTTGAAGAACATTGTTTGTGCATGATCCTTTGCACACTGGAGGCAAAGCAAAGCGAATAGAACTTTAGGCCAGAAAGGACTTTCGTATCATATGCAAGTCAACTGCTCAACTTTGGGCCTGCAAAGGATCATGGTAGCAATGGGTCTTTGAACAATTTCCCAAGAAATTTTCTGTATCAATGTAAATTGATAGTTCTGTAAAGTATCTTGCTGCTCTCCAATGAGACCAGAAAAGCAAACAGACAAAGAGGAACAGCTGACTAACAATATTTGACAACTGACTAGCAATTTTGTAGTATCATGTTTCATATTGCGACAAACCTCTCCTTGGCGGAAAACTTTTATGGACAGAGGAAGCTCTCCCTTAATTATGTCTAAAACGCAAATATCGTTCTGGCTCATGTATCTCATTGATAAACGCAAAAATTGCAAATTTCTGATGAAACTGTCATATAAGAGTGTCCTTAAAATACTTGTTTAAATTCTAAAATGCACACTATTTATTCTTATTTCTTCTCATTTGAATCTTAGCTAGCAATTTGATGTGATCAGTGTCAGATGAAAATATTTGGAAAATGATTCTATTATTTCTATGAAGAAAATTGAATTGAATTGAATTACAAAACAAAATTCTCAAATTCTATACCACATGAAGCCTTTTCAGAGAATGGTATACTTAATTTACCTGCAACTAACAATCTGATTTTACAGCTGTCCAGAACGAGAGGGACAAAATCACAAGAAAGTCATGTGATGAATCAGATAAATTGCTTTCACCTCAAATCTTGCTGTCTGCAGAAATTTTATCAAGACCTGCACAGTCACCTCCAGGTATGTGTTTTACAGAAATTTCATTATTAGGCGGAACAGTACAGAATCAAGAAATCCTGTTTAAAATCCTTGCAATCTTTCATGCCTGTCAAGAATTTATCTGCATTTGGAGAATTCTTAAGAATTCCTTGAGAATTCTTTAATTTTGATGTAATGCGCAAGACCTGTACATTGCTGTCTCCCTATAGCTCCTTGATCCGGATAAGTCGCAGAACCCAAAGCACAGATCGTTCCTCTTGTAATAAAAAGCTATTGTATCCGTAAATAAAGGCAAAATTATGTGAAATGACCTGTACATTGCTGTCTCCCTATAGCTCCTTGATCCGGATAAGGTACAGAACCCAAAGCACAGATCGTTCCTCTTGTAATAAAAAGCTATTGTATCCGTAAATAAAGGCAAAATTATGTGACATGATGACACACATCCCTTGCAATACATGCATTTAGCGAAATGTTATGTTTCCATAAGAAACAGCAAAAGGTTGAGGGCTATCTTGTGTAATTAAGGGGACTTACTAGCAAAGGTCAAAAGGAGACATGCATAAATTAAGAAAAAATCCATGGACGTCATATGAAGATTTTTCTGTTGATTGATTGATTAAAAGGAGTACTAATTTATTTTGTATGGATTTTGTCTTGGGAGCGTTTTTTTTTACTATTTGAAGTTGGGAGATGCGAACCCCAAATCAACCCCCTTGGACCATGTTACCAAAAAGTGGTACTTTATTAGTGTGATCTTGAAGATTACAATGAACTTTTGACAGATGGTAATTGCTTCCTTTCCAAAATGAAGAAGACTCTTAAAGATATATTCGTGATCAGCAACCTCGAATATGTTAAAATAGAGAAGAAAAAAAATTTCGCTTCATATGCACTTTAAACAAGTTAGCCAAAGTATTGCTTCAACCCATTATATGACCCATAACCGCAAGGACATGATAGAAGCCTGCAAAACCAAAACAGTTATATTTATAAAAATAGAATTATGAATGGAATGTTATCCAGAGTTTAAAGCTATGAAGATCTGCTAAATGGGTGTCAGCAGATATTTTTATTGGCTGTCAAGTTTTGGAGATTTGGTAGGTTATGGGTCAACCATTGGAAAACTGATATGCCTTGCTGATAGAATTTCTGAGAAGGTAATTTCGTTCATTCTTTTTAAACAAGAGCTCCGTAATTATATGCTCAGATGAAAAACAATCCCCTTAGATAGTAAGTAGGTCCCCAATGTAGCATTCAGAAGATTAATTTCTTTATTGAGGAAATTTGGTACTTCGTAACTTTTTTGACGCAGTTCTGTAGCTGTAAAATTAGCTTTGAATACCTGTAAAATTAGCTACCTCGTGACCCTGTAGGTAAAGAGTCTAGACTGAGAATATATGGGTTCACATAATACTGCCCCTCTAGCGTCCAAGTGTCAATTTAAGGCAGGGTTGAATTGATAAAAGAAATCCTAAAAGATGGTGTAAGCAGCGAGCGACCGCTCGTGCAGCTGATCATAATTAATCTACTTCTTCACTCCCAACAGTAGTTTCCGAGAGCTTCTCGTTGTCTATTTGAGCTCAGAAAATTTGGTCGATGTTTTTAGATCGATTTAGGTTGTTTGCAGGTTGAGAATTTTTAAGAAGTCGCTTTTAACGCGGGTAGAAGGCGTCCGAAAAACCTAAAAAAGAGGGGTGAGTAATATGTGAGATTTTGACTAGAGATTAAACAATCAATCTTCAAAATCGCCGTATTGTACGATTTATCATGGCCTGTCAAAAGTGGATAGTTTTTCTTGCACACCCGGTAGTCTTCACCTCCTTCGACGTTGTTTGAGTTGAGGCTGGGCAGGCTACGTTATTTGCAAGTTGACGAATAATTGTAACTGACAAAGCTATTGTCGTTCTTAGACAATATTTGCAGTAACAATTGTCTGTCTAATTTTATGGGCCACTGTAGGTCAAGTGAGTTTGCTAAGATCTCTCAGTTAATTGTTTTTTTATTTCACAGACCAGCTGAACCTAAGCAGAGAGGCAACAAGCAACGATATTGTGGAATCAATGAAACAGCAGCTTCTAGTCCTTGTTGAATGGGCGAAATATATTCCGGTGTTCTGCGAATTACCCCTGGACGACCAGGTGTCGTTATTACGAGCACATGCAAGTGAGCATCTAATACTTGGTGTAACACGACGCTCAATGGCTATCAAGGATGCCTTATTGCTAGGCAACGAACTTGTTATAAGCAAGAACCACCCTGAAATTGATATACGAAGAATTGCGACAAGAACAATGGAAGAACTCGTTCAGCCAATGGTTGACCTGGAATTGGATGATACCGAGTACGCATGCCTGAAAGCTGTCATCTTTTTTAATCCAGGTACGAGCTTGATATTTTTATGGTAAAAGATCTTTTCGCTACTTAGCAAAGTGTTTGAAACTAGTGTCATTCTTCTGGTAAATGACTACTATGGATCCGAGGTTTGCATTAAAAGGCAAGACTTTTCAACCAAGGGAGCCATTGTCAGACTTTGGAGTGAAGTCATATAAGATAGAACCTTGAACGTAGATGAGTGTGGGTCGAATACCTTTTTTTAAACGCTAGAAAGTCTGTTATTTGGTCGAGAAGTTGTTTCGTATCATGTATAAACTGTATACTGCGAAGAGTGGCATTTCGGTGAAATGATATGCCTTTAATTTCGTAGATAAACTAGCAAATTCACAGAGCACTGCGCCCCAGCAGAGTACTAGCTTCTATGGTCTTTGACAGTATGTTGCTTTTCCTGTAGCATTAGGAGCGTACTACGTACTGGAACTAACAGTTGAGCAGGTGAAGAGATTGCCAGCTCTATAGGAGCTGATGTTGACAACGAGGCCTTGTAACGACATCATTCTAATATTCGTTTATGCGGAAAAAGTTATGAGACTTCATTCCACACTGGCTGTGTTTCTAGATATTTACTAAATTCATTCCTTACCATGTCAGTTGAGCAGAAATATTATGATGCTTCGCAACAAACGAGACAGAGATTATTTCAAAAAGTGAATCATTTGCCGTCCCGCTTCTTAGTAGAACAAGCTCTAGACGTTTTCGCAAGTCCAGTAACGGCTTCGCATGAACGGTTTCACATGACAAGTTTAATTGAACGAATTACCGAATGGTTTGACTGGGTTTGAGACCTCGTTAACGGATGTACTCTTAAATTTCTTGAAACACCTTGAAGAGAAAAGTCAGCCATCCCAATGAGCGAAGCAGACTTGTACTTTGAACCTTGTGCGATTTGAAAATGGCACGCGCCGTTTGAATATATATTCTGTAATAAAAACACATGATATTCGTATTAGGCGCCTTTCACATCGTTAGCCCTCCAATTTTTTTCGTACGTATTACCCACCTACTTTGAGACACTCGTGTGGATTTAAGGGTGTATCACGTGACCTGCATAATCCTTTAATCTCGTCCGTGACTTGGCTGAGATTAGAGAAAAGTGGGTTTGAAAGATTTTGTCCCAATTTTTGTCTTTATATATTATATCAGCAGAGGAAAAAATAGTTTGTGATACGGCATTTGTGATAATGGTTTTAGCCGTAGCATAGCTTCAGGAGCAGTGGTAAAACTGCTTACTTGCGAACGAAACAAATAGCAAAATTGATATTAAAAAAGGCTTCATCTTTTTAAAAGTCCAATTTGCTTCTAATCCTTAAAACTGCTTTTTGCTTAGTTATTGCCCTGACCATCCCCCCAGGACACCCCCGGGTATTTGCACAAAAGATAGTCCTAGCCCCCGGGCATTTGACAACAACAGCAGCTTTCACATTATACAGTTACTGGGAATATGGCATTTTCTCAGTGCCCCGCCCCCGGGCATTTGCGCAATCAATTTTCGTCGACACCCGGGCCGCCCGGGTGGGGGATGGTCAGGGTAGGAATTGAACGAGACATTATCTTGACCAGCGACTAAATTACATTTAGAAATATTTACGCTGTTGTCCCATAAGATAAAGATTATTGGAAAAGTGACCTGAAAACCTTGTTTGAGATATTTTGAAACGTTTATAAGAGACATCGTAATTATTTTGCAAGACTTGTGTGACAGTACGTTAAGCTTCCATTCTGATATAATGCAATCCACTCTTTGTATAGAGCTAGGATAGAATGATTATTCAAGTCCCTTGTATCCCTGCGGTAAACCATGCTCAACAGGATCTCGCAATGAAACAGTGAAAAAGATAGCATAGGTTCCAAATCTTTAAATTCGCGTAAAAAGGTCGGTGTAAATTCAGTGACATATTTCTTTGAATCGAATGGCTTGAAAGAAACTTTAGATACTTCGCTATAACTCTGCCGTTGGACTTTTCAGAAATCTTGAATATTTTCGAAATCACAGCGTATTTCATATTTCAACTCATTTGAGGATGTGACGTCATCAAATTTCTAAATCGCAAACTAGAAGAGTGAAAGACTTTAGCTTGATACCATATTGTAGACGTTCATAAACTATGTTTTTCTGGAAAATTATTCTCTGTTTCCTCCAAAAGTTTAGAAATTACGATGGTTTTAAGATTTTTTCGAAATTTTTCTTGAATTCTTAAAAAAGAAGAAAAGCACTCTAATTCTGAAAATATTGAAGATTTCTGAAAAGTCCAACGGTAGAATTATTACAAAGTAGCTAAAGTTTCTTTCAAGCTATTCCATTCAAAGAAATAGGTCACAGAATTTTACACCGACCTTTTTAAAGATTTGAAACCTATGCTGAAAAAGATGACCCTTCCGAGGCCTATTCTAAGCTATCACCTCGCAGAAACGAAATACAGGAGAAAGCCCATTCGGCACACAGTTAATGACGAAAACTTAGCATACGTAAGTAGTGTAAAGTTGACATTGTCGATTGAAGCTTGAATCACAATGGAAATCGTCAAATCTTGCGAGCTGATTGCTGTCACAAGTTCTTGTGGAATGAGCCTAAATAGGTCAAGTTTTTCAGAGAAATATTGTGAGCCTCTGTGACCGAAGCGATGTCATTCAAGTCAAAGAGCACAGGGAAACAAGGGACTTGGTAATAACTCTAGAGTTGGGATGGATACATAACTAACCATTGAAAACGGGGAAGATTTAAGATATCACAACTTGATTGTGATGATTATGCGAGCACGAAATGTTTCTTGTCTCACCCAACAAGAGCAGATTTTGTAACAATAGCAAAACTTGCCTCTGACTACATGCAATTCCAAAGCGATTAGCGATTGCAGACAAAGGGATTTCCACGGCCGAGTAATCAAGCCAAGGATGTAAACAAAGCAGATCCCAAAAGTTGCCGTGAAACATAGGTAAGAAACTCAGTCTTTATGCACGCGAAAAGGGGTTTTAAAACAAGAAATGAGTAAATATCGAAAGAAGAAGATGTACACAAGAAAAAGACGATTTGAAGTTCTTTAATTCTTTTATTCTATTCAGCTATTTTATTCTATTCAGCGAAAGAAGAAGAATACATCTAAACTTCTGCCGCCTAAATTTCATTTGTTTAACTCAGAAGCCGAGCATTAAATGTTTGAATTACACACACAAATGTAGGAGATTTCTAATTCTTACTTTTCAGCTTCTAAATTAAATAAATGAATTTTAGGCGGCAGAAGTTTAGATATATCCTTCTTCTTTCGATATTTACTCATTTCTTCTCTTAAGAACTCCTTTTTGCGTGCACAATGACTGATTTAGCCACCTATGTTTCACGGCAACTTTTGCGATCTGCTTTGTTTATATCCTTGGCTTGATTACTCGTCTATTGAAATCCCTGTGTCTGCAATTGCTAATCGCTTTGAAATAGCGTGTCATTCAGAGGCAAGTTTTGCTGTTGTTACAAGATCTGCTTGGGCCTGTTCATATGGAGAAAGTTTCCCCGGCATTTTCCCGGTGAAGCGGAAATCCCGCCTAGTCGGGGAAATGATAATTGACCTTTCATATGAGAAAAGTTTCCCCTGCTAGCCGGGGAAACTAAACAATAGTGTTTTGTCTCTGGCGCGAAAGGATTAACGATAAACAAAAGAGTCTACCCCGCTTTGCCGGGAAACGTGTTCATATGGGAAAATCTTTCCTCGCCTAGGCGGGATCCCGGTGGTGCTCAAGCGAGATCTCGGCTAACCGGGGAATTTTTTTCTCATGTGAACGCTCGTGCTTTTTTATGTAGTTAAGCTATATGAGGCGGGATCTCGGCCAGCCGGGAATCCCGCTCCACCGGGAAAATGCCGGGGAAACTTTCTCCATATGAACAGGCTCTAATTTTGATTCTTTTGACTTACCTTATCAAGGTAATGTTTCCATTTCAGATGCAAGAGGTCTGAGCGATGCCAAGAAAATCAAATCATTAAGATTCGAAGTGCACACATCCTTAGAAGATTACATAAACGACAAATGCTATGATGTGCCTAAAGGGAAATTTGGAGAGCTGTTGTTGTTGTTACCGACGCTTCAATCCGTTGCTGTTCAGATGGTGGAACAATTGCAATTTGCGAGGTTGTTTGGAGTGGCTAAGGTTGATAATTTACTGCAAGAGATGCTTCTTGGAGGTATGTTCTTAATTTTTAATCAATCAAATCAATCAATCAATTAGTCAAAAAATCAGTTGGATGATGAATCAATCAGTCGATCAGTCGATTAAGCAGCAGTTGATCAATCAATCAACGAAAAAAACATATTATTCTTCGGAACCAAACATTTTGTTGAATCAAATCTGGCTTTAAAGTTAAAGTTTTATTTAAAGGTCTTTATTCAAAAAAGGACCTTGTAACATAACTGCCGTTAAACTTGTTCATTTCACTGTTTAATTTTGCTATTTGTCAGCGTTTCGCTACGTTCGACTAAAATCATGGCTAAAACACAAAGAAGAAATAACATTATTTTATTATTGCGGCCTTGAAATTGTCTGTTTCAACCAGCATGCTTCGTACGTGTTATCTCTTTGTTGTCGCCATTTTCATGAGCCATTGAAATGGCGACAACAAAGACCAACCAAGAGATGGCACGCACGTGCAAGGCATTCTGGTTGAAACAGACCCTTTAATTTCTTTTTTCTTAAATCAAACATTTATTTGACCTTGGCAACATTGAATTAGGGGGAAAGGGGGTTGAGAAGATCCTAGAAAATGTTATAAAAAGGCTGAAATTGGCCTATATCCCAGTTTGTTTGTTTGTTTGTTTGTTTGTTTGTTTGTTTGTTTGTTTGTTTGTCCATGATTGTATATATAGAACCGTATTTTCCACAGTAAGCATTTTCCTTCTTGCTACGCACATACGTAACATTTCTAACTTAAAGGTAATTTCTTCTCTCAGGTTCTGGTGTTCAAGATCAACTGGAAGCCTTATCAATGTCCCCCCTGCCCGCAGTAATCCCCCCAACCACCATAGAAACAGCAGCCGCTGTCAATCCAAGCTTCTGCCAACGATGTGCAGCACATCCGACTTCTCCCACAGATGTGGCCCCCCAAAGGGAAGAAGCTGGTTCCCCACCCGCCAAACAGATGAAATTCACAATAAAACAGCAAGATCGAGTGCCCTGTGCATTTGCTAATGGGACTGTTATCAAGAAGGACACATCGTGAGTAATTTGATTAGATTGTGATTTTGAAATCTGGCTATTTTAGACCATCAAGAACCACTAGTTATTAACGCCTATAGTTGTAATTGGGGTACGAGTAAGCATGGGATAATTTTTGCAATTTCGAAGGTGCAGGTGTCCGATATGACGAGGCGATTCCCACTGCTCAATGTTAGATTGAATACTTGAGTGCATTGAAGCAAATAAAAATAAGCAGAGAAGTAAAACCTTAAAGCCCCATTGCTAACCATGATCCTTCGTGGCGCCAAAGTCGACTTTCGTATTATCTGAAAGTAGTTTTGGCCTAAATTCTCTTTGTCTTGCTTTTCATTCGGCGCACAAAGGATCTTGGTTAGCAATGGGTCTTTAAAGCTTGCCGAACGAACAGTTTCTGCTTGTCACAAGCAAAACATGTTTGACAAAGAATATTTTGCGACTAGGCCAAAAAGACAGACATCTTGCTTGAGAAAGAAATCTCAAATCTTTGGCAAGCAATGTTTGCTCGTTTCTCGAGGGCTTTACGGTTGGCTGCGCGGAAGGTGTGGAATCTATCCTTGATCAAATCGCTTGTCTTTTCAGGCCTGTATCTTTTGTTTCACAAAATTCCCCCATGGTGTATGAGTAGTAATTTTGGATTATGGTGCATGCAATTATAGATACAGCTGGCTTGCTAGGAATGTCTAGTACGCAAATTTCACCAGGATTTAATCTAAAAAGAGGTTTTTCATTATAAAGAAGGTTTATAGCTATCTCTCGAGGAAAGATTTATTATCACGAAGTTACTTACTAGGAAAAAGACTGAGGCATACCAATTGCAATCAGCATCACCTAATTAAATTCATACAACATGCTGCTCAAAGTGTTATTTTGTATAAATTGTCTGAATTGATCCAGACGGAATGACGTCACAACAGCGTTAAAAATACGAAGACATCTTGTTTTGGGGTAAATATGCAGAAATTTATATCCGTTTGCATAGGAAATTTGGATAAAGTTCCATTATTCGCCCTGACGATAGTCGGAAGAGAAATGATAGATAGCAATTGTCAGCCAGGCCTGAACCAATGAAATAGTTGCACAAATGACGAGAACTTTGTAAACAGCACCGCAAACTCCAATAGTTGTAAGGTGTTCATCGCTTTTTTAAAGTCAGTCTCCCTTTTCGACGTTCGCCTATCTATCTGCTAAAGTTGTTTTATGATTTGATCCTTCGAAGTTGTTAGAATTGATTTATCTCGATAAATAAACGACGCACTTTCAAAATACCAATGAGTTTAGTTTTATAATTGCTTCATTTACCCCAATTCTGATTTTTGAGCGCGAATTGATTAAGTCATGTGACATGTCGTCTGGACAATTATTATCTTTTTACTGTCTCATAAAATACGTTGGTTTTCAATATGATCTGCTGGTCCATTTCATAAACAGTGCCTTGCGTAGTGTTGGACACCTAGCTAAACTTACCCATGAACTTTGGGCCTAAGGTAAGGTAAATAATGATATTCTAATCCTATTGTAGTAAAGCTTAAAAAAGCTAAATGTAATTGATTCTAATCAAAGACCTCCTCCCTTTGTAAGGCTTTACATGCACAGCCAACCATACAACTACTGCCATGGTCCCATGCAAGAGCATGGGTTCCGACACCCCTGAAAACGACACCTTTTCTTTAAGCTGGATGAAATGGGTTTTTAGATTGTAAATAGACCTATTTCGAGTCTCGATTTCAATGTGATGAAACGAAAGACAAAACCTGGATCTCCTTCCCAGTTCTTATTGATTCCCAACGCTCGTGGTTGTCCTGGAATTGCACGATTTGTCTTTGACTACAATGAAAGCGAAGTTGACATTCCTTTGTTTTATTTCACTCGTTGGGATTTATCTGCCTGTGCCTCATTTTCACAAAGACACTCAGGAAAGGTCTATTGGTAGCAGTTAGGGTACAGAGCAGTTTTGTAATGCATTTAATTCGTTTGGGAACTTGAAGTAGGCAATCCCAGGTAGATTTATCACGGGGTTGATCTTGCGTGGTAGCCAATTGTTTGTACCTGGAACGGACACCAAACAATCTCAGTATCAGGCCTAGTGTTTTGGGGAGTTTTTACATTAATTAATCGTGATTTTTATTCTCGTGTTTATTGTAGTCGAGTTTTTCAAAATTCATTCAGAAATCTGTTTTAAGATTTCTGTTTGTTGATATGATGTAAGAGCAGAGATGAATATTGTTCACATAAATGTATCGCCGACCCCTGTCCCCCCTAACCTGCGAAACGAGGCAGATCCCCCCCCCACCCACGTTATTTCACATTTAATAAAGATGCAGGAGAAGCTCGACGCAAGATGTGCAAAATCAAGTAGATTGGTAACAAGTGTTTCTAGTAGTTGGTCAGTAAAATTCTTGAACTTTTTGTACATATGCCCAAGAAATTTTTGATGAGAAGAATAGAAAAGTAAATAGGCAGCCCGGCGAAGATAATTTTATAACTGATGAATTTTGAAGTGTAGTCTAGGTTTATAAGTTGGCTGCCGAGTCGTTTTGAGTTTATTTACTTATGACGTTAGATTTTTGAGTTCTCTAAAGTTTTTGGAGACCAAGAAAAATAAACTTTTATTCAAGCCCTTTCAGGCCAAAGCAAAAAGATTGTTAAATCGTAAAAATGTCAATTTTGCATTTTCGTGAACAATATTTTTCTGTTGCAATATTGTTTGCTTTGGAGTAAAAATATGTAGTTGTGTATTAGTTTGTTAAAGAAATCCTCATCATAATTATGTTATGTTTTTAATTTCTTTAGCGTAGCGCAATGTTAGATTTTTTGACATCAGGCACAATTAGATAATAATTTAGAGCAAGATTTTGCCCTTGATCGCCAATAATGTTTGGGACATCGGTGTTTGATAAGATTCCAATCAAACTCCATGTGTGATATAGTTCAATCAGAATTTCCCATCAAATTGAATTGGCACCGGTAAGATGCGACTGCAGTTTAGCACAGCCTCCAAATCTTTGGCATCTTTAAAAAAATATTGCACGAATGGTTAATGCATCTTCTGTTTGATTTAATGGCTTGAAAGGAACTCCACGTACTTTGCTATAATCCTACATGTAGCATTTCTGATATCTTGATTATTTTCAGAATTACAGCGTCTTCTTTGCTTGGGCCAGTTTTGAGAATGTGATGTCATCAAATTGCTAAATCGTAAACTAGAAAAGCTACATATTTCTGCTTACAGCCATATTATAGACCTTCATAATCTTTGGTTTTCTTGAAGATTGTACCGTTTTTCATATTTCAATTTAGGATCTACGATTATTTTCATTTTTTTCAAAACTTTTCACGAGTTCCTTCAATAAAAAGAAAACCGCTGTAATTCTGAAAATAATCAAGATATTAGGGAGTTTACATATAGGATTATAGCAACTTACCTGAAGTTCCTTTCAAGCCATAAAGTCGAACAAAAGATGCATTAACCATCCATGCAATGTTTTTTAAAGATTTAGAGGCTATGCTCTGCAGTTTTTGAGCATGTTGGGATTTTTAGCTCCGAGTACGGGGTTCCGAGTTGTATTTTTATAAATCAAGTGACAAATTTCACTCAAGTTATGACAGAATCTTCCATAAATTAATCATTAAGAGATAACTTTCGCATCGATATTTCTAACTAGTTAGATGATTCCAATTAGCTTTTTACATTGCAAAAGACTCTCTAATGTCCCAAATTTGTTGCTCGAACGTCCCAAATACAAACTGTTGTCTGATTCAACAGTTTTGTCATACGTTTGATTTTTGCTTTGAACTCAATACCATGTGAACACTCATCTTTTGGCAAGGGCTCAACCAAACCTCTGTAAATCTGAACGTTATTTTGTGGGCATTTTTTAATTTTAAGCACGAGAGCAAAGAATTATTCCCTTGGAAGTTTCAGCAACGCTGCCATCAATTTTATGTGGTAGGAGAATGCAGTCACAGAATAATAATCAAGTGCTCCAGTTCTTGCTGATTTGAAATGCGAAGTCTATTATCACTGGGCCATATTGGCCCACTTTACCAATGCCCCCCCCCCTATGTCCCAAATTTGTTGCTCGAACGTCCCAAACACAAACTGTTGTCTGATTCAACAGTTTTGTCATACGTTTGATTTTTGCTTTGAACTCAATAGCATGTGAACACTCATCTTTTGGCGAGGACTCAACCAAACCTCTGTAAATCTGAACTTTATTTTGTGGGCATTTTTTAATTTTAAGCACGAGAGCAAAGAATTATTCCCTTGGAAGTTTCAGCAACGCTGCCATCAATTTTATGTGGTAGGAGAATGCAGTCACAGAATATTAATCAAGTGCTCTAGTTCTTGCTGATTTTAAATGCGAAGTCTATTATCACTGGGCCATATTGGCCCACTTTACCAATGCCCCCCCCCCCCCTATAGCGGTTGCCATTTTGCAGTCCAGTTTTCCCCGCAACTCATACATGTAAATAAAGATAATAAGAACATGATTGTCTCTAGAGCATTATATTATGACTGATGTGAATAAAAATTTTCTATCTGTAGTACATACTCGTATAGTTTATGAAGAGTGATAAATCAAACCAATCTCTGTTTTCATTGCATTCTCATCCTGTGGTATGGACATGGTGTCAAATAATGCACGAAAGGCAAGATTGACACCCACATGTATTACAGAGCATTTCTACAAAGTCAGGTTTCCATGATAGAAATATATTCTGTTCTAGATCGTTTTGGTTTTCGTACTTGGTTGCCTGATCTGCAGGCTCTGGCTTTCGTCGTCCCTCGTATATGCTAGTTTAACATCCCGTCCTTCGAAAGGGATGTTAAACTAGGGGCCCCATGCCTGGATGCGACATGCATAGTAGGCATAAATTGGCTGTATTATAGCTAGAAATTTTTCCAGCCTAAAATAAACTAATGAATGAATGAATGCTCTTATTGGCGTCGCGTTTTTCTTAACACATTATTTTCCCGGGTTTCCATTGAAAAATATGTCGAATTGTGGTCGCGGACTCGATTAGGTCTTCTCGACTGCGATCCCAGCGCTTGGCGCTAAAAACGCAACTTCACCTTCGCTTTAAAACGAGCAAGAAAATTAAGAACCTGTTCAGTGACTGAATGGAAGCAGTCTTTTAGGGGTTGCATTTCTTTCTGAAAGGCTATCTGAAAGACAAAGCTCTATTACGTGGCATTCTTTATCTACAGAAATTTTGGGGCAAGAAACGACAAACAAGAGTAGAGAAATCGCAAAAAGTCTCTAATAAGAACCCCCAAAAGTAGATTAGCCTCTCAAAGCCTTGGCGTTGAATTGAACCTCTGTGTTCGGGGTGCATGTTGCTTTGTTGGTACTGGCGCAGATATGTGCAGATGTAAAGTGCCGCTTTGCGAAAGATTTTATGGGGACTCGTGACGTCATAAAAGCGACTCTACATTTGTTTGTGACCTCTTCGGTCTCGCTTTAGTGCTTACTGCTGAGGAAATTCCGGGGGAGGAGTCGTAGACTCGTGGCACTAAATCTCCCTTTTTGTGAATTGCAATTTGCAAACAAGTAGTAACAGACAACAGGGATTTTTAAAATTCACGGTATGATTATTAGTTTTTATTCTACTTTTGAAAAATTATTGAGTTTCAATCTTGTTTGCTTTCATCAAGATTCAAAAAAGTTTCTGGAGGTTTATTGGCTCCTCAAACCCCCCTGAACTCTGAACCACGGTATCATTAGCGCGTGCGCATTGATCACATTTGCATGCTGAAAGAAAAACAAAATGGCTGCACTAGGATCAATGCAAGCTCCGGGAGGAAGGCCTGTTTATCAAGGTCGTGGACCACCAAGCAGACTTGGAAGCATTGCAAAGCATAATGTTAGACATGACGCTACTGTTGAAAAGACTATCAATTTGTAAGTTGTAAAAATCAGTGAAATAATGAAGAAAACAAGTTGTTGTTTTAGGCCCAATTCAATTCAATTTTTATTCTGTGATGAAGTAACTCAGTTGCAATTTAATAAAATGCATACCAAGAATGTGTGCTAATGCAGAATTGTACCTCAGTATAGGTAAAGATTGTTATGAAAGGTTCTTCCAGTCAAGTTTCTATATTACCTAATTTAATTGGCGATTATTTGATCGAACTTGGAAGATAATAGATTAGGATCTTCTTTTCTTATCTTTGCAAATTTTGTGGGTGCCAACAATTTGTTAGCAACAAAGTCGATAATCTTGACAACACTAGACCTCTTGTTTCTGTCTTGTTATCTTCAAAATTGTGTACCAAATATTTCCACCATGCATTACAAGTTCACCAGTCTGGTTTTTATGGTGTTGTGAGTCCAAAAGTAGTGCTGTGGGAAAAGGAATTAAAGTTACACAAATTTATACTTGTCTAATTTTATTCTTGGGATACTTTTAAAGAGAATCAACGGAGATAAAAGCCCCGCGTTGAAGGGGTTTGGGTATTCTATTATTAGCCTATAGTATTTGATGATTTCAACATGTACGTAAATATTGTTTAGCCAGAGGAACAATAGCGTGTGTGGCCCAAACAACGGAGAGAGTCCAAGTTGCAAGTGAGAGTTTAAGAATTGGATTATATGCCAAAGAACAACCGTCAAACATGTTGAATATTATATCAAACTGTTTCTAGAAGAATGAAGTAGTTAAATCCACTTGTCATTTTTTGATAAATGCGACAGTACTCCGACCAAAGAGAAAATGCTTCTGATTGTGGAGGTTTTTGCGCACAAAACGAGGATGCAATTTGACCCACGCATAACAAGGAAGTAAGTGTTAAGCAAATGTTACATATCTTTTGCGTTGATAAGATAAAGATTATTGGAAAAGTGACCTGAAAACCTTGTTTGAGATATTTTGAAACGTTTATAAGAGACATCGTAATTATTTTGCAAGACTTGTGTGACAGTACGTTAAGCTTCCATTCTGATATAATGCAATCCACTCTTTGTATAGAGCTAGGATAGAATGATTACTCAAGTCCCTTGTATCCCTGCGGTAAACCATGCTCAACAGGATCTCGCAATGAAACAGTGAAAAAGATGACTCTTCCGAGGCCTATTCTAAGCTATCACCTCGCAGAAACGAAATGCAGGAGAAAGCCCATTCGGCACACAGTTAGTGACGAAAACTTAGCATACGTAAGTAGTGTAAAGTTGACATTGTCGATTGAAGCTTGAATCACAATGGAATTCGTCAAGTCTTGCGAGCTGATTGCTGTCACAAGTTCTTGTGGAAAGAGCCTAAATAGGTCAAGTTTTTCAGAGAAATATTGTGAGCCTCTGTGACCGAAGCGATGTCATTCAAGTCAAAGAGCACAGGGAAACAAGGGACTTGGTAATAAATCTAGAGTTGGGATAGATACATAACTAACCATTGAAAACGGGGAAGATTTAAGATATCACAACTTGATTTTGATGATTATGCGAGCACGAAATGTTTCTTGTCTCACCCAACAAGAGCAGATTTTGTAACAATAGCAAAACTTGCCCCTGACTGACATGCAATTTCAAAGCGATTAGCGATTGCAGACAAAGGGATTTCCACGGCCGAGTAATCAAGCCAAGGATGTAAACAAAGCAGATCTCAAAAGTTGCCCTGAAACATAGGTAAGAAACTCAGAAGCCGAGCAATAAATATTTGAATTACACACAAAAATGTAGGAGATTTCTAATTCTTACTTTTCAGCTTCTAAATTAAATAAATGAATTTTAGGCGGCAGAAGTTCAGATCTATCCTTCTTCTTTCGATATTTACTCATTTCTTCTCTTAAGAACTCCTTTTTGCGTGCACATTGACTGATTTAGCCACCTATGTTTCAGTGCAACTTTTGCGATCTGCTTTGTTTACATCCTTGGCTTGATTACTCGGCTATTGAAATCCCTGTGTCTGCAATTGCTAATCGCTTTGAAATAGCGTGTCATTCAGAGGCAAGTTTTGCTGTTGTTACAAAATCTGCTTGGGCCTGTTCATATGGAGAAAGTTTCCCCGGCATTTTCCCGGTGAAGCGGAAATCCCGCCTAGTCGGGGAAATGATAATTGACCTTTCATATGAGAAAAGTTTCCCCTGCTAGCCGGGGAAACTAAACAATAGTGTTTTGTCTCTGGCGCCAAAGGATTAACGATAAACAAAAGAGTCTACCCCGCTTTGCCGGGAAACGTGTTCATATGGGAAAATCGTTCCTCGCCTTGGCGGGATCCCGGTGGTGCTCAAGCGAGATCTCGGCTAACCGGGGAATTGTTTTCTCATGTGAACGCTCGTGCTTTTTTATGTAGTTAAGCTATGAGGCGGGATCTCGGCCAGCCGGGAATCCCGCTCCACCGGGAAAATGCCGGGGAAACTTTCTCCATATGAACAGGCTCTAATTTTGATTCTTTTGACTTACCTTATCAAGGTAATGTTTCCATTTCAGATGCAAGAGGTCTGAGCGATGCCAAGAAAATCAAATCATTAAGATTCGAAGTGCACACATCCTTAGAAGATTACATAAACGACAAATGCTATGATGTGCCTAAAGGGAAATTTGGAGAGCTGTTGTTGTTGTTACCGACGCTTCAATCCGTTGCTGTTCAGATGGTGGAACAATTGCAATTTGCGAGGTTGTTTGGAGTGGCTAAGGTTGATAATTTACTGCAAGAGATGCTTCTTGGAGGTATGTTCTTAATTTTTAATCAATCAAATCAATCAATCAATTAGTCAAAAAATCAGTTGGATGATGAATCGATCAGTCGATTAAGCAGCAGTTGATCAATCAATCAACGAAAGAAACATATTATTCTTCGGAACCAAACATTTTGTTGAATCAAATCTTTCACAGGATTGACAAAAGTTAAAGTTTTATTTAAAGGTCTTTATTCAAAAAAGGACCTTGTAACATAACTGCCGTTAAACTTGTTCATTTCACTGTTTAATTTTGCTATTTGTCAGCGTTTCGCTACGTTTGACTAAAATCATGGCTAAAACACAAAGAAGAAATAACATTATTTTATTATTGCGGCCTTGAAATTGTCTGTTTCAACCAGCATGCCTCGTACGTGTTATCTCTTTGTTGTCGCCATTTTCATGAGCCATTGAAATGGCGACAACAAAGACCAACCAAGAGATGGCACGTACGTGCAAGGCATGCTGGTTGAAACAGACCCTTTAATTTCTTTTTTCTTAAATCAAACATTATTTGACCTTGGCAACATGGAATTGGGGGGAAAGGGGGTTGAGAAGATCCTAGAAAATGTTATAAAAAGGCTGAAATTGGCCTATATCCCAGTTTGTTTGTTTGTTTGTCCATGATTGTATATATAGAACCGTATTTTCCACGGTAAGCATTTTCCTTCTTGCTACGCACATACATAACATTTCTAACTTAAAATGTAATTTCTTCTCTCAGGTTCTGGTGTTCAAGATCAACTGGAAGCCTTATCAATGTCCCCCCTGCCCGCAGTAATCCCCCCAACCACCATAGAAACAGCAGCCGCTGTCAATCCAAGCTTCTGCCAACGATGTGCAGCACATCCGACTTCTCCCACAGATGTGGCCCCTCAAAAGGAAGAAGCTGGTTCCCCACCCGCCAAACAGATGAAATTCACAATAAAACAGCAAGATCGAGTGCCCTGTGCATTTGCTAATGGGACTGTTATCAAGAAGGACACATCGTGAGTAATTTGATTAGATTGTGATTTTGAAATCTGGCTATTTTAGACCATTAAGACCCATAGTTATTAACGCGTATAGTTGTAATTGGGGTACGAGTAAGCATGGGATGATTTTTGCAATTTCGAAGGTGCAGGTGTCCGATATGACGAAGCGATTCCCACTGCTCAATGTTAGATTGAATACTTGAGTGCATCGAAACATATAAAAATAAACAGAGAAGTAAAGACCCATTGCTATCCATGATCCTTCGTGGCGCCAAAGTCGACTTTCGTATTATCGGAAAGTCGTTTTTGGCCTAAATTCTCTTTGTCTTGCTTTTCATTCGGCGCACAAAGGATCTTGGTTAGCAATTGGTCTTTAAAGCTTGCCGAACGAACAGTTTCTGCTTGTCACAAGCAAAACATGTGTGACAAACAATATCTTGCGACGAGGCCAAAAAGACAGATATCTTGCTTGAGAAACAAATCTAAAATCTTTGGCAAGCAATGTTTGCTTGTTTCTCCAGGGCTTTACGGTTGGCTGCGCGGAAGGTGTGGAATCTATCCTTGATCAAATCGCTTGTCTTTTCAGGCCTATATCTTTTGTTTCACAAAATTCCCCCATGGTGTATGAGTAGTAGTTTTGGATTATGGTGCATGCAATTATAGATACAGCTGGCTTGCTAGGAATGTCTAGTACGCAAATTTCACGAAGATTTCATCTAAAAAGAGGTTTTTCATTATAAAGAAAGTTTATAGCTATCTCTCGAGGAAAGATTTATTATCACCAAGTTACTTAATAGGAAAAGACTGAGGCATACCAATTGCAATCAGCATCCCCCAATTCAATTCATACAATATGCTGCTCAAAGTGTTATTTTGTATAAATTGTCTGAATTGATCCAGACGGAATGACGTCACAACAGCGTTAAAAATACGAAGACATCTTGTTTTGGGGTAAATATGCAGAAATTTATATCCGTTTGCATAGGAAATTTGGATAAAGTTCCATTATTCGCCCTGACGATAGTCGGAAGAGAAATGATAGATAGCAATTGTCAGCTAGGCCTGAACCAATGAAATAGTTGCACAAATGACGAGAACTTTGTAAACAGCACCGCAAACTCCAATAGTTGTAAGGTGTTCATCGCTTTTTTAAAGTCAGTCTCCCTTTTCGACGTTCGCCTATCTATCTGCTAAAGTTGTTTTATGATTTGATCCTTCGAAGTTGTTAGAATTGATTTATTTCGATAAATAAACGACGCACTTTCAAAATACCAATGAGTTTAGTTTTATAATTGCTTCATTTACCCCAATTCTGATTTTTAGCGCGAATTGATTAAGTCATGTGACATGTCGTCTGGACAATTATTATCTTTTTACTGTCTCATAAAATACGTTGGTTTTCAATATGATCTGCTGGTCCATTTCATAAACAGTGCCTTGCGTAGTGTTGGACACCTAGCTAAACTTACCCATGAACTTTGGGCCTAAGGTAAGGTAAATAATGATATTCTAATCCTATTGTAGTAAAGCTTAAAAAAGCTAAATGTAATTGATTCTAATCAAAGACCTCCTCCCTTTGTAAGGCTTTACATGCACAGCCAACCATACAACTACTGCCATGGTCCCATGCAAGAGCATGGGTTCCGACACCCCTGAAAACGACACCTTTTCTTTAAGCTGGATGAAATGGGTTTTTAGATTGTAAATAGACCTATTTCGAGTCTCGATTTCAATGTGATGAAACGAAAGACAAAACCTGGATCTCCTTCCCAGTTCTTATTGATTCCCAACGCTCGTGGTTGTCCTGGAATTGCACGATTTGTCTTTGACTACAATGAAAGCGAAGTTGACATTCCTTTGTTTTATTTCACTCGTTGGGATTTATCTGCCTGTGCCTCATTTTCACAAAGACACTCAGGAAAGGTCTATTGGTAGCAGTTAGGGTACAGAGCAGTTTTGTAATGCATTTAATTCGTTTGGGAACTTGAAGTAGGCAATCCCAGGTAGATTTATCACGGGGTTGATCTTGCGTGGTAGCCAATTGTTTGTACCTGGAACGGACACCAAACAATCTCAGTATCAGGCCTAGTGTTTTGGGG
>REGM01000060.1:105149-120452 GCA_004194415.1 Aurelia aurita
CCCCCCCCCCCCCTATAGCGGTTGCCATTTTGCAGTCCAGTTTTCCCCGCAACTCATACATGTAAATAAAGATAATAAGAACATGATTGTCTCTAGAGCATTATATTATGACTGATGTGAATAAAAATTTTCTATCTGTAGTACATACTCGTATAGTTTATGAAGAGTGATAAATCAAACCAATCTCTGTTTTCATTGCATTCTCATCCTGTGGTATGGACATGGTGTCAAATAATGCACGAAAGGCAAGATTGACACCCACATGTATTACAGAGCATTTCTACAAAGTCAGGTTTCCATGATAGAAATATATTCTGTTCTAGATCGTTTTGGTTTTCGTACTTGGTTGCCTGATCTGCAGGCTCTGGCTTTCGTCGTTTTCCCTCGTATATGCTAGTTTAACATCCCGTCCTTCGAAAGGGACGTTAAACTAGGGGCCCCATGCCTGGATGCGACATGCATAGTAGGCATAAATTGGCTGTATTATAGCTAGAAATTTTTCCAGCCTAAAATAAACTAATGAATGAATGAATGCTCTTATTGGCGTCGCGTTTTTCTTAACACATTATTTTCCCGGGTTTCCATTGAAAAATATGTCGAATTGTGGTCGCGGACTCGATTAGGTCTTCTCTACTGCGATCCCAGCGCTTGGCGCTAAAAACGCAATTTCACCTTCGCTTTAAAACGAGCAAGAAAATTAAGAACCTGTTCAGTGACTGAATGGAAGCAGTCTTTTAGGGGTTGCATTTCTTTCTGAAAGGCTATCTGAAAGGCAAAGCTCTATTGCGTGGCATTCTTTATCTACAGAAATTTTGGGGCAAGAAACGACAAACAAGAGTAGAGAAATCGCAAAAAGTCTCTAATAAGAACCCCCAAAAGTAGATTAGCCTCTAAAAGCCTTGGCGTTGAATTGAACCTCTGTGTTCGTGGTGCATGTTGCTTTGTTGGTACTGGCGCAGATATGTGCAGATGTAAAGTGCCGCTTTGCGAAAGATTTTATGGGGACTCGTGACGTCATAAAAGCGACTCTACATTTGTTTGTGACCTCTTCGGTCTCGCTTTAGTGCTTACTGCTGAGGAAATTCCGGGGGAGGAGTCGTAGACTCGTGGCACTAAATCTCCCTTTTTGTGAATTGCAATTTGCAAACAAGTAGTAACAGACAACAGGGATTTTTAAAATTCACGGTATGATTATTAGTTTTTATTCTACTTTTGAAAAATTATTGAGTTTCAATCTTGTTTGCTTTCATCAAGATTCAAAAAAGTTTCTGGAGGTTTATTGGCTCCTCAAACCCCCCTGAACTCTGAACTACGGTATCATTAGCGCGTGCGCATTGATCACATTTGCATGCTGAAAGAAAAACAAAATGGCTGCACTAGGATCAATGCAAGCTCCGGGAGGAAGGCCTGTTTATCAAGGTCGTGGACCACCAAGCAGACTTGGAAGCATTGCAAAGCATAATGTTAGACATGACGCTACTGTTGAAAAGACTATCAATTTGTAAGTTGTAAAAATCAGTGAAATAATGAAGAAAACAAGTTGTTGTTTTAGGCCCAATTCAATTCAATTTTTATTCTGTGATGAAGTAACTCAGTTGCAATTTAATAAAATGCATACCAAGAATGTGTGCTAATGCAGAATTGTACCTCAGTATAGGTAAAGATTGTTATGAAAAGGTTCTTCCAGTCAAGTTTCTATATTACCTAATTTAATTGGCGATTATTTGTTTTTGATCAAACTTGGAAGATAATAGATTAGGATCTTCTTTTCTTATCTTTGCAAATTTTGTGGGTGCCAACAATTTGTTAGCAACAAAGTCGATAATCTTGACAACACTAAACCTCTTGTTTCTGTCTTGTTATCTTCAAAATTGTGTACCAAATATTTCCACCATGCATTACGAGTTCACCAGTCTGGTTTTTATGGTGTTGTGAGTCCAAAAGTAGTGCTGTGGGAAAAGGAATTAAAGTTACACAAATTTATATTTGTCTAATTTTATTCTTGGGATACCTTTAAAGAGAATCAACGGAGATAAAAGCCCCGCGTTGAAGGGGTTTGGGTATTCTATTATTAGCCTATAGTATTTGATGATTTCAACATGTACGTAAATATTGTTTAGCCAGAGGAACAATAGCGTGCGTAGGAGTTTTCTTTGTCCTATTTATAGATTACCTCCACTTCGCTCCGATCATTCATTCTAAAATATTGGATTTAAACATTATTTTGAAGTGAGGTGTTAAAAAGAGTGCCCTGTCCTGAGGTACTTGAATTAGATGTCACAAAAATATTTATATACTTTTATTAAACCAACATAATATTTGTCCTCTGCTTTTACCTCTTGGACTATTGCCAAAAACTAGTGATGGTCCAAAATGAAAAATTGTCATCAATTCCTCTTCTACAGGGGTAAAATGGGGTAAAATTGGTAATGCTGATTGCAAAAAAATCGTAGATTTTGAACTGTTCAATCAACATTCAATACTTCAAGGAGGGTGTTCCCAACAGGTGTGGCTGGAAAAAATCTGTATATTAAGTTTTTTCCAAAATTCATTCCTATTTTTTGCCTTAGGCATTTTACCCCAAGCTTACCCATTTTGCCCCAGTAGACCCTAATTTTTTTCAAATGAAAATAACCCATTTAAATTCTAGTAGCATCTCATCAACAGTTTATGTTTTGCAAAACACTGTTTGAATATTTTCTCCCTCCAGGTATCCATTGAGTAACTATACATTTGGTACAAAGGAATCATTGTATGAAAAAGACAGGTAATTCAAAATACTTTGTGCCATATACTTTTCATCCTGGGAAAAGTTTGCTAGGCTTTCTCATTAACTTCTTTCAGTCTTCCTCTTCTTTCTTTCTTTCTTTCTGTCTAATTTGTCAATTTGATTTTGATGATCTAGTTTTGGATGAAATGTGAATATAAAATGCTATTTCAAAGTAGCCTAAAAGAAAATCATGTCTGTAACATGCCTGATGTTTCATATTTTTGTGTAGTTTTACAGTAAGTTGAGATACATGCGATGCAATTATCTTGCATCAGGAGAAACATATGCTCTATTTTATATAATTGCTTTTCAGCTCTGTTCAAGCTAGATTTCAAAGGATGAGGTAGGTTGCTTGATCGTAGATGTCTCTATGAATAGTTTGCATGTGAGAATTCTAAATATGTAATTTCATTTTTAAATCAGTTAAAGTACACTGATCAAGCCGATCAATATGTAGAATATACATAGCATTTAACCTGTCAAAAATTTGTAAATCATAGTATATATGTTAATAATGAGCATTAAATTGAAAGCTGAGGATTAGATCAGATTAAAGAACTTTTTACCCTGTCATCAAAAGCTGTGACATGGTTTGATAACCCATTTAAAAAATATATATATATTACAATATCTCTGAAAATGTTGTATATATTATATATATATTTTGCTAGATGGGTTAAAATACATTACAGGCCCTGCAAACATTAGCACTGTTTTCTTGCCTAAAAGTTTTGAGTTCTTAAGAATTTTTAGTTTAAAATTTTTTACAGTCTTCATACCTCTCAAAATTTTTATCAAAATGTGAATAATTCTTTAAAATTCTTGAGAATTCTAGTCATCAAAATGTGCACAAGGCTTGTGCTACGGTATATATACCTGCAGAATAACTCAATGTTTCAATTAACAATGTTTGTCCTTTTATGATTCAGAGAAGAATACGCAAAATCAGGAATGAGAAGAACTGTTGAAGGTGTTTTGATCGTTCATGAACATGGACTTCCACATGTCTTACTACTGCAATTAGGAACAACATTTTTCAAATTGTAAGTCCTTCAGTTATACTGTATAACCTATTTGAGTATAGCTAAGTATATGATTTTAATAGAAGATTATTATTATTATTATTATTATTATTGTTGTTGTTGTTGTTTTGAATTTCTGTAGAGTCTTATTTGCTTTTTATACAAAGTTCAAGCTGATTTCTTTTGTTTAAAAATCAACCTGGCTTATGTTGAAATGTTACACTTGTGTTTGCACTGATGATTCACTTTTTGTAATAGAACAACATCCGCTGCCATAATTTAAGCATTTTGTTGGCTATATATTAATCTTATTCTCCCTCTATGCCAATTATAATGATTGATCTATCAAAATTGTTAGGTACTTCCTTATCTTGTTCTAGGCCTGGGGGAGAAATAACTCCTGGTGAGGATGAAATCGAAGGACTCAAAAGAGCAATGGCTGAGGTTTGTATGATTTTTGGTAATAACTTTCAAACATTCCCATCCTGAGTTTCTCTCAATTTCTTATCTCTAATGTGTTCAGTCTGAATTCAAGTCCAGGTTCCAAATACCTTTATTTTGCAAATTTATCTCTTCACAGATTCTTGGACGGCCAGAAGATCCTGTAAAAGTTGACTGGTTGATTGAAGATTCATTGTCTAATTGGTGGAGACCAAATTTTGAAGCACCACAGGTATGAAGATGATTCTGCAATATAAATTTTAACAATTAAGTTTTTCAACAGAATGAGGTAAGCAGGTATAAGAAAGACCCACGAGAAATATACTAAACTAATGTATTTGCTCTCGACAGGAACCATTTTCAACCACAATAAATTGATGAAAACAAGCTATTTTTCAATCTGCAACTTACCAAAGTAGATAGTTCTGTGACTGGAAGAACACTGGAGATTTTCTATGATTTAAAAGTAGCAATTTGTAATTGAAATTCTACTGTCTGTTAAGCTGGAATTATTGCATCAAATTATATATATATTTTTTGTTTCTCTTTGCCAGTATCCCTACATTCCTGCACACATCACAAAACCAAAGGAGCAAAAGAGATTGTTTCTTGTTCAGCTTCCAGAGAAAGGTATGGAAACTTCTACACATTTAAAAACTCCAAGTAAACACTCTATATTTAACAAATTTTTCCATTGCTTTGAGCCATTCTGCAAAATACAAAAGATAAACCCAGATATTTAAGCTGTAGGAAAGATTTAACGGTGATTCTTTGTCAGTCCTTTTTTACATCGTTTTTACCATCTCTTAAAGAAGAAACTGACCCTTACAAGCAGCAATTGTGAGCAGAACTGCTAAGGAAGTAAACAACAATTCTAAATGGCAAAGCAAAGAAGGTTTTTCTTGGTGCCTGAAACAGTTTCACCAATTTACAAATAAAAGTAAGTCAGGATAACAATGAACATTCAGTTAAGACTATTGCATGCTAAAGTTGCTTTTTCATATTCTATCATTCTTTCAGCTGTTTTTGCTGTTCCAAGAAACTACAAATTGGTAGCTGCACCATTGTTCGAATTATATGACAATGCACAAGGATATGGGCCGATCATAGCAAGCTTACCACCCCTTCTTAGCAGGTACAGTATGTTTGATTCTGTTGCGAAATCATACTGCAGGTATTGCAAATTGTATAACCAGATTTTGATTCAATAACTGAAGCTATCAAATGCTAAAATTTTATCGTACAGGATGAAGTTCCATACCTTCCATTATTTTGATAAATTTTCGACCAATGGAAAATTTGGAAAACCTATTGTAGGACCGAGCTTTGAACTCAGGACCTCATGCTCTCTAGGCAGTTGCTCTACCAACTGGGGCCATAGTAGATCACAAGGAAGTTTCAGAAGAAGATGATCCAGAAATAGACTTCTCGTTTAACAACGAGGAGTATGGAATGTTATAATTTTATACCTGTTTGTCAAAAGACTTGTTCAATCCTTGCTCTACCGACTGAGCTATCTCAGAGCGCTAATACTTGTTAGCGTAATAGGCTTACCTTTCCGCTGAAAGTAGAAGACGTTGACTCTCATTGATTCTTTCTCGACTCTCCTATGTTTTGTTTCATTTCCAAAAAGGAATCCTTTAGGGCCACTTTTGTCGATGAAGAGATAGCTTACAATATTTGCTTATATTACAAACATTGGAGATTGTTTGTGATGAGTTGTGCATTTTTCGACAGTTAAAATGAAACCATTGTACAAATTCTTTATTAAAAATCATTGGTCTTGTTTTTCAATAGGTACAACTTTATCTACAACTAACCTCGACATTGAAAAGCTCATCAGCATTGGAGATCTAACTGCAGGAAGTGCTACAAGTAAATGTGAAGTATTGGGAAGTTGGCAAGATATGTAGACATGAATTGAAGTACATAAGGGAAGTTTTCAAACATTTTAGAAGAGTTTATACACGAAACTGCGCCATGGGACACATATTTCATGCAGATAATTATCTGAAGGGACACCATATGTCGATTTTAGTGTCTATTACGGCCTTCCGTGGCATTTTTGTTAAGACTTGTAATTCACATGCTACCATGAGTTAGTTTCAACATTGTGTTGTTGGTTCCTAACAGAAGTACATAACAAAAGACAATTTGATTACTTTTCTTTCTAACACATTCTTGGGAAAAGTAGATTTCTGTAGGAGATTTCATCAAAGCTTATTACGAATAACTTCGGCCGTATGGTTGTTCTCTCGTTCTTATTTTTGTGTATTTAGGAGATTCCACTTTTAAGTTATGTTTGAAAAATAGTTACGATTGTAGTTCAAATGTACTAGCCTTAGAAATTTCATGTAACAGATGAATATCAGGGCCCCAATGCTGGAGAAAAAACTCTGGCTTCATACGAAGCTACATCATTGTTTGACAATATCCTGCCTTGTATGTCGCTGGTGTGGATGTGGCAGTAATTATCTCCTTTGCCCTCTCACCTGACTCCAGTATTCCTTCACTGGCATTTTTTCCACTGCTTCTGTTGCAGACTTCTTTCTTTCCCTCGCGTTCCTTTTCTTTCTTAGTCCCCCGTTTCCCCAGTAGTGCGGCATTTTGATTTGTTTCTAAAATCGGGATTTTCATGCGAGATTTCTTCGCGACTTCTCATATGTTTTCCAGCATTGCAGGACCCTTTCGTGTCATTATTAAAACCTACAAGAGCAGAGTAGGCAAGACAAAGACATATTTTATTCCTTAATATTTATACCCAAATAGAATTTAACCCAAATTGATTAGTAAAAATTTGGTCAGATGTTTCTACATATTTATTAAGACTTGTGCCAAACAAGCATTTCTGATAGCTATTTAAATGCTGCATAGAGTGAACGTAGAGTCTGGTCACTCAACTCATGGACAATTCTCAGTTCACGGTCTGATTAACCCCCATTTAGCATGCAAGAAGTGCTGCTGTTTGCCCTTTATCACCCAAACTTAGATAAAGGAAGTTTTTAGGAAAATTATGTAATACACAATGCTCCTTTTTCATATAAAAGACAGCTCAAGTAGGGAACAACAAGAACAGTGTCCATTGGAATCCATCTGACATGAAACACCAGGAAATAATTAGCGCTGTGGTCAATGAACCAAGTTTTGGATTTGTCCGCGAGCTGAGTGAATAGACTACGTTCAACTTTTCTTCACTTTGGAAAGCACTCTTGAGAAGAAAACTTCCTTGAAACTGAGAATCAGCTTCTCTTGTCAGCAGTAGATTTTGTTTTCGTAGACTGCTCCTTTAAAGTAGACTTTTCAAGCTTCTGAAGACTCGAAACAGAATTTCAGTGTTTGCAAGAGAAACCTACAATCATCTTCTCGGGTCGCTGAAACAACGCACTTGGGCTTACAATGAAAGGCTGCACTGAGACTGAGGAGCAGCATATGATTGAAACAATACCAATACACGTGATCAAATGACGAGTGGATGCATGAAGTCAGGTATGAATCCAAGGATAATTGGCCTAACTATGCCCTTCTTGAACCCTCGGTCCAAGTCTCTTGCAATTTAATGTTATTATGATATCTTGTAGTTGACAAGAGGCAAGTATAGAAGATGATAAAATGTATCGTTATGTAAATTTGATGTAATGTATGATCAAGGGCGCCTACCTTGCATGAATTAGGTTTATTCGCAGTTCTGTTTTCGTGACATAATACACAGAGCAATTGCTGTCCTGTTGTCCTTTAATGCGAACCCAGATGCGAACCAGACGACGTAAGATGACGTAAGATGACGTAAGAATAATTTTGGTTTCAAATTCAGGTGCTGATATATCAACTGTTATAAGAGACGACCACAGGGAACCAGACAGTGCGATTTTTGAATGTCACTGTAAGTAAAGAAAATGTTCTTATGTTATATTCTGATCTAGTTTGAATATTCTTATCTAGTTTTCCTATGTTATACACGGATTAACAGGACAGCAATTGCTCCGTGTACTATGTCACGAAAACAGGACTGCGAATAAACCCAATTCGTACAAGGTAGGCGCCCTTGGTATGATAAAAGGTGTATTAAGCATATCCATACGTAATAGTCATTTACAAAAGGCTAAGACCACCGACCGTTGTCACGTTGTTAATAACTATGAAGTGTTTACACCTTTTGGTACAGTTCTACTGGTAGTTCTACATACAAATTAGTATTTAATATTCTTTTCTTGACTCAGTCCAGAGCAGAATATTAAATACTAATTTGTATTGACTGTCTTGATTACTCCACAGACAAGAACCTTTTTATCAGGAAAGAGTTTCTAAAATTTCTTTGATTCGTTGGTACATAATTATCCTAACTACATATCTTTGACGCACTAGAGGATATGTCTTTTTGTAATCTAACGACTTTCATTCCATAATGGACTGGTTTATATCTGTCTGTTTTTTTGTCATAGATATTTGTNCATTGTCCAATACTTGCAGTTTACCTTGCCGTTGTCCGGTTCCTGAGGTTTTATGTTGGCGTTGTCCGGTTCCTAAGCTTTGATCTTGCCGTTGTCCGGTTCTTACACTCCAATCTTGTTGGCCCGCTATTCCTGAGGTTTTAGCTTGGCATTGTCCAATACTTGCAGTGTGACCTTGCCGTTGTCCGGTTCCTGAGGTTTTATGTTGGCGTTGTCCGGTTCCTAAGCTTTGATCTTGCCGTTGTCCGGTTCTTACACTCCAAACTTGTTGTTCTTGGGGTTTTTGCTTGGCATTGTCCAATACTTACAGTCTGACCTTGCCGTTGTACGGTTCCTGAGGTTTTATCTTGGTGTTGTCCGGTTCCCTAGCTTTGATTCCTGAGCGGGTGAAACTGCCGAAATCCCGGTTCCTAAGGTATCATTACTGCCGTAATCATAGAATTCTTGATTTTTTTAGCCTAGCAAGAATTACGAAATCATCTTGACGTTTATAACTTTCTTTCATCTTCTGACATCGTTTAGGGAAGAGTTCTGTACTTTGTGCCTCATCCAATGATTTATATAAAACGAAGATTTTCGCTCCCAAGATGAGTTATTTCTTAATCAGAAATTGTTCAGATCTTAAGCATGTATAGATTCAAGATTTACAATTCCTATATTTGATGATTTCTCTCGTTCATTCTAATCTGTCTTCTTCGATTTTCATCATAACGATTTCCACCAATAAATTGAAGAGCCAAATTTCTGATTTTCGTGCATTTAAAACAATAGACAATTGGGTTTAAAAGACTGTTAACTAACAAGATAAAGATCACCCAAAGATGGAAGATAAATATGTCAGGAGTATTCCAACAAGTGCTAGCACTAACAATGAAAAAGATCGAGATCCCAAAATATGGAGCAAAGCACAAAAATTGGCACACAAGTATGATCAGTGTCATGTTCGTCCTGTCTCTTTCTCGTTTACTCCGTTCACCGGTTTGTCTCTCATGAGTTCCAGGAGTCATCTCGATTGTTCCAAGTGTATGAACAGACCTCTGTTGCCTCCTGATAACTCTGTATATTCTGCAATAGCTAAATAGAATCAACACTATTCCTATGATAATCCCAACACATAAAAACCCAATATGGAAGAGCCTGTCTTCAATGAAATGTCGTGTTATTGGAACTATGGTCCATGTCATGCCAGACAAGATGACTATCCAGATATGTGTTTTACAGCTAGCTGCAGCATGGTATCGATAAGGATGACATATAGCTACGTATCTGTCCAGGCTAATTATAACCGCAAACAGAAAGGACAGTCCGGTGCAAATCATTGAAGCAGTCACAATTATCTCTTCCGTCAGCGCATTGTATTTACGTTGCAGCTCTACCGTGGAATAAAAAGTTATAAGCGTGGGTTGGAGTAGATATCCTACTAGTAGATCACTGAAGCATAAAGCACCAAGTAGCATATTTGAAGGTGTGTGTAGTTCCCTATTCTTAATCAATGTTAGCATAAAAATGCTATTCCCTGCCATTGTCAATATTGCAATTATGGAATCAAGAGTGAGGAATATAATTATGTTGATTGAAACGGCTTTTGGGAAAGTAAATGCGGAATTGTTGCAGTCAATAGCCATCTCTTCTTGTCTTGACTAGACCTGATTTTATTTGCTGACCCCTCTATAAAACCTTGGCAGGCTGTCGTCCTCGGTAGTCTCTCGCATAAGTTTGAATTCTTTTAGATTTTCGTTGGTAGGGCTTTCTGTGAAATGCGTTGTTTAGAGTGCTTGTCAAGGTTGTCTTGATTCTTTGATATTGTTGTGCAGTTTAAAAATCGGACACCTTTTTCAGTAGTGATTACTGCGTAACTGTTTTCTGATAGTTTTGTATTTCTCATGCAACCTGCGATCTCAATATTTAGATGAAATATGTTCTGTTATTGACAATCCAAGCTCTTCAAAAATTCCAAAGAGCAGGACAACTGGCTTCACGCAGTTATCGGTAAGATGTTTTGGAGCAAGTCTCAATGCCCTTCACCAGATGTAGCTTGCTATACAAAAAGTAATTAAGAATTATTTTGAATTATTATTGTACCTCTTTGAATAGCGACTTCTCTAAATCGTACAATGATTGTGGATTGTGTTGATGCAAAACTGTCCAATCACTTCTTTTTCACTTACTTAAAATGATTGTAAGATTCTTTAACCAGCCAGAAAAATTTCTTCAGCTACAATTGCTTATCACCAGTAGCTTTCCATGCCCCTTCTTTGTACAACCTATTCTCTCTTCTGTTGAATACTAGATGATTTTTTTGTGAGCGCATGCTATGAACTACTTCCATTTGCGTCCTCTAGTACACCCCCGTCTAAGCACATTCAACCCTGGTGATTTCCCAGGTGAAGAGAAATGAAGCAAAAATCTGTTCCCGGACAAGATGTGAATCTCCCCGTTACAAAACGCCTCACAAGTGAAGCCTCCGCTGCAAATTGGCAAACCCCGAGGAGAAATTATTTCCACGTAGAAACAGCTCCCCGCCAATAATCATACTGTCCTCGGTACAAATTTGAAGCCCCCGGTGAAAATTGGGCAATTTCTTCGATCGCCAGGACCCCGGCGAACATCTAACCTCTCACCGAGCACTTAGACGGGTGTGTTCTAGTTCTTGATCTTTGCATATCGAAGCTCATTTTAAATAGGCTCGGATCGGAGTTTGTTTTGTTTTTCAGAGCAAGTGTGCATCTGTCACTATTTACTCATTTCTATTTCGATTTTTCCTTGCAATTAAAGAACCTGTAATTTATTGAACTAAGGTCCTAGTATTGAACTATGGTCCTAATTATATTCCAACAAATGCCGGATTGTTTGTATGAATTTCATTTTGAAGGTATTCCTTGTTTACATAAGGTCTAATTTTTTTAATTCTACGCTTGAAGAACTCTTAATTAAGGCATCCCGGTACAGCTGAAACCAAGAATTGGTTACGACTTTAGCGCTGTTGTATGTCTAAGATTTGCATAGCCTTCTGAAAACCTGTATATTAAGAAAATCATAGTTCTCATCATCATCATCATCATCATCATCATCTTAATCTTAATCTTAATTGCTATAAATGTGATATATATATATATGTATGGCAGCAAAAATCAAAACTTAACCAAATTAAATATAACAAGAACAGAATGTAGGGATAAATTTGAAAGGTAAGTCAATGGTGTGCATACATCCAGGCATAGATATATCAGGCATAGATATATCTGCCTAGTTTATCCCTAAGATAATTAGCTTGGACGAGGTACAATGCTAGGGCGGCTATTACCGTCTCATTACCGTCTCATCATCTCCTGATCTCCTGGCTCATCATCTCCTGGAATTCTAAGTTAATTGTAAGAGGTGTGACATAAGTATGTAATAAAAGGATCGATCTTAGGGTACTAGAGGCCGGGCATACAAGGAGAAAATGTACCTCATCTTCAATTAGACCAAGGGAGCCCTTTTTAAAAATACCGTCATTGACATGACATCAAGCCCTTTGTCTCTTCCAGTCTCAAACAATTTATGGTCGCTGCATCTAAATTTACACAGGGTTCTGATGTAATTAATGTTCTGAAATTCTCATCTATGAAGAAATTATAGTTGTCCAGTTTATTTTTACAACAGGAATGTGGGACTAAATATCCTAGACAAATGTTTCTTCAACGAAAAGTCGCCTGTACTCCTACCATTTCTCTTCCTTTGATATTTTCTTCGTTTTTCAAGACAACAGCTTGCTAGTATTCAAGCATATTTCCCGCCATAGGGAATATTGTCTGACAAAGTTATTTTCGTTTGAGTGTAACGAATTAGAATCTTGTAAAACACATGAATAAGATCATCATTTGTCCAGATCTTACTCTGTCATCTTTGCCGTTGTCCGGCTCTTGGGCTCTGATCTTTCTGCGGTCCACTTCTTAAGCTATGATCTTGCCGGTGCTCGGTTCCTGAGGTTTGATTTTACCGCTATCCGGTTCTTGAACTCTGGTCCGGCCGTTACCATAGCGTCTTTTAATTTCTTTACCAGGAGTCAGACAAGATTGTCGTTCCCTCGAGTGAGATCCCACTCAACTGGGCTTGCCCACCTGTCCTATGAACACAAGTTTATTTTCCATAGAAATCACAATGTAGGTGAGATCTCACTCAAGTGAGCTGGCCCACCTCATATGAACAGGCCCTTACTTCTCCGAGGTTTGTTACCTCGGGATCTTTTCTGCGACAAAGTTGATCGGCCTACAGTTGGTTATTTCTCTCTTTCGTTTCGTTCTGTCTTCTATTCCTAGAAAGATTTTCATCATAGTGATTTCCACAAAGAAATTGAAGCGCCAAAGTTCTGGTTTTCTTGCATTCAACACAATAAATAAGTGGGTTGATAAAACTGTTTCCCAAAAGGAACAAAGTCGCCCAAAAACCAATAATTGTGGTTGGAATGTCCCAACATATTTTTGATTTCGCAAAGAAGTAGATTATCAGCCCAAAATATGGGGCATAGCAAAGAAATTGGCACAAAATGATGAGCAGGATCATCTTTGTCCTGTCCCTTTCGTGTTTTCTTCTTTCCCCATTTTGTCTCTCATCAGTTTCAAGAGTTGTCTCGATTGTTCCAAGTGTTTGGGCAGACCTCTTTTGCCTCTTGATAACGCTGTATATTCTGCAATAGCTAAATAGAATCAACACTATTCCTATGATAATCCCAACACACGCAATTCCTTGAAAAACGAGCTTCTCCTTAGTAAAATAACGTACAATCGGAAGTATTGTGCATGTCATACCAGACAAGACGGCTATCCAGATATGTGTTTCACAGGAAGCTGATGCATGGTATCGATAAGGATGACATATAGCTACGTATCTGTCGAGGCTGACGATAACTCCAAACACAAAAGACAGCCCAATACACATGAAAAAAGCCATATGAATTACCCCGTGTACTACCTCGTCATATTGATGTTGCATCACCACCTTGAAATAGAAACTTAAATACACGGGATGGAATAGATATCCAACTAGTAGATCGCTGAAGCATAAAGCACCAAGTAGCATATTTGAAGGTGTGTGTAATTCCCTGTTCTTGATCAGAGTAAGCATAAAAATGCTATTCCCTGCCATTGTCAATATTGCAATTATGGAATCAAGAGTGAGGAATATAATGATGTTGATTGAAACGCTCTTTTGGGATAGTATCGAGGCATGATTACAGTCAGTCGCCATCCCTTCTCCTGCAATGTTACCAGTTTTTATCTGTTGCCCTTCGTCCTGTTTCCTCCTTCCGTTTGCTTTTGCAGGTTGTTGTTTTGTAGGGTTTTACAGGAGCTGAAATTATTGTAGGCTATCGTTATCACTAGTAGGCCTTTGTAGGAAATTCGTAGTCAAGAGAAAACCTCAACTTGTATTTACATTCCACTTTCAAACAGTTTTAATGGTGCTGGAGTTCTAAATTCAATTTGATACAGCAGACGTAGCACCATTAGCTATCAGCATCTAGATCTACAAAATATTTCTTCAATTGAGTATTTTCCCATGTCACTATGAGTGACTTCTTTCTGCTTCTTCTGGCTGCTTTTATCTTCGTAGTGAATACTTGCAGAAGTTTTTAGGCATGGTTCTTCACAGTTTCACATCCAAAGAAGTAAATATACAAAGTTCCATTGACTGTAAATCGAGATTTTCTTGTCAAAAGCAAATTCTTTGTCCGTTTAGCATATATTTGTTTCTTTAACGAGTAATCAAACGAGAAGCCATCTTTGACGACAAGCCATCTGGAAATAATCCCTCTTTAAACAAATCCAAACAAAATTCCTCCAATACTATTAAAATCAAATTTGTTAATTGAGAAACGGCATTTGGGAACTAGAAAATGAGTAAATATTTTGCAGCAGTATTTTTCGTAATTAATTTTCCGTACACAAATTTCCTCTGATGTTTCTGCACAAGTTTCTGCTATAATCCTTCACAACTAATTGATCTCTCCTCACAGCTCTACTTAGTTAGTCATCAATATTTATCCCTTAAATTTATTAAGCATTCTTAATAACTGATTTCCTTCCAGTTTTGTTTTCCTACATAATCTGAGCATAGCAAATGATCTGAGCAACTGCAAATATTTGTTAAATTAAGCGCTCTTTCGCCAAAATTAGCTGATTTTCAAAATACTCATTTTTGGCCACTATAGGCTTACCCTTTCCACCAAAATCAGCTGATTCTCAAAGTATTCATTTTCGACCAAAAAGTAAGGATATAGGCTTACCTTTTTCACCAAAATCAGCTGATTTCGAAAGTACTCATTTCTTACAAAAAGTAAGGCTATAGGCTTGCTGTTTTTACCAAATTCAGCTGATTTTGGAAGTACTCATTTTTCACAAAAAAGTAAGGATATAGGCTTACCTTTTTCACCAAAAACAGCTGATTTCGAAAGTACTCATTTCTTACAAAAAGTAAGGCTATAGGCTTACCTTTTTCACCAAAATCAGCTGATTTTCAAAATACTCATTTTTCACAAAAAAGTAAGGCTATAGGCTTACCTTTTCCACCAAAATCAGTTAATTTTGAAAGTACTTATTTTTGACCTAAAAGTAAGGCTATAGGCTTACCTTTTTCACCAAAA
>REGM01000060.1:126874-181410 GCA_004194415.1 Aurelia aurita
ACCAAAAAGTAAGGCTATAGGCTTACCTTTTTCACCAAAATCAGCTGATTTTCAAAGTACTTATTTTTGACCAAAAGGTACGGCTATAGGCTTACCTTTTTCGTCAAAATGAGCTCATTTTCAAAGTACTTATTTTTGACCAAAAAGTAAGGCTATAGGCTTACCTTTTGCACCAACATCAACTCATTTTCAAAGTACTTATTTTTGACCAAACTGCAAGGCTATAGGCTTACCTTTTCCACCAAAATCGGCTCATTTTCAAAATACTTATTTTTGACAAAAAAGTAAGGTTATAGGCTTGCCTTTTTCACCAAAATCAGCTCATTTTCAAAGTACTTATTTTTGACCAAAAAGTAAGGCTATAGGCTTACCTTTTTCGTCAAAATGAGCTCATTTTCAAAGTACTTATTTTTGACCAAAAAGTAAGGCGATAGGCTTGCCTTCTTCGCCAAACAATCTAGAGTGTGTGAAGACTTTGGAGACAGACTATAGTAAATGATTGAGACAAATTGAGAATATGCATATTTGTAAGTCATAAAATTTCTAATAAGTTAAACTCTCAACCCGAAATTAAATAGGAACCGTTAATTACATATTTTACATATAAAATTTACACTTGTGTGGAAAATAATCAATTATGATGGCCTCCCTCACGAAGGATGTTAAAAATCTATCCCATTCTATCTAGTTATTGATTTTTTAAGCTGTTCATTTTCATCTGTGATTGATTTCCAAAGATCGTCTATTCCATGTTCAAAATGGCTGAAAGAAAAGAGAAACTTCACAGTAAGTCAAGATCAATAATAAACAAAATTATCTTCAGAATTTAAATCATTTGCAGTTCAAAATGAACATGAAAGCGAAGTTCTTTCTGACTCTTGAATTTACTTACTCTTCAAATGAATTCGGATTCGCTTGTGAGTCAGACGGAAGAAAGGATTGAAAAATCGACACAAAAATGAGGCAGACAATTAAACGTATGATATTCGCTGCCTTTTTTGTAAATATTTGTGCAGATGGTTCTGTTTTCATCAACAAAGAGGCAGCAGCAAAAAGTTCCTAGTTTCAAGGCCGAGTTTAACAAATACTAATAATTATGGTCTTTTGTCAAAATCAATTTTAAATACTTAGACCGGGTGAGTCCAAAAAATGTATCCACTATTCAAAACATCATACTGCAAAAACTAACCAGTCAATAGACCATTTTGACATTTAGAAAAGGGTCTGGGGAGAGCAATATTTTCTGGTAAATGGCAGACACAAAGAAATAGAAATAGCTCCGTGGCAGCCATTTACCAGAAAAATATTGCTCTCCCCAGACCCTTTTTCTAAATGTCAAAATGGTCTATTTGAAAAACTCTAACTCCGTTGCCTGACTGAGGCTTCAACTTAATTTTGAGAATTCATTTATAATCTACAATGAACTATTTTAATCTATAAAGAAGAATTTACCGAAACCTTACTTGCATGGGCTTTTGCCAGAAAAATATCCACGGTTTTTCAAACAGTGGATTAAATTTTTTTTACTCACCCGGCACTACAAAACATACCTTTTGTCTGATTGTATATGGTCTAACATATTCTGTCTTTGTCTACATGCATCTTTCAGATTTGATATTTCTTTGTTATAAGAATTTTTCAGATTGAATATTTCTTCGTCTTTTTCTTTCATTCTGAAAAACAAGAGAAATATCTCATGTCTTGATATTTCGTTTAAGATTCGAAGNAGACACAAAGAAATAGAAATAGCTCCGTGGCAGCCATTTACCAGAAAAATATTGCTCTCCCCAGACCCTTTTTCTAAATGTCAAAATGGTCTATTTGAAAAACTCTAACTCCGTTGCCTGACTGAGGCTTCAACTTAATTTTGAGAATTCATTTATAATCTACAATGAACTATTTTAATCTATAAAGAAGAATTTACCGAAACCTTACTTGCATGGGCTTTTGCCAGAAAAATATCCACGGTTTTTCAAACAGTGGATTAAATTTTTTTTACTCACCCGGCACTACAAAACATACCTTTTGTCTGATTGTATATGGTCTAACATATTCTGTCTTTGTCTACATGCATCTTTCAGATTTGATATTTCTTTGTTATAAGAATTTTTCAGATTGAATATTTCTTCGTCTTTTTCTTTCATTCTGAAAAACAAGAGAAATATCTCATGTCTTGATATTTCGTTTAAGATTCGAAGGAGGCTTTCTTTGACATCAAACTCTCGTGAAAGCTGTCTATAACTATAAAAGTAGTGAGGTAAAAATTGAAAAAAGGCAAAGTATAAAAAACTCTGAAAATTAGTTAACAGCGTCAATTTTTGGAAATCGGGCAATTAGCCAATTGCAAAATTTAACAACGGCTGTCGAGCTTGGCTACTTTTTCCATTTACTTCATTTTACCGAAAGAAACCAGAGTATTAGAGTATGGTTATTCAAAAAGGCCTCACTAGAATGCATATGTTTCTGAAAATCAAAGAAAGAGCCCGAGACTAATCTCTCTACTCTATGCGATGATCTGAAGCAAAATCATCAAAATTTTATAAATAAAAAGAAATGTACCTGACAGAAATTTCAGTGTCTTTTTGCTTCGACATTTTCTTATATTTCTGTGGAAAAAATCATGATCTCAAAAAATACCCTATCATAAGTAGACTATGATTCAGTTTTTCCAAACGTTTTTGCTTGAGAAAGAAAGTAAAATTGTGTTAACGAATGATTTACTCAGGCAGTGGAAACAAATGGAAAAATATCAGTAGAATCCGCGTACAGTTATTTTAAAAACCCATGATCCTTTGCACGCTGACTGAACGGCAAAGCAAACAGAACCTAGGCCAGAAACGACGTTCATATCATACGAAAGTCGGCTTTTGGGCCGCAAAGGATCATGGTTAGCCATGGCTCTTTAAAATCAACAATAGATCTTTTAGCTATTCTGCAAAAAGATTCTGGATCTGGCGACATTTTCTTTTGCCTTTCGACGAAATTTGTCAAATTTTTGGATGTACACAAAGATCTCGCAACGATCACTCAAATCTTTTGAATCAAAATGTAGTTTGCAGAATAGCTAAAAGGTCAACTCAATGAAACTTTCACTAATGATACATCTGCCGACATCTTCTATCTATAAATCTGTCTTTTCCTTGATAATTGTGGTTGATAACGGTTCTAGTCTACAGCCGAAACTTCCCGGATATATCAAGGCCTAAGGACAATAATTTAATTCTACCCAAAACATGATTGAAGTCAAATTAACTGAAATATATGAAGTGAAGATCATTGTAAAAATATCTTTATTGTCGTCATCCTCATCCTCAACTTTTGTTAGTCATAGGCTCCTTTAGGGATCGTCTCAAAAGAATCGGCGGAGTTAGCGGAGTTTTTATGGCCGATTTTTTTCCGGAGATTTAGGACACGACAATATCAAACCTCTACCGTTTTGCGAAGAAAACTCCGGCATAAATGCCGGCAATATTGTCACCGCTTTGGATTATCGGTGGAAGTATTGCCACCGAAAAAAGTCCGTTTTTATTGAGGCGATCCCTTACCTGTACATGACTTTTTGCCAGATCCAGTTGTTGATAACTGAGAACACTTTCGTTATTTTGTGCTTGAATCTACGATCAAGGAATGAAATTTGCTCAGCATCGTTTAGTTTCATCCAAGTTTCAAAAATAGCATTGAACAAGTGATTAGGGTACCGAGGGAATACAGAACACCCCTCTCGCTTCAAGGGCGGTAAGCTAGAGGTATTCATGTAACTGTTGGCAGCATGTAATTCTCTAGATGGTAACACATGCCTTCGTCACTGCAAGTAGGGCAGAAAAACTGCAGAAATCTGTGGAGACTTTGAACTGTTCTGGCAAGCTAATTGGAAATGACTTCAACAAAGAGTCGCCGATAAGTTCGGAACGAAAGGTCTGATTTCAATGGGGTTCTCGAATCTTTTCAAATATCTTATGGCCCTTCAACAAACCATTCACTAAGTTTATTCTTGTCCTCATTAGAAAAAAGATTCATATGATCGTGTTCTTGCAAATGATAATCGGAAGAATGCAAAGGAAGACACTCATGTTTTATGGGAAACCGGTTTATGAAACTGTAATACCTGGGTTAACAAAGTTAAGAATAATATTTGACATTATGTTGTATTCTGTCTTTCATGAAATTGCATCTAATACCACATTCACACTTGCAAGTTAAACCAGCTTAAACTAAACCAGGTTATCGAATGGGGCCTTTTAATTGGTCAATCCAACAAATCGAATGCATTTGATTGGTTGAAATGTAACCTGGTTTAGATAAAGCTGTCAGTGTGAATGCGGTATAACTGAGTTCTATGGGTGAATTCTGTTGGTACTTGTTTCAATGTCAAGATTTAACAAGAAACCTGGAAACAGTATTCAAATATTGAGAAACTTTTGCGGAAAAAGTATGTTAGAAACATACGCACAAGATTTTGGTAAAAAAATTCTGCACCTAAGTTGCTTATAAAAAATTAGTATATCTTATTATGAGAAATAATGAATTAATAACTGATATTTGATAAGAAAGATTTAATAAGTTAATTGCAAGAGAAGATTAGAAATGAAAATAGTTCATACCATTCTTGCGAGATCATCTCTTTCCCTTTCATTTCTTTCAGCCTTTAAACAAAATAATTTGCATTCAGAAAAATCCTTGTGAAGGGGAAACTCGGTGGATATTGAGGCCTTCATAGGAGGGATTTCAAGGAACAAGGAATACGTGAAGTTTTTCAGCTGGCAACTAGGGGACATTCGTCAAAGGGTAGAGAACAAGGGGGCAAGTTCTTGTAATATAAAATTTATTTGTGGGTGCTTTTGATAGTCTAACGGAGAACAGTGAAATATAATTTTTGCTCTCCAGGGGGTGTCGAAAGAATGCTGCCAGAATTTCCTGATTTTCTATGAAATGCCCAAAAATTTACTATTTAAAGTTTTGAATAAAAGATGTAGCGCTCATAAATTTAGATTATAAACGAGATAAAAANAGAAAAATCCTTGTGAAGGGGAAACTCGGTGGATATTGAGGCCTTCATAGGAGGGATTTCAAGGAACAAGAAATACGTGAAGTTTTTCAGCTGGCAACTAGGGGACATTCGTCAAAGGGTAGAGAACAAGGGGGCAAGTTCTTGTAATATAAAATTTATTTGTGGGTGCTTTTGATAGTCTAACGGAGAACAGTGAAATATAATTTTTGCTCTCCAGGGGGTGTCGAAAGAATGCTGCCAGAATTTCCTGATTTTCTATGAAATGCCCAAAAATTTACTATTTAAAGTTTTGAATAAAAGATGTAGCGCTCATAAATTTAGATTATAAACGAGATAAAAATTGGAATGGAATCTCAAGGCACCGAGTATATGTAAGTAAACTCTTTTATTACAGCTATAATCGAATAAACCCTACAGCTATTTTACGAATGAGTCTTGATCGAACGATATTTTATACATTTTGTAGAAATTTGACGAATTTTTTCGAATGTGCACAAGAGTGATGGAAGCTTTAGCGCCACTCAATGGAACATTTCGTATAAAAATGTATAAAAAAGTCGCTCGATCCAGACCCTTTTTTAGAATAGCTTAAACGTCTATTTACAGCAACTGCTTCAAGAAATAGGCTTTGATCGTATTTCTCATAAATTTTCCCCAAAATTTTTCCCGAATTTCCAGTTGATTTGGAGAATATCAGGGGTGTCACAACTCCACATCACCCAGTAGCTACTATGCCCATGGGGATAGGATTTAAAGACATACCACAGAAAGAACTTGTGTTAATGTTTCAGTTGCCATCATCTCTCTTTCCTTTGCAGTTTCAACTTTATTTTGCATAACAGTCAACTTTTTCTCCGCTTTTCTGCAACGAAAATCAACATCGAACTTACAAAACTATCCAAAAATACATAACGCAAAAATATTCTCAAGTTCAAGTTTACATGGTAACATGCCTGGCTGTTGGAAGAGAACCCCAAGAGAACCATAGTTCTCATTTCCCTTCAGGCTATCCTCAAAAAGCTAGAGGTGGGCTATGATTGCTCTCATGAACTGTTCAAAATAATTAATTGCGCTTTTATTTTAATTGACGAATTGATGAATTGATAAATTGACGAACTGATTGATTGATTGATTGATTGATTGATTGATTGATTGATTGATTGGGTAACTTCTTTATCGATCGGCACATAACTGGAATTTTCTCAGCAAAAGTAAACTAGTTAGAAATTTATTACAAACGAACAAGTATTTAATTCTTAAAGACATAGACATGGATACACTATATCCATCTTCAGCTGTTTAAAAAAATGTTTGATGTCACAAAGACTGCTAATGAAGGGTTATGCCCAATAAGTTCAGTTTTTCATTATCTTGGCATTAATAGTTCATTCATCTCAAGATTATTACTTACAATTTTAAATCTCCTAACAAAGGGTGTTATAATATATAATAGAAAGCTATTTACAACATAACATCTGTGTGTGCTCACTAGGTTCGCACTCGTTTTCTTTGAATTCGCCGCTGTTATTTTATCCTTTTTGTAAGCAAAGATGATGATATTGTAATACTAACAGCCTTTTATTGTAACACACATTTAGCTGAATCCAAACTTGAAGCATAGTTCTCGACGCATTCCAAATAACAATGAAGCGCGGCAATGCCACACAATTGAATTAATGCAGCTTTGCCGCACCATATAGGCCGCACGCACTACAAAACCGCCTCAAGCGTGACTTCAGCTTTAGGATCTGTTAATATTCTGAGTCAACGTAATGACCCACGTTTTTTAAGCCACTGAAGATCGATAAGGTGTATCCAAAAAATGTCTTGGAAACATAAATATGTCGTTGTTATTAATAAGCATGCAGTTTTTCACTCAAGTCATCATGTAGCGTGCAAAAAAGTGCTACTGAATGCCCTTAATCATCCAAACTTGGACCACGTTTACACTGTACCGGTACAGTTTTGATCCGTTACAAAGTTGTTGCTGTTCAAGAGCGTTTACACTGCTCCAAAATAGAATTATTCTATAGATCGAAAGAACAAAAGTGTTACGGATTAGCAGGAACAGTGTAAACGGGATGGGAGGGAGGCTGATCGGTTACACTTTTTCACGGGTCCAAAGTTGTACCGGTACAGCGTAAACGGAGTCATAGATAAAAGAAATTTTTAGGAAAGTTCTGTAATACACAATGCTCTTTTGTGATCTAACAGACAGCTCAAAGGGAGATACAAGACTAGAGTCCACTAGCACCCCTCCGACATGAAACACGAGCATGAGCCAGTTGAGTGGACAAACTGTATACATAAAAAGCATATTTTTTACCTCAGTGCATTTGTGGTGAAATCGATTTCCAGTTGTAAATGAGCTCCTTTCGCTGTTGCATCTAAACAAATGATATAAAAATGATAAAAGAAAAAGATTCCAAATATCTTATAATATAATAGATATATAAATATATCTTTTTGAATAAAAATGTACGTAAAAAATTAGTTTTTCGTATCTTAAGCAGAAGTTGAGTTTTACAAGGTCCATATTTTCAAAATTAAACTAATGATTAAAAAGACTAGGCTATGTTAAATTATTGACGTTTCGAAGCAATGATGTGCTTCACCATCAGAATGCACATTTTTACGAGAGCACGAGGATGGCTTAGTCACGAAGAAATGGCTTAGGGATGCAGAGATGGCTCAGTAGTAGTAGTGCGCTGGTCCATCAATGTAAAGGATGGTTTCATTCCACGCCCTCGCAATCAATCTTTTTTTTCATTCAATGACACAATATTTTAAAAATACATGGTCATACTAACACATATCTACAACAAACTAACAAAACAATAAACAGCTATAAAGCGTACCAAAAACAGAGAGGGAAACTAATATCTTTTCAAATTGGTTTTAAGTGTCCTGTTTTCAGACTCAAAGCGCGTGGTGTATATTGTATGAATGAAATTAGAGAATTGTAAAAGGAACTCTGGGTCCTCATTTGTCATTAAAAAGATATATTTTTGTTCGTATGATGGGATGTCAGACCAATTTCTGTAGAGGTCATTTATCTTTGAGAGAAAAGCATTTCTATCAATGGTAAAAGATTTGCATTTGAGAACAAAATGAACTTCATTTTCGATCTCATCTTGAAAGAATTTGCAGAGTTTTTTATCAGGATCGGTTGGGGGTTTTGTGTGCCTACCAGTCAATCCTGCAACTAAAAGTGAGGAGAGTTGCCATCTTTCTGTAACTACATCTGGCAAAAGGAATTACGAGGTGTGGTCACATCGAGAAGAAGGACCAGATTCGATAAGCTTAGTTTTTCAGTGTTCAAACAAACAAACGATGCTACATCTTTTTGAATAAAATCAATAAAATCTAAAAGTGCATGTTTTACAACTCCTACGTGAAAAGCAAATAAAGGACAAGGGATAGAACGTTTTGTCCTCTGGGCTTGCCTCTTTGTTTAATTTTCAAGTATAAGTTGTCAAAGACGCACTTAGCTCTTATTGTCTTTATGCATATAAATGTAGCTTCGAATTTGTCGATAATTTAACATGGCATGCCGGATGAGTCCACAAAGAGTTCCGTGTTTGATCGGCGATAAAAAGAAAATTTCTGATTCGATTATGTTTTTTAAAAATTTTGTGCGTAGTTGAAAGAATAGATTGATTATACCTACCTTTCTCGATGGTTTTGCTCAATTCCTCCGCTCACAATAAAGATTGTTTACAAAATTTCCTTCTCAAAGAGACGCAAAATTGCCCAGAAACACTTGATTAAATAAAAGTCTTGCTCATCGAGCCGAATTCGATTATTAGATAACGGAACGAATCTCCTTCTTGCAAGCACAGAAATTGAGCGAAGGTTCGATCAGGGTATCTAGACTAGTGAAGGTTCGATCAGGGTATCTAGACTAGTGAAGGTTCGATCAGGGTATCTAGACTAGTGAAGGTTCGATCAGGGTATCTAGACTAGTGAAGGTTCGATCAGGGTATCTAGACTAGTGAAGGTTCGATCAGGGTATCTAGACTAGTGAAGGTTCGATCAAGGTATCTAGACTAGTGAAGGTTCGATCAGGGTATCTAGACTAGTGAAGGTTCGATCAGGGTATCTAGACTAGTGAAGGTTCGATCAGGGTATCTAGACTAGGGAAAGTTCGATCAGGGTATCTAGACTAGTGAAGGTTCGATCAGGGTATCTAGACTAGTGAAGGTTCGATCAGGGTATCTAGACTAGTGAAGGTTCGATCAGGGTATCTAGACTAGTGAAGGTTCGATCAGGGTATCTAGACTAGTGAAGGTTCGATCAGGGTATCTAGACTAGTGAAGGTTCGATCAGGGTATCTAGACTAGTGAAGGTTCGACCAGGGTATCTATATTGGTGAAGGTGAAGGTGGAGTTGCGCTTTTTTAGCGCCAAGCGCTGGGGTTGCAGAAGTAGAGAAGACCTAATCGAGTCCGCGACCCCTTGTCATGATGCTCAAATGGTGGGGCTCTACCTGGGATCGAACCCTGTCCGCCTGACTGTTCTGGCTGCACCACTGATTACACCACTGCGACATTCTATCAGCTACATACAAACATTTTAATCAGCAATATCGAATCACAAGTTTTTGTTTAATCGCCAGTCGAACAAGCAGAACTCTTTTCTAACTCACCCTGTAGGCTGTATAATCATTAACTTAAATTTTTAGACTAGATTACTATATCTTTAAGTTAATTTTCTAACAATTTGTGACATTCTGATTGAGAAACTAATAAATTTGGATTTAACAGTGCTTTAAATTTTCGAACGGAGGCATATACGATTAGGTTCTCATTAAAAATAAAATACATTACCTGTAAGTTTTACGGCTAGTTCCTGTTTCTCTTTGGAGACTGCCTAAGATAGAAAAATATTACATATTAATAAGAATTAATAATTTGCCTAATTTGAAATTAGTCAATCAGAGAACCCACAAAAGTTTTCCTTTGTCAATTAATAAGGCGCAAAGGGAGTGCACGAATTCTATTTGTCGGCAAACAATGGGGTTTTTTAAAAGGCGTAGAGAACAACAACGCGTACTTTTCTGGCTTCGCCAGCAGCAAAGAATATTGAAGGTAATGATCATTGCTGGCCAGTTTCATCTTGCAATGCAGCAAATAAACACTGCAGGCAAATTTTGCTCCTCAATAGGAGAAGTACTTTTGGTCACTCGTGTATTGTTTAGGAGGGGGAGTGGAAAGATCTGTTTCGGTTTTCCGTAGTTCACGATTGCTGGTAACGGAAAACTGGTCGAACAAGCATGTATAAGGTACGCCGGGGGCCGGGATCTCGACATTTATGCTCCTATTCCATTTCTATCCAGTCTATACCTTTGGCTATCCCAGCTGCCTTATAATTACGAATCACATTTCTTTTGTGAAGAATAATAAAATATTTGATGGCAGGAAGACCACAAAACAACGAGAGAACAAATCAGACAATTTTTCAGACTAAATGTTGACCTGTTGAGAAATACTGTTGTCTTGTCGATCTTAAGAACGCAGCTGTATGTGACGGGGCGTTTTATGTTCCTCTGCAATTTCCGTTCCTCTTGAGATGATAATTTGTTTCTGTTCGAGCACAGTCCAAGAGCCTCAAACTTTAGACTAGATTGCAGCTTGTTTTCACAAATTGAAAAATGTTGTCCCAACCATGTCCTCTTCCTTTCCAAATTACAGCTTGTGTTTGTTCCAGCACTTATACCATTACTTAAAGTAAATAATTTATATTTCGTTTCACGCTGCGAGTGCTTAAATCAAGGCTAGATTGCAACCATGCCTTCCTGTTCTCTTTATTCCACTGCTTTCACAACTACTGCTTGCATTTTACATTTCACGCTTGTTGTATTTCACTGCTTTCGTGTTGCATTTCACGCTACGATTGCTTCAATCAAGACTAGATTGCATCTTGATTTTCCAACTTCACTCAATCTCTCCCCAACCACGTCTTCCTTTTCTTTGGAGATCAAGAAATTTTTAACGTTTGAGCACTTACTTATTTTAGCTCTTAGTACATTTAGTGTCCATTCATATCATTATAAGATCATAACTTTTTACTGTTTGAGCACCCCTTAAGCACTTATTGTCGATGCCTTCACAGCTAAGCATATTTTATGTTAGATTTACTTAGAAAGATTACGGCGGAAATCATATTTATAGGACCAAACCAGCAGCTGTCATAAACATGGTTTGTTGACGAAAATAATATTAATAAGACCAAACCAGCTGGTCCCATAAACACTGTTTTCGTTGCATTCTTATTTCGGCATTAATTAGCTGTTGTTTTAGCGATTTCGCTACCTCCTCCGCAGAACTATATAGATAGAAAATTTCCTCCGCAGAAGCATATTAGTTGCGGCGCTCCTCCATAAAAACACACATGCAGTGTCTAACCACCCATGATGAAGGTTTTCGACAAAAGTTTTTACAAACTTGTTTCTAAGGGGCTGATTATATGAGAGTTTTCAGCCCGTTTACAAATTTAACTGGGCTGAAATTTGAATCGATTATATGGTGGTTTAAACCAAGGCTGAAGTCAATATTTTGCATTGGAAATCATTTCAAAATTAAATGCGCATGCTCCAGTAATTTCAGCCCGGTTAAAAATTATGATCGACCAAAACCTGGATTTTTTTATTGTTGCTATTGTCCTCTTAGCCAGAATCTGCTATTGTTCAAGTTTCAGCGCCTATGCTCAAGCTCATCAGCTCATTTTCCATATCAATATAATATTCACCTCACCTCAGCGATGCAGAATATTTTAGCTAATCACGTTATAACTACCCTTTTCGTTTAGATTACTGCAAATTTCTGACTTCGTTATCTTAATTCGGAAGAAACTTTGAATGCCTGGGCGAAATATTAGCTCTTATACCGGGTGGGTGGGTCAGAAAAAACGTGGGGTGTTTAACAAGCCATATTTTGGTGAAAAACAAGTCAAATCGGGTGTGTTGAAGTTTTATATTGCAGAAGAAAAATTGAATTAGTTATAGAAATTTAGTTTGTTAAAATCGGTAATTTCTTTCCTTATTTATTTGCGATTTTGTAATATAGCCATTTTGGTGAAAAGTATCGCTAGCAAAAAGAACTTTCAGCTTGCTAACAATGACACTGTAAATGACTAGTCCCCATGGGATACAACATCAGTAACCTTAGTTTTTCCTTTTCTGCTCTAACACGGTGCATACGTTGTTTCATTTTGTTGGTAGAGAAACAGTACGTTTGTTATGGTTTAGAAGGTTACGCGTGCACGAATATGAACCTAATTGAAGGCCTATTTTAGCAATCTTGCAAAAGACCATTTTACTAAAATCGCTCGTAATTCTGGAACGGAAAGACCGATTTCGACCAAATAAATTTCACATCTAAGTTAGCTTTTCTTCTATACAATGAACTTTAAAGAAACGAATTTGAAAATTAAACTGCATTAATCAAAATTGGCAAACACCCCACGTTTTTTCTGACTCACCCGGTATATAAATATTTAATACCTATTAACGGTTCATTAAGCGTACAATTGATTGTAGGGGAAACAAACTTAATCTGAAGAACAAAGGCTCATGACTTTAACACGATGTGTAATCTTTTGGTTGAGAATATATACAGCAGGTATTTCACTTGGCAACAGAGTCAAGTGGTACCTTGAAAGTGAATCAATATTGGTAGGTCTTGTCTGCCGTTTCCGGATGCTGCAAATTCAATTTTCGTAGGACTGAAGGATTTCTAAATTTCGAGACTGGTGGAAAGTAGCTTTAAAGGGGAATAATTTTCAGAAGTCTGGTATGGTTCGGGTATGCGTTCAAGAAACTGATGTATGGTGTCCTTCATTTAAAGCTGTGGACTACCAAACATTGTGTGTATGCTGATGTCGTGCCACTTTATGTCATCATTGCGAAATAGAAGCAGCTGCATTATCAAGATAGAAATAGCGAACAGATACGCTCATTGTGAAGTCATAGAATGTGCAGTTGAAGAAAAGTCAAAGTGCTGTGCTGAAAGAAATTGGTGATAAGCTCAAGAAATTAAAGACATTTGGAGTTGGCCAAGAACTCTTGGAAAGGATCTAAAGGGATTGTGATATATAGAAGAAAATATCGATCAGACATTTCTGTATGAAATAGAATTTATAACTCCAGGACGATCAAAATAGTTTGAAAACGGTCAAGAAAGACTAGCTGGGCGTGTTTTCTAAACTAGACATTTGTATGAAATTGGATTTACAGCCTCAGGACGATCAAAACTTTTTGACAAGGTTCCGAAAGACTAGCTGGGCGTGTTCTCTAAAACTAGACGATCCCTATAAAGGCCTCCTGGAGACAGCGAAAGCATGCGAAAATGTCAATCTAACTGAAATCATGTCGATGACAAATACTTGGTAGACTTTTATGCAGGGACAGCAAATAAAACAGTTCGACAAATATTGAGAAGCGATGACGTCTGAATGCAGCGATTCCACTGCATCACTTCAAAAGAACGTTTCAATCAGCAATATTACATTCCTCGTGCTTGACTTCATAATCGCTTTATTGACCATCGCAGGGAATAGCATTTTTATGCTTACACTGATCAAGAACAAGAAATTACACACACCTTCAAATATGCTACTAGGTGCCTTATGCTTCAGCGATCTACTAGTTGGATATCTACTCCAACCTATGTATTTAGGTTTTTACTTCAAGGTAGAGCTAAACGAGACAACCCCCAATCAAATGTCCCCACTCAGAGACAAAATATACACAATTGGAACGATTACTATTGCCATTTCCTTTCTGTTTGCAGTTATCATTAGCCTAGACAGATACGTAGCTATATGTCATCCTTATCGATATCATGCTTCAGCTAGCTGTAAAACNTCAAGAAACTGATGTATGGTGTCCTTCATTTAAAGCTGTGGACTACCAAACATTGTGTGTATGCTGATGTCGTGCCACTTTATGTCATCATTGCGAAATAGAAGCAGCTGCATTATCAAGATAGAAATAGCGAACAAATACGCTCATTGTGAAGTCATAGAATGTGCAGTTGAAGAAAAGTCAAAGTGCTGTGCTGAAAGAAATTGGTGATAAGCTCAAGAAATTAAAGACATTTGGAGTTGGCCAAGAACTCTTGGAAAGGATCTAAAGGGATTGTGATATATAGAAGAAAATATCGATCAGACATTTCTGTATGAAATAGAATTTATAACTCCAGGACGATCAAAATAGTTTGAAAACGGTCAAGAAAGACTAGCTGGGCGTGTTTTCTAAACTAGACATTTGTATGAAATTGGATTTACAGCCTCAGGACGATCAAAACTTTTTGACAAGGTTCCGAAAGACTAGCTGGGCGTGTTCTCTAAAACTAGACGATCCCTATAAAGGCCTCCTGGAGACAGCGAAAGCATGCGAAAATGTCAATCTAACTGAAATCATGTCGATGACAAATACTTGGTAGACTTTTATGCAGGGACAGCAAATAAAACAGTTCGACAAATATTGAGAAGCGATGACGTCTGAATGCAGCGATTCCACTGCATCACTTCAAAAGAACGTTTCAATCAGCAATATTACATTCCTCGTGCTTGACTTCATAATCGCTTTATTGACCATCGCAGGGAATAGCATTTTTATGCTTACACTGATCAAGAACAAGAAATTACACACACCTTCAAATATGCTACTAGGTGCCTTATGCTTCAGCGATCTACTAGTTGGATATCTACTCCAACCTATGTATTTAGGTTTTTACTTCAAGGTAGAGCTAAACGAGACAACCCCCAATCAAATGTCCCCACTCAGAGACAAAATATACACAATTGGAACGATTACTATTGCCATTTCCTTTCTGTTTGCAGTTATCATTAGCCTAGACAGATACGTAGCTATATGTCATCCTTATCGATATCATGCTTCAGCTAGCTGTAAAACACATATCTGGATAGCCGTCTTGTCAGGTATCACATGGACAATAGTGCCAATATTATTTCACGTTATCGACGAGAAGGTCATTCTTGCAAGAATTACGCTTGTAATAATCACCGTAGGAATATTTTCGATTTTGTTCAGCTATTACAGAATATACAGCGTTATCAAGCGACAAAATAATTCTGTCCACACACTTGGGACGATCGAGAGAAAAGATGGAACTGATGAGAGACAAGAGGGACAAAGAGAAGAGGGACAAAGAGAGGAGGAAAAACGGAAACGTGAAAGAGACAGGACGGGTATGATAAAGATTATATTTGTGGGACAATTCATTTGCTTTGCTCCATATTTCGTGTTGACGATTTATTTCTTAGCGACTTCAAGCACGTGTTTGGATACTCCAACCAAACTTATTTTAGATCTTTGGGCGGTCTTTCTTCTCCTCGGAAATAGTTTTGTCAACCCAATTATTTATTGCTTTAAATACAAGATGTTCAAAAATTCGGCTCTTCGATTTCTTTGTGGACATCGTTATGATGAAAGTCACTCTACAAATAGCAGACAGAATGAAACAAATGAGAGAAATTATCAAGCGTAGGCTAACAAATATTGATCTAGATTTACCGTTGTTTGTTTGCACGAATGATTCGTTTTGCTAGTGGAAGAGATCCCTGAATGGATTGATCTACAGAGCAAACAACTTATACGAGGAATGTATTTAGATTAGAAGAGACAAAAAGAACAGCAACTCTTCCAAGAAACATGAGAATCAAGCAAACCTGAGGCGTTGATCTTTTATTGAGCCCGAACTTTAATTAGGTTGCAGGCGGCACAGTTTGGCAACATTTCCTTTCAGTTTAAAGTTTCTGAAGCAGGATACAAGGGATGACAGTAAGTCGTAAAACTTGAAGATGTTGTCTTTATTTGTTTATCACCATCAAAGCTAAAGAACGGGACTATGATAAAATCCGGAAAAGGGTAGCAGCAGATCTAAATAACTGGACATGACATGAACTGAGCTCAAGAAAGGGACAAAACAGACCCGAACGTAAGGCCGGAAAAAGGCAGGATAAGAACTCAAGAATCGGACAAGGGAAGGATCAAAGCTCAGGACCCGGATAATAGCAGGGACAAAGTTCTAGAACCGGACAGCCACAGAATCATCGCTCAAGAACAGCAGAATGACACGATTAAGGCTTAAGAACCGGATAATGGAGAGATCAAAGCTCAAGAACCGGATAACGGAGAGAGCAGAGCTCAAGAACCGGACAACAGCAGGATTAGAATGTAAGAGCAGAACAAACATTAAAGTGAATGAACTCAGTTAAAAGATTAGATCTCATAGTATAGTTATATAAGTAGCCTGTTGTATTTGACAATCCTTGCACGTGCACCAACAAAGCAAAGCCAAAGAAACAATGGTGTGTTTAGGTTTTTTCTTTGCCCTTTTTATAGATCACGTTATTTAGCTCAGGTCATTCACTTTAACCCTATAGTGGTTGGGCTATCTGAACTACCCTATTTTGGTTGCGGGGGGGGGGCAAAATAACCCCCCCTACCTAACTCTTGACTGATAATAGGTAGAGCAACCAGATTTGGTCTGCTAATAGCCCCGGGCATGTACTTTTCAAAAATATAAAAGGTAACCTAAAATTTGCGACAGATATTGCTCACGTCAGCATTTTCCTTTGTGTGGTCCAGAAAAGCGGCAAAATCAGCCAAAATCAGGAAATATGAGATAAAATCAAATTTAGAGCACAATTTCCATCCAAGCATGAAAATTATGATAGAATACATCAAATAACACTACTCTGCAAAAGAAATTTGCAAAACATTGCGATTTTGCTACTTTTTTCGCGAGAATTGAGATTTGAGAATTTGCGATTTTGACAGGGTCAGTCCCGGAAAATTGCCTCCCTCCCCCTCATTCGTTAAAATATTTCAATGAAACTTTATGAGTACTTGCACAATAGGTAGTTGCTAAAAGTCAAAGAGTTTCGTTGTTGTAATTTTTAACCTTGCGGAGTTATTAGCAAAAATCTACTAGGGGGGGGGGGGCAAATTGCCCCCCAACCAAAATAGGGTTAATAACCCTATTTATTTTCTTAATGTTCGTATGTAGTAGAAAACATACCTTGTACTGCTGGGAAGACAGGTCTTTTTCTCTTTGTAAAATTTCCACGTTGGCTGATAACGACCTGTGAAAAAAATTTATTTTTTAAGAGATAATCGACGAAAGGTTTGATCAAGTAATGGTTTACTTAAAAGCAAATGACAAACAAGTTTATGTGCGATACAGTATAAGAACCAGTTAATGGGGATCGAATTTCACAATTTTAGCCTGAAGGTTCCCAACCCACTAGCCTCTCATACGAGGGTGTTTAATGTACTAGGAGATTTACTTATAGATATACCAATTAATTTTTGATCATTTCCTTATCAGAATTACTGAGATAGTTATTATGTAGAATCGAATAGAATGACGTAATTGCAGATTTCGTATTATATGTTGATGGAAATAATTTCCCCTCAAAACTACCGGGTGAGTCAGAAAAAGCGTGGGGCGTTTACCAAGCCATATTTTGGCAAAAAATAACTCAAACTGTGGTTGTTGAAGTTTTATATTGTAACAGAAAGATTAAATTAGTTGCAGAAATTTAGTTTGTTAAAATCGGTCATTTCTCTCTCCATAAATATTTGCGATTTGTGTTATAGCTATTTTTGTGAAAAAGGTATCGCTTTTATGAGAACTTTCTGCTTCCTAACAATGACAATTAAAAGCATAGTCCCCTAGGGATACATAATAAATAGTTATAGTTTTCCTTTCTTGCTCTAACACAATGCAGGCCTTGTTTCAAGTTCTTGGTAGAGAAACAGTATAATTGTCATGGTTTAGAAGTTCACACGTGCATGAACATGAATCGACTTGAAGGCTTATCATATCTAAGTTAGCTTTTTCCTATGCATTGATTTTTAAAGAAATGAATTTGCGAAACAAATTGTATCAATAAAAATTGGCAAACGCCCCACGTTTTTTTTTTAACTCATCCGTTATTTAAACTAGAGTATTAATAAGAATTTCTTAAAGATGCTAAACTATATTCATAGAATGAAAACAACCCTTGAGCCTGTTTTCCACTAGGCAAATTTTTTGTGAGAATTGAATTCTTTTTCGTAAAAGCAAGCGCAACTGCGCAAAAGAAATTTGATTCATGAGCCACTTTCCGTGGGTAAAAATACACGAGAAGTTAACTGCCTGCTGCTCAGAATGAGATAAATAAACTTGAGGAGGAAAAAGTTTGGATCTATCCTTCTTCTTTCGCCATAAATTCACATCCTTTCCTAAAAGCCACTTTCGCTTGCACAACGACTAAGTTAGCCACCTAGATTTAAGGCTAACTTTTGCGGTCTGATTTGCTTACGTTCAGGGGTTGTCTACTCAGCCGTTTAAATCTCTTTGTCTGCAACCATTGATCGCTTTGTACTGGCATGTCCATCAAGGACGACAGATGCTATTTTTACAAAATCTGCGATTGTTGTGTGTGACATGAAAACACTAACAAGCGAAAGAAAAACCCAAGGAAGAGACTTCACTTTGTGGTGGAATTCTTAATGAGTTGCATGCTGCTTCCTTGTCGATAAAACAAAACTGAACAGGTACAGTGACAAGATTTCAACCGCGAATTTTGTGCAGCATTGAGAAACGCAAAAAACAACTTAACTTAAAAACACCCTAGAAAGAATTATTCTGTAAGTTGTATTACATCACATCCTCACCTTTTCACATCTTCAAGCTTCCGTTCCATTTCTTCTTGACTGACCTTTTTCCTTGATTCTTCGCTTATTTCCTCAAATTTCTTTTTCCATAATTCGCTTTCCATCTGTAAACTCGTCAAACTTGCATGAGCATTTTTCTTCTCATTTTCCAGAAGTCGGAGTCTTTTTGTTAGCCTAGTAACTGAAACAAAACAAAATACATTACGTCTATTGCTAAACTAATTTAATCATTATTCCTGGTTGAAAGTAATGGAACTCAAAATTCCTGGTTGGAAAACAATAAATATACAAATTTAGTAACTAGAATTATTAAACGTAAAAGTAGTAACATCATTTCATTCATTTGTTTCATTTCATTTCATTGTTTACTTCTTTAGGCACGGTATCTCCGTCAATTCATCAACGAATTAGGGGATTTTAAAAACTGTTTCGTTTCTTATTCACGTATTTCACTCGTCCACTTTGTATGTTCTCAACTATGCTTTTAGAACCAATCGCATCAGGAAACTTCTTTCGTTAATTAGCAGAAGTTTCAAACTACGAACAGTACCGAGCCATAACACTTGCAAGAATAACAACTTAATTTTTTAGCTCAAAATTTTTCTCATGACCTATGTTACCTAAAACTACAATAACACTTGTACTGATTAGATGCTAGACTGATTACAACATCGTAGTTACCGCTACTGATAGGCCAGCCGGACGCTCTACGACTCATAATCATACAGACACAGAATTCGGACTTAATTTGCGACTTTGACACAGTCATTTTGATAGTAATGGCGGATGGCCTAAGTAAAGCCCCGATGACGAAACAGCTCAAACTTCATATTTTCAGTGCTTGAAGATGGGGGAACACTGTGAGTACACAGACTAATGTTTCTTTAGCCATAAAGTGGGAAATCTTCCACTGTACCTCGTAATATGCTGTACAGTGATTACCGCGACAAAAAATCGTCGTAGCTCGGAAGATTAGTCCAGCTTTTGTGTAAGTAAAATTATGAGTCCTAGTTTGAGCGATGAGGGGGATAATCGTTAAAGTAGAAGTAGCAGTAACTAGGATGAAAATCGTAAGTCTACTTGAAGATTACCAGCTGTGACCTCACTCTAAATAAAGGCTGAATTGAACGCTCTTACTCCAGCACAAGCAGGTCTTGTTTTCAGTTTTCAATGTATTTTAAAGTTCCTCGTGTTCCAAAATATGAAGGATCAAACAAACCCTACTCACCCTCAGACTGGAATTCATCCTGAATTTCATCGATTCGTCTATCTTTTAAATCAATTTCTTGCATCAAGATGGAGTTTTCTTCCAATACTAACTTTGCTTGCTCTTGTAAAAGATTCCTAAAAAAAAAAATGAGTTGTTTTGCCTTGAGATAGCAGGAGCCACATCAATATGGAAATCTTAATGCACATTTGGTAAAGTCTAACTAAACCTAAACAATGCAATAGAATGACCATTTCCAAGAATCAATGAAAAAATACTGTAAAGCCTTGAATGAGGGCCTCCCTAAAAGCCAGAAAAATTCAACGAGCGCCCTCCCTGGAATGATTGACCCCTTTGAATATGCGCCCCCTTCAAAGAGCACAAGTTTATTGGTGCTCATTGTAGGATTTATAGTATTGTTATTTGAATGAATGATACCATGTATTACGTGCTAATATGTCTGATTTCAAGGCACTTGTGTTTTCGATGTGGGCAGGTAAATTGAACTGAAAGATGCTTCGAAGCATTAAATTATACTTTAAGTCAAGCGTATTTGCGATGAAAAATATAAACATGTTCCTCGTATTCAATAATAATAATAAGGACCGGAAGAAGGACCGGAGAAGCAGGACCGGAGGACCGGAGTATCAAGAAGGACCGGAGGAGCAGGGCGAGTTGCCTGTCTTGATGCATTTGTGAAAAAAGTGAAATTTCCTCCTCCAATGCGGTCTCAATTTTCAAAGTTCTTGGACACAAAACTCAATTTCTGTATCTCATTCTTATTTTAAACGAGAGTATAAAATATAAAACAATAGGAATAAAGAATCTTTGGGAAGCAGTCTACACGCGAATATAGTATTTCAAGTCAACGGAAAAATTACCATTCATGAAAGGCAATGATGCCATTATCATCTGGTCGTTCACTGTTTACCTAGGAAGATAAGAGATAAAACGATGACAAAAATTAACCAACACAGTGCTTGCTGAAGGTTCTTGCGACAATAAAGCAGGACTCAATCAAAACCTTTTACGCTCGGGAACAAATACTTCGAAGAAGAAAAGTTCTAGAATTGGCAAGCAATGAGAAAATTCCACAATACAAACCATATGTAATCTCTGATTTTCACGAACGATGTCCAACATTCTTGCTTTAAATGATGCCAATTGTGTCTGTGGGGAAAAAGAAAATGTGAGAAATAGTAGAATTAATGATTCAAGTGATTAATGATTACTGATTTCCGTTGCTGCCAACATACCTAAATGAATACACAAGATATGTGGGTTACATAGCGGTATGAAAACGGGGATGGCGAGGTGGGAAGAAGCCATGGTATGCAAGGAACCCCAAGGAACCACTCTTTCACGATGGCAGAACACAACGGCCAGCAAAATGAATAATCTACTTTCTGAGTTTACAACTTTACTAATCTCTCAAAATAGCTACACAAGCGGAGCTTCGAGATATGACTTAAATACACTAAAAACATCATTGCCCTATTTGGTATGGAAATTAAAATTCCTATTCTGCTACACTTGGAAAATCTAAAGGAAGAAACTTAAAAAAGCCTGCTATTGAGGCTACCAGAAAAATAATAAGATAGGTTGAAGAACAAGGAAACTACGGTTCCCTGCGAACACTTCAATTTCTAAGACAGGTTGAATTGCCAGAAATGACAAAATTTACCTCGTAGACTCGGATCACTTCATTTTTGTCTTTCAGTCGATCATCGTAAGCCATAATCAGGGGTGAAAGGTATTTTATGTTCACCTGTAAACGAGCAATAAGACGGTATGATCACTAAACGTAAAAAATCAGGCATTTACCGGGTGTCCCAAAAAAAAGTATACAGATTTGGTCAACCCTAACGATCAGAATTTAGCATGAATCAATCCGAAATCATTTTTAAAACACTACTCGATAGTTAACTTGAACATAGATACCTTGTTTGTTGACATTGGTGCTTTGAGAGTAGAGATATTAATCTTCAAAGGACAAATTTGCCTGGCGTTTTGGCCTAAGCAAATTCTTGAAGCACAGCGAATAAATCAACAATAGACTTGACAAATTTGAAACAGGAGGAGAAAAATTATAAACTGCACAACAAATGCGTTTCACAAAATACAATTTACGTGACGCTTATCATCAAGGGAGCTCCGAAGTAAATTTCATTCATTTTAAGTGAAACAAATTGTGGATTTGCTAAGGCCAAAACGCCAAAGCTCTGGTTTGGAGGTGGGGACAAATTTGTCCTTTGAAGATTAATATCTCTACTCTCAAAGCACCAATGTCAACAAACAAGGTATCTATGTTCAAGTTAACTATCGAGTAGTGTTTTAAAAATGATTTCGGATTGATTCNTTCCATAATTCGCTTTCCATTTGTAAACTCGTCAAACTTGCATGAGCATTTTTCTTCTCATTTTCCAGAAGTCGGAGTCTTTTTGTTAGCCTAGTAACTGAAACAAAACAAAATACATTACGTCTATTGCTAAACTAATTTAATCATTATTCCTGGTTGAAAGTAATGGAACTCAAAATTCCTGGTTGGAAAACAATAAATATACAAATTTAGTAACTAGAATTATTAAACGTAAAAGTAGTAACATCATTTCATTCATTTGTTTCATTTCATTTCATTGTTTACTTCTTTAGGCACGGTAGCTCCGTCAATTCATCAACGAATTAGGAGATTTTAAAAACTGTTTCGTTTCTTATTCACGTATTTCACTCGTCCACTTTGTATGTTCCCAACTATGCTTTTAGAACCAATCGCATCAGGAAACTTCTTTCGTTAATTAGCAGAAGTTTCAAACTACGAACAGTACCGAGCCATAACACTTGCAAGAATAAAAACTTAATTGTTTAGCTCAAAATGTTTCTCATGACCTATGTTACCTAAAACTACAATAACACTTGTACTGATTAGATGCTAGACTGATTACAACATCGTAGTTACCGCTACTGATAGGCCAGCCGGACGCTCTACGACTCATAATCATACAGACACAGAATTCGGACTTAATTTGCGACTTTGACACAGTCATTTTTATAGCAATGGCGGATGGCCTAAGTAAAAACCCGATGACGAAACAGCTCAAACTTCATACTTTCAGTGCTTGAAGATGGGGAAAAACTGTGAGTACATATACTAATGTTTCTTTAGCCATAAAGTGGGAAATCTTTCACTGTACCTCGTAATATGCTGTACAGTGATTACCGCGACAAAAAATGGTCGTAGCTCGGAAGATTAGTCCAGCTTTTGTGTAAGTAAAATTATGAGTCCTAGTTTGAGCGATAAGGGGGATAATCGTTAAAGTAGAAGTAGCAGTAACTAGGATGAAAATCGTAAGTCTACTTGAAGATTACCAGCTGTGACCTCATTCTAAATAAAAGCTGAATTGAACGCTTTACTCCAGCATAACCAGGTCTTGCTTTCAGTTTTCAATGTATTTTAAAGTTCCTCGTGTTTCAAAATATGAAGGACCAAATACCACTCACCCTCAGACTGGAATTCATACTGAATTTCATCGATTCGTCTATCTTTTAAATCAATTTCTTGCATCAAGATGGAGTTTTCTTCCAATACTAACTTTGCTTGCTCTTGTAAAAGATTCCTAAACAAAAAATAAATGAGTTGTTTTGCCTTGAGATAGCAGGAGCCACATCAATATGGAAATCTTAATGCACATTTGGTGAAATCTAACTAAACCTAAACAATGCAATAGAATGACCATTGTCCAAGAATCAATGAAAAAATACTGTAAAGCCTTGAATGAGGGCCTCCCTAAAAGCCAGAAAAATTCAACGAGCGCCCTCCCTGGAATGATTGACCCCTTTGAATATGCACCCCCTTCAAAGAGCACAAGTTTATTGGTGCTCATTGTAGGATTTACAGTATTGTTATTTGAATGAATGATACCATGTATTACGTGCTAATATGTCTGATTTCAAGGCACTTGTGTTTTCGATGTGGGCAGGTAAATTTAACTGAAAGATGCTTCGAAGCATTAAATTATATTTCAAGTCAAGAGTATTTGCGATGAAAAATATAAACATGTTCCTCGTATTCAATAATAATAATAAGGACCGGAAGAAGGACCGGAGAAGCAGGACCGGAGGACCGGAGTATCAAGAAGGACCGGAGGAGCAGGGCGAGTTGCCTGTCTTGATGCATTTGTGAAAAAAGTGAAATTTCCTCCTCCAATGTGGTCTCAATTTTCAAAGTTCTTGGACACAAAACTCAATTTCTGTATCTTATTCTTATTTCAAACGAGAGTCTAAAATATAAAACAATAGGAATAAAGAATCTTTGGGAAGCAGTCTACACGCGAATATAGTATTTCAAGTCAACGGAAAAATTACCATTCATGAAAGGCAATGATGCCATTATCATCTGGTCGTTCACTGTTTACCTAGGAAGATAAGAGATAAAACGATGACAAAAATTAACCAACACAGTGCTTGCTGAAGGTTCTTGCGACAATAAAGCAGGACTCAATCAAAACCTTTTACGCTCGGAAACAAATACTTCGAAGAAGAAAAGTTTAAAAATTGGCAAGCAACGAAAAATTCCACAATACAAACCATATGTAATCTCTGATTTTCACGAACGATGTCCAACATTCTTGCTTTAAATGATGCCAATTGTGTCTGTGGGGAAAAAGAAAATATGAGAAATAGTAGAATTAATGATTCAAGTGATTAATGATTAATGATTTCCGTTGCTGCCAACATACCGAAATGAATACACAAGATATGTGGGTTAAATAGCGGTATGAAAACGGGGATGGCGAGGTGGGAAGGAGCCATGGTATGAAAGGAACCCCAAGGAACCACTCTTTCACGATGGCAGAACANGATATTTCTTTTAAATCGGGCAAATCGACCTTTGACCTTTGACTCAACCTTTGACTTTTTAAAACAGCTTACCAGCCATTGAGGTATTGGTCCTTCTTCTGGTAGTGATAGACCTTCTATTTCCTGGGAAGAAAATCAAAATACAAAATGAAGGATTTTATCTTGAAAAGTTTCATGGTCTACAATGTGGTCAAAATGATGCATTGCTATTGAAAGTATTACCAAAGTTTTATTATTTTAATAAGTTCTTTTTCACGATTGTGTCGAGTATTAAAAACCAAATCGGTTCCAGACACGATGAATATCCTGACAAAAGCTTTAAATACACCACTTCGACGAACAGCCGCCATTATGGAAATTTTTTCAAATTTCATGATACAAAATTTTCGACTCCAGATTCGGATTCAGCATTCAAAGTATAGTCTAACTGCAGCGTTTCATGTTCTTAGTCCTTGTTATAGTGATTTTACGGTGATATAAAGCTCTGTATTATATAAAAGTTTACCCCCGAACGATTTTTGCGGTCAAATCCTTTATAAAATCACAAACATTATAGCACCGTCAAATCAATATAACAAGGACTAAGAAGATGAAACGTTGCAGCTAGACTATATCTTGAGTGCTGAATCCGAATCTGGAGTCGAACATTTTGTATAATGAAATTTGAAAAATTTCCATACTGGCGGCCGTTCATGGAAGTGGTGTATTAGAGACCATTTATGCGACATCCAATTTTGAAGCAAACAATTCAGTTGCAAGGAACCCTTCTTCGATTCTATTTTTTGTGTACTCCGGCTATTAAAATGGTGCCATTTCAAATAGAGAAGGTATAACTAGCAGAATATCAAGAAGAAGACTTGGGTGCTCGTCTACGGGGAGATGAATACTAGAAATACGATTATCTTAGAGAATTTTGCCTCTCGTCACTGTTTCAGGTAAAAAAAAAAGAGTCAAGTAAAGTAAAACTCACATCTTTTCTTGGAGGTCTATACTTTGCTTGATATCGACTTAATTCCACATTCAACCTATGGACTGTACAGAAAATAGCACAGGTTAGTATTTCAACTCAGAATTGGAGGAGTTTTTCTTCTCACGGATGCCTATGTGTAGAAATAATGGCAGGAGGGCTCCACGAGTAACAAAATTGCTGGATCTTTAATCATTGTGCAAATGGAAAGTGGAACAATCAAATTCGAAGTTAAAAAACGAATACATATTTCATGTTATTTGTCATAAATTCACTCTACCTTTTAACATCAAATTTAAAGAATTTAGAAAAAGGTATACTCACCGAGAGTTTTCAAATTATTGTTGCTTTCTGTTAAATCTTTGTTTTGTTTTTTGTAAATAATTCCCGATGAATCTAAGAAATGGAAGTAAACATATTTTAAAAGCGTCGAGAAATCATTTTCCAGGGTATAAATAAGTGAACGAATAAAAATATTAATTGCACTGCTACAGTTCAAAGGGCCTTAGCGGAAGAAAAAATCAATAATATTTCAAATTCCATCGATGGGTGATTACCAAAAGGCCACCAGAGACCTCAAGCTCCTATTTTAGCCACTTAAATCACTCTCTACTTTCTAAGAGTGCTTACTTCTTGTAATTAAGTTTTTACCGTCAGGAAGACAACAGAAAAGGAACTATGGCTTCGAACTTCCTGCATCACACAAAGTTAAACAAAACATACCTCCTTGATCATGATGCAATGCCAGTCTCTTTAAGGCATCATTTTCATCTTGCAACGATGCATTCAAATCAAGCAACGCCTGTCTTTCTGCTTCAACTGTTTTCAAACGATTTTCAAGAATCCTAAATTGATCAGGCTGTTCCGCGTAGTCCTGCCTCGATACCATACGACCATCTGATTTTCTTGGAGACACAGGCGAGGTCGAGAACCGAGACTGAGATCGTTTAGTTTTTTTGGGTGTGAGATGACGCTGGGCTTCTAAAATCTTATTCTGCTGCTCTTCTAGGACCTATGGGTGAATCAAAGCTTTATCAAGTTATAGCAAAAAGAAAACGGAAATCACAAACTGTCTCGTCAAATGTATCTTTTGAGTTTTTTTACCTACTACCACAAGATGCTCCCATTTTGGCTGAAAATGCCTCCTTATGGATATTTACAGAAAGGCTTTTAGGCCAAGGGGAAGGGTGTAAGTTCCGGAGGAAATAGCCCGCCAACAAAGAAGCTTATCAAAGGAACTTCTATTGTAACAACAACAGCTCGACCACAACGATGACGTAACCAGATATCGAATTGCACAGGTGTTGTTTTCATAATCTGGATCACAGGGAAGCAAAGAAACGAAGACTACGGAACTCTCTAGGGGATACGCCTGGACCCCCTGTGGTTTAAGCAGGCAAGAGTTACACTTTCTGCATTCTCGGAAATTGTGAAACTTTTTTCTTTTGAAATGACACACCGTGTGACACAGTCTGAAATGATATATTTTAGGGGTAACAATTTGCTTTTGCAAAATTCTCGTTAACTTCAGAGAATTAGTGTTTCGAGCTGGCAAATTCTGTAATAAATCAACAGTCGATGTTTCCTATATTCTATGAGTGGGATCTCTCGCTGAAATGATTAACTTGATGGAGTTTAATCATAGATATCTTTCAAGAGTGCTCTGTTGAGCCCAGACCCTAGATCTAAAATTGCAAAAATTTACAAAAAAGAAATCCTCTACCTTTTGTTGTTCGTTGTACTTTCTTTGTTCTTCTAAAATCAATTTTCGAAGCGTCAGTAACTGTTCCTCTTCTTCGATTCCATTTTTTTCAGCCAATGTGACTTTTGCAAACTTCTTTACTTGACTCTCTGACGAAGCAAAAATTGACAAGGAATTAGTAATCGAGTTATTAGCTTTACAAAATTTGTATAAAGCAGTGCTTGTACGATTGGCCCCACTCCTGCAATAATAGACCATCTACCTATTTTGAATCACGGGTTTGAATTTGCTTTATGAGGTTCTAGTGACTGATATGAAAGCTTATATATCTATTTCATTTTAAACTACGTCCATTTTTTGTAAGAACATTTACCAAACAAGTCGCTTTTTCAGATGTTTTGTCTAATTTTCACGGTATGAGTCAAGCAAGACACAAAATCAGGCAGAGAATTACGAAACAAAGTTCCCATTACATTACCAATTATCTTGTCCAACTTGAAAAAGAACGCCAAAACAGTGAAAGAAGAACACTCAATGTTACATCAGAGCATCTGAGTCTTGATTAAAAGAAACTTTCCTTGTTGTTTAATCAACTGAATACGGAGATCCTTTATTTTTCACTGCATTTTTTACTGAGAATAAGTATGCGTGCTCTAACACGGAGTTGTTGTGATTTAGCGGTTCCAGGTTATTAGGTCTCCTACTCTGGTGGCTCTTGTTTTAACGCAAAAAGAAACTTTTACGATTGCTCATTGGTCATTCAAATTTGTGCAATCGGTACAATGTTTCTCTTTAACAAATAATATAAATATGAAAGAGAGTTTTACAGATCTAGTAGACTTTTTTAACAGTTTCAGTCCATTATTATCTTTCTTACAATACTTCATGTACTACCTATATTGGCCTACCGACTGTTTAAAGAAGCCTGCTATATCTTTTCAATTCTGAAAATGGATAAAATCGAGATTTACCCAAAGCTTCTATCATCTCCAGTATCCTATCTTGCCTATCTCTCATATCAAGTTGCACACGTCTTTGCTCTTCAAATGATTGCTTCCCATCCACATGATAGCTTCCCTCTGTCGGATTTGAACGACTTGAAGACAATGGTGATCTGCCCCGAAGGACAACATCCTCTCCCATCCTTGCTTGGTTCTCAGTAACACGCTTCCGTGTATCTCGTTGTCTTCTGAGCTCCTCGTCAGTTATTCTTGCAAGCCTTGCAACATCTCGTTTTAGTACTTTCATTTGTTTTGCAATATCCTTTTGAGCAACCTCATCATCAGCATCCTCCGCTAAATCACTACGAGCACTTTGCAGCCCTTTCTCGCTTCGATTCTCAGAAATGACCCTTTGTTGAAGCTGTTGATCAGATGGAACAAATTTCGGGCTTACTTCCTGTCTACTGTCATCGAAACTTTCATCGACAAGCTCTTCAAGTCGTAATTCATGGCTTGATGACTGCTGGAGTGCTTCTGTTGATCTTACTTGTGGCTCTTCAATAACAATATCTCGTTTGGGGCTCCTCAGGGATGATTCTTTGCTCCTTTGTGCTGCTATGAAAGCACTTTTCTCAGGCGATCCTAAAGAAGATTCGTAGTATTGCTTCTCATCATGAAACGAAGGAGCACTTTCATTCATGCTAGCATCAACAATGGCTGGTGCTTCTTCAGCAAAATAATCAATCCTCTCTTCTTGTTTTCCATCGAAATCTCTCTCAATATCAGAGTGTTGACTGTTAGAGTTTTGAAAACCAAACTCCGAACACATTGCATCAAAGCCTATCTCTTCAAGTCTTCGGAGAGCAGCTTCTTTGCCAAAGTCACGAGGTGTGTGAGGGCGAGGTGATCTCTTGTCCTGGTCGCTGTTGAGACTGGATACAGATCTAGTTTTCTTTATAATCGGATGGCTACCTTGATCATCAAGTGAAGCTAGAAAAATAAATTAAATTTAATAATATCAAATTCTACCTGTTTCAAGGAGTTATATTTAGAGGATTTCGAAATACTTAAAGTCAGCTTAGGGATTTGAATTTCATTGTGGCTAAGCAACCTTCATAGAACAGCTGGCGTGCTATGATCTATTTCTAAATAGTTTTGGTAGACTTTCGTTGAGTTGTTTGGGGCAGAGAACTGAGTTATCAGAAACATTCTGCTATCAAAGCTTGATGATTTCTAAGATACCACAAGAAGCTTTGTTCACTCATCGAAGAAGGTTATAGAAAGTGTTAAGAAATACAATGAAAAGTTGCAAATATAAAGATTTGCACTATAGCAGCACAATGCAATGACGTAAGCCTAAAGGCAGAATGAGGCACTTTAATTCTTCATTTTTTCAGAGGGATTCCAATCTTATTTGGATTGTTCTTTCCCATCACTCGACCTATACCATTTCAAGAAAGTGCTCTTTTCCCTTACTGACAGTATTCTCTAACAGGTTTGCGATTTCTGGAAGATTTCAGATGCCCAAAGAAAATCTTAAACGAAATCAGGGCCAAATATCTGTGGAATCAGTGATCACTGTAAATGAATAAAAATCAAGAATTTCCTTATATGCTTCTCTCTCAATTACAACATAAATACATATGACCCTACATGAAACTTTTTGATAGATTCAGCAACTACTACCATATACAAAATCCCTTAATGACAGTTGACAGACCAATTCTAAGAAGTTTTTAAAAACAATCCTAGGTCAAATACCTTTACTATGACCGCTTCCAGGTGATTTTACACCATCCCCAGCTCTCTTTGATCCAACAGAAGAGTCTTCATTATCAAGCTCCTCAATTGTTTCAAATAGCATTCCCGAAGATTTATCGTTGTGCAATGCATCCACAGGTGGTTTGTAAACTTCACCTTCACTCGGACCATCACTTGTATCTTCACCAGGAACCTCCAGGGATTTTGTTCTACTTTTTCTTGCATGTGGATTGGATAAAGCAACTTTGGATGTTGTATCCTCATCAATTTCACTAACAGATGTGATGTCATCACTATCGTAGTTGGGTTCTGCCTGTTTCTGCAGCTGAAGATAGAAATTATCACCTATATATAATATGCAAGCTGGCAGTGCAAGAGTAGTTTGAAACACTGCTGCAGTATATGAGACAAACTAGCAAATCTTTACAATTCTACCAGATGCACAAAAAAGTTCCCACTGTGACAGGCCATGATAAATCATGCACAAGACAGATTTCAAAGATTGATAGTTCAACATATATATAGTCAAAATTCTAAATATATATATATATATACACTAGCAAAACAAATTTAAATTTTTGGCTGCCTACTTCTTGCACTACAAGTGATTTCTTTAAAATTGTTAGCTGGAACAGCCTATAAATTGATTGAAAAAATTATCAAATTTTCTGAAGACTGAGCTAGACAACATGATAAGAAAATTCTACAAAACAACTTGGGACTTAAAAAGTGGATTAGTTATGATCAGTTGCACAAGCGGTCACTTGATTCTTGCACAAACTTACAGTAGCATTCAAAAACCTTTGCTTTTCTAAGAGTATATAATACAATATAGTTTTCTTTTTCTCTTTACAAGTTAGTCTTTACAATATTTGATCAATGTTCTTTGATCCATTAAGACCGTTTATACAATTTTAAGAAATCGCTTGTCTTGTACATATACTGTAACTTGGGAGCCAGCCTGCCAAAAAATCAACAAAATATTGTTGAGCATCATTTGCGGATTTTGACTATATATTACATCATCAATCTTTGAAATCAGCCTCATGTACAATTTATCATGGCCTGTGAAAAAGGACAGCTTCTTTTGGCGCACCCAGTATATATATATTTTTAAATACCTGCTCAACTTTAGTTTGTTTTGTAGAATGTTTGATCACTTTCGAATACAAATCTTCAATAGATTTTGATCTCCTTGTCTCTTCATTGTCTGCCTCATCTGGCAATGGCATGGGAGGTCTCTTGGCCATTGGACTGGCACCATCAGCCTCATCAGATAGCATCCCAGCTCTCCTCCTGACATCATCAATCCTGTCATAACCAGCCTCTGACTCATTATCATCATCGTGAATTTCTTGCAAACCAGATGGGCCTGGGTTCGATTGTGACAGCCGTTTTGATTCAATCAGCTTATTAGATTGCAGTGACCTAGAAACATCTTGCTCAGAGAGTGATCTTTGGAGCCTCTTGCCAGCAGGTATAGCCTGACCAATCCTTGATATGAATTGTATTGCTCGTGCTACTGGGGATGGAGACCTACTCTTGCTGACGTATGTTGGGCTTGCATGTGCAATGGCAACTGATGGAACCAGATGTGATCCAATGTGTCTCTAAAAAGCAAGCAAAAAGTTTATCTTGGCATTGCCAGTAACATGTTGGTGCAAAAATAAGGGATAGAAGATACATTAACTAACTTGCGGGCTTGGGACTTGGGGGCAGTGGCGGACTGGCTCAGAATTTTTCACCGGCCATGGAGGACTTAAGGGGGCCCTAATGGGTGTGGCCTGAAAAATGAGGGTGTGGTCAAGAGAAAATTTTTTTGCAATCAGCCGCATGGCTAGTGCAAATTAAGTAGAGGTACTAAAATGAGGGGGTCTGGAGGCGAAGCCCCTAGGAAAATTTTCGAGGACACTCTTTCTACTTTGGCTTAGAACACTTCTACAAATCCCTTGTTTGCCAGTGCTAAAATAGAATTTTGACCATTTTGTAACAGATTTTTTATAAATTAGCATCCCACATCATTTTCTTCATTAAAAGAATATACTGCTACATTTTCTCAACGTTGAACTAAGGCTCGTGCTGCAGATTATAACTAATCAATTTTTAAATCCCCACATCACCACGAAAACTTTTCTCTTTGTCCATTCATGTTGAGTCTTTTGAAAAATTGATCGATGTTTTGTTATCGTTTTCAGTGTTTTCGAGACCGAAAATTGAAAAAAACTCGATTACAGCTCAAGAAAAAGAAGAAGAAAAATTTTAAAAACATCCTTGAATCTAATTATGAATTTTAACAAAGATTCAGTCATAAATCTTCAAAATCAGTCTAGTGAACGATTTATCGTGGTCTGTCAAAATCGATAGTTTTTTTTTGGCGCATGCGGTATACCGGGTGTCCCAAATAAACGGTAACAGGTTTTATCAGGGCTAGCGATGCCAATTTAGCTTCAATCAATTCGCAATAACTTTTAAGTTAATCCTGAAAAATTAACTTGAACATAGGTGCCATGTTTATTGATATTGGTGCTTCCAAAGTTAAAATACTATTCTTTAAAGCTCAAATTTGACTCCACTTCCAAGCCAGAGCTTTGGCGTGTATAGTGAGATGTCCATTATTCGAAAGGGGACATCAAAGAGAAAAATTTGTCTATTTTGCAGAAGGGGCCCTTTTTCAGCGAAAAAGGGGCCCTTTTTGCCATATTTTGAGGGGGGCCCACCGGCCACGGGCCGGTGGACCGGTGGGCCAGTCCGCCACTGCTTGGGGGTAATTTGGCAGCTGGAGATTCACTTATTCTGGGGTGTTTTTGGTCACTATCTCATATTTTTTGGTTACAAAAGCCAATCATATATTTTGGGTTACAGTTGATCATATATTTGGCAAATCTTTTTATATTTTGGGTTATCATTGTCAATCACTATCTCCGCCAGTGGCAGAATGCGCACAAACCTGCAATATTTCTTTCCTGCTACATCAATCTTGTAAAACTATGTTGCATGAGAGAAGATCCAGTTTGATTCAGTTGGAAATGTTATCATGTTGGGTTTCAGTCAAACTTAACAAAATGTTACAATTTTTTGGCAACAGGTTTAATACGTAAACTACACTTTGTTCTCTAAAATGTAAGACTTGACTTTTACATTTCATGGAACAAAATGTAATTGTTTTGTTTGGATGGATATCCGGCTGATTCTTAAATTTAAAGTTGTAAATTTTCAGGGCTTTTATTTATTTGCATTTGATCAGTTGGGTTCATGCAAACTTATGCTCAAATAGCTAGTTACATAGTTGGTAATGGAAAATTAGTCTCCAAGGCTTGCAATCACGTGCATTTTTTGTTTTCAACTCGTAAGTCTAGATTTCCAATCATAACAAAGGAATCTTGGTAAAAAATTAAAGCATAAATTTGCATATAAATCTTGAGTAGTTATTTACCATATGACTCCAGCAATTAAATTGCCTTTAAAGAAGAGAGAATGGCCTTCATTTGAAAGAAAAATCTGAAATCGGGCAAAGGCAAGATGACCTTTTGACATATTGAAATTGATGGTATCTGGACAGTTGTACCGGAAATCTACGCTCTGTAATGTAGGTTTTTGGAGAAATTAAATCGTACGAAACCTCCCACCAACCATCAATATGCTGGAATTTTAGGCCCACAATTCACAAACAAACAAAGACAATACTTACAAATGGCTCCTTTGATTTAGAAGAGCCCTTCTTCTTCGACCGTCCACGCTGTGATGCCTTTCCTTTCTTTTTAGTAGCGTCTTTATTTATTACTTCGATGTTGGTAGCCTCCATGCTTCTTCAGTTTTCATATTTCAGTTTTCAGTTTTCAACACAACACCANGTAAACTAAGGATCTGACGGTTTTAGGAGGAAAATTCCTCTCTCAAAGAAGTCGAGAAAAGTCTACAACTTAAGACTTGAATTTCAAGCGATTTTGATCAATACATAGCAGGAGTTGATTCGTATCTAAAATATTATTAGTTATATAATTTACCGCATGAAGATGAGTTCTAAAACCAGAGATCATCCTAAAAAGCTCTGGGTTAGCGAAAATTGTCATCTCTTCCTTTAAACTTAGTAATGATAGAATACAATGAAATTGAATAGACTCTTTCGAACGAAGAAGCATTCCAGTTATTTTTGCTTTCGAAAGCATCTCTAAAATGTTGGCTAGGGACATCCCGATACGGTATCACTTAGTGGACTATTATAGGCTGTCGAAATTGAACGAGTTTTTCGTGTATCAATATCCAAAACCTCATCAAAAATGGCATATTATTTAGCGAGTAAATTTGATGTTCATTACCTCGTTGCTAATATCGGCAACTTTGAACCCTCATGAAAATTCTGCATATAAATAATAGTGCTATATAAAATAATGCCGCGAATCATCAATCTATTAATTAAATCTTGTCTTAATATGACTAGCTGAAATAATTCGGCAATTTCAAAGCAAAATCGTAACTTTTACGAACATTGTCGGATAGGCGAAGTATTAGAACTATTTATTAGCTTAATTCATTGATGATTATTAGTGTATATCTTGCGATAAATAATTCGGCAATTTCAAAGCATAATCGTAACTTTTACGAACATTGTCGGATAGGCGAAGTATTAGAACTATTTATTAGCTTAATTCATTGATGATTATTAGTGTATATCTTGCGATAAATAATTCGGCAATTTCAAAGCATAATCGTAACTTTTACGAACATTGTCGGATAGGCGAAGTATTAGAACTATTTATTAGCTTAATTCATTGATGATTATTAGTGTATATCTTGCGATAAATAATTCGGCAATTTCAAAGCAAAATCGTAACTTTTACGAACATTGTCGGATAGGCGAAGTATTAGAACTATTTATTAGCTTAATTCATTGATGATTATTAGTGTATATCTTGCGATAAATAATTCGGCAATTTCAAAGCAAAATCGTAACTTTTACGAACATTGTCGGATAGGCGAAGTATTAGAACTATTTATTAGCTTAATTCATTGATGATTATTAGTGTATATCTTGCGATAAATAATTCGGCAATTTCAAAGCAAAATCGTAACTTTTACGAACATTGTCGGATAGGCGAAGTATTAGAACTATTTATTAGCTTAATTCATTGATGATTATTAGTGTATATCTTGCGATAAATAATTCGGCAATTTCAAAGCAAAATCGTAACTTTTACGAACATTGTCGGATAGGCGAAGTATTAGAACTATTTATTAGCTTAATTCATTGATGATTATTAGTGTATATCTTGCGATAAATAATTCGGCAATTTCAAAGCAAAATCGTAACTTTTACGAACATTGTCGGATAGGCGAAGTATTAGAACTATTTATTAGCTTAATTCATTGATGATTATTAGTGTATATCTTGCGATAAATAATTCGGCAATTTCAAAGCAAAATCGTAACTTTTACGAACATTGTCGGATAGGCGAAGTATTAGAACTATTTATTAGCTTAATTCATTGATGATTATTAGTGTATATCTTGCGATAAATAATTCGGCAATTTCAAAGCAAAATCGTAACTTTTACGAACATTGTCGGATAGGCGAAGTATTAGAACTATTTATTAGCTTAATTCATTGATGATTATTAGTGTATATCTTGCGATAAATAATTCGGCAATTTCAAAGCAAAATCGTAACTTTTACGAACATTGTCGGATAGGCGAAGTATTAGAACTATTTATTAGCTTAATTCATTGATGATTATTAGTGTATATCTTGCGATAAATAATTCGGCAATTTCAAAGCAAAATCGTAACTTTTACGAACATTGTCGGATAGGCGAAGTATTAGAACTATTTATTAGCTTAATTCATTGATGATTATTAGTGTATATCTTGCGATAAATAATTCGGCAATTTCAAAGCAAAATCGTAACTTTTACGAACATTGTCGGATAGGCGAAGTATTAGAACTATTTATTAGCTTAATTCATTGATGATTATTAGTGTATATCTTGCGATAAATAATTCGGCAATTTCAAAGCAAAATCGTAACTTTTACGAACATTGTCGGATAGGCGAAGTATTAGAACTATTTATTAGCTTAATTCATTGATGATTATTAGTGTATATCTTGCGATAAATAATTCGGCAATTTCAAAGCAAAATCGTAACTTTTACGAACATTGTCGGATAGGCGAAGTATTAGAACTATTTATTAGCTTAATTCATTGATGATTATTAGTGTATATCTTGCGATAAATAATTCGGCAATTTCAAAGCAAAATCGTAACTTTTACGAACATTGTCGGATAGGCGAAGTATTAGAACTATTTATTAGCTTAATTCATTGATGATTATTAGTGTATATCTTGCGATAAATAATTCGGCAATTTCAAAGCAAAATCGTAACTTTTACGAACATTGTCGGATAGGCGAAGTATTAGAACTATTTATTAGCTTAATTCATTGATGATTATTAGTGTATATCTTGCGATAAATAATTCGGCAATTTCAAAGCAAAATCGTAACTTTTACGAACATTGTCGGATAGGCGAAGTATTAGAACTATTTATTAGCTTAATTCATTGATGATTATTAGTGTATATCTTGCGATAAATAATTCGGCAATTTCAAAGCAAAATCGTAACTTTTACGAACATTGTCGGATAGGCGAAGTATTAGAACTATTTATTAGCTTAATTCATTGATGATTATTAGTGTATATCTTGCGATAAATAATTCGGCAATTTCAAAGCAAAATCGTAACTTTTACGAACATTGTCGGATAGGCGAAGTATTAGAACTATTTATTAGCTTAATTCATTGATGATTATTAGTGTATATCTTGCGATAAATAATTCGGCAATTTCAAAGCAAAATCGTAACTTTTACGAACATTGTCGGATAGGCGAAGTATTAGAACTATTTATTAGCTTAATTCATTGATGATTATTAGTGTATATCTTGCGATAAATAATTCGGCAATTTCAAAGCATAATCGTAACTTTTACGAACATTGTCGGATAGGCGAAGTATTAGAACTATTTATTAGCTTAATTCATTGATGATTATTAGTGTATATCTTGCGATAAATAATTCGGCAATTTCAAAGCATAATCGTAACTTTTACGAACATTGTCGGATAGGCGAAGTATTAGAACTATTTATTAGCTTAATTCATTGATGATTATTAGTGTATATCTTGCGATAAATAATTCGGCAATTTCAAAGCATAATCGTAACTTTTACGAACATTGTCGGATAGGCGAAGTATTAGAACTATTTATTAGCTTAATTCATTGATGATTATTAGTGTATATCTTGCGATAAATAATTCGGCAATTTCAAAGCATAATCGTAACTTTTACGAACATTGTCGGATAGGCGAAGTATTAGAACTATTTATTAGCTTAATTCATTGATGATTATTAGTGTATATCTTGCGATAAATAATTCGGCAATTTCAAAGCATAATCGTAACTTTTACGAACATTGTCGGATAGGCGAAGTATTAGAACTATTTATTAGCTTAATTCATTGATGATTATTAGTGTATATCTTGCGATAAATAATTCGGCAATTTCAAAGCATAATCGTAACTTTTACGAACATTGTCGGATAGGCGAAGTATTAGAACTATTTATTAGCTTAATTCATTGATGATTATTAGTGTATATCTTGCGATAAATAATTCGGCAATTTCAAAGCATAATCGTAACTTTTACGAACATTGTCGGATAGGCGAAGTATTAGAACTATTTATTAGCTTAATTCATTGATGATTATTAGTGTATATCTTGCGATAAATAATTCGGCAATTTCAAAGCATAATCGTAACTTTTACGAACATTGTCGGATAGGCGAAGTATTAGAACTATTTATTAGCTTAATTCATTGATGATTATTAGTGTATATCTTGCGATAAACCATTTTGACCGAAACGCAAAGCTCAAATGTTTTTATTTTATTTTCTCCTTTAATCCAAATCAAAACAAACAACGAATTTTGATCTTCAGATCACAATAGATGAAGCTTCCTAGCGAGATCTTACAGATATTATGAAATAATCTGTAAGAATTTTGACGCGAAAGTGTTGGTGGTTATACTAAGAATTTTCTTTCAGCACTGTTTGTTGACAGTTATTTTAATAGATTTAAATTCATAACAAGAGTAAACAAGGAATTTTACATCTCGACGATTCACTCGTCTATCAAGCATTTTATAGCTACCATACTTTTTACAGCAACGGTGTACACACATTTTATGCTCACCGTCGCTGTTAGATTGCAGTAGATGTTTTCAGATCCCCGTTGTTGGTATCGATTAGCTGATTGTTGTTTCCATGCAATGTTATGTTTCGATTCCAACTATTAAAATTTACAGTAGTTTTCAACTGTGAATAAAATGTGCAGAAAACTCTTGATCAGGCTCTGATCAGGGGTTTTCAGAGCAAGGGGAAATGAAAATATAAAAAGGGATGGACGCAAGGCAGCACAAAAATCTTTGGGAAAGATGAACCAGCAGTGAAATCAAGTCCAATTTTAAAGGGGGCGGGACTGTTCCACTAGCAGATCCTCAAAACGTAGTACCATGTAGAAGTTTTGTTTTAGTTGATAAAAAAAGCAAGACCAAACAGCGCATTGTACATACGAATTTTCCAAGATATATAGGTATCATGATCGCAAACATATCCATTATAACGGGCCTAGATCTGATCTTCTCAACAGTGTAAATGCAATATTGCTACCTCATGGTTTTTCCTCTCTTTCAAACGAAGTCTTACTCAAATTCATTTTGTATGGCGACGAAAGGTTAACCATTGACATCAATAAGAAGCTACTCGAGGCAACCCTCAAATTCATTCATGCTACAGAACGCTTTTAAATGTTCCATTGCTGCAAACTCCCATACATTAGCACCTACTTTTGTCACTTTACTTTGTACTTGTAATTAGTTAATTTTAGTTTAGTTCCTTTTCCTTGTATTCTTGTTTTAGCGTTGTGCGTCTTTATGTATTGGCCATGGGGTAGTCATTGTCTTTCGCTCCTCATGGCATCGTTCCTGTATTGTTGTATGGTAATTAGAAAGTATAGTAGAATGTAGAATGTATTGTAATATTTTATATGAATATAAAAAAANTTAGGAAATATATCTTGATCGCAAACATATCCATTTTCAGAATAAGACAAAGCATGTTCCTTTATTTTCACTATTCTACGTTCCAGGTAAATCTGAAAGCTTTTTCAAATTATGACTAATTGCATTTGAAAGAAAGTCAAGCCAAGAATTGTCTGTTTTTTCTGTGTAATGAGAATCCCTGTAGAAAAGGAAAGATAAATGTGAGAAATTTGTGACAAGAAAAAACATCAAAACATTTTAAAATAAATACCGAGTGAGTCAGAAATTTTCTTAAATGTTTGAAAAAATGAAGCCATTACAAAACATAGCGTCGCACTGGGATTTCGAGAGTGTCTCGTTTATTTATTGAAATAAATCAATTCTAAAAGCTTGGAAGCTGTTTAAATCATTCCAAAACTTTAGCGGAGAGATAGGCTAACATCGAAAAGGAAGGCTGACTTCAAAGAAGCGACGAGCAACTCACAACTGAAGGAGACTGTGGCGCTGTTAACAACATTATCGTCGCAACGGCAAGTTTCTCGCAGTTTTCTTGCACTAAATTTCTGACAGCATGTTCGTGAAATTACTTTATTGATTTAGGTCTGACTGACGATTTCTACATGTCCTTTCCTTATTCACTGTCGCAAGCGAGACTATAAGAGCTATTTGATGCAACTTTTTGCAAATTTCCTATAGATTCCTATAGAAATTTTCTGAAGATTTATCCCAAAACAAGATGGCGTCGTGCTTTCAACGCTGCTGTGACGTCATGCCTTCTGTATGAATTATCAAAGAAACATATATGTATCTAACCTTGCAGTGTCCACACAAGTTTTCAAATTTTGAGCCACAATATTCGCCTGTTGAGAAAAATCGAAATGCTTTGATCAAGTTTGCTTAACGCCGGTTTGCTGAAGAAAGGTACTTTATAAAAATTGATTCACTTAGCGACAAGCCCAACATATAAATTAAATAAAGAGCCTGTTGGAAAAGATATCTCCAAACAAAAGTTTGAAGAATTCAAGAGCGTTAGACCGTTCGAATTGATCGGTTAACTTTTGGCACAGTGAAATCTCTAAAATAGTTGCAAGTTGTGGAAAAACAGCCGATAAAAGGGATAAAACCGCTTAAATACCGGCACTTGGATGTTAAAATATTTTTTTCTGACTTTATTCCGAAAATATGAGGTGCCGATTATTGTTTCGATTAAATATGCAGAAAAATCGGATCTTTTTAGCCGATATTCAGCTGTTCCTCGCTGAACAGCCGAATTCGGTTTCTAATAATAATAATAATATAATAATAATAATACGAATATTTATACAGGATAACCTATCAGCATAATGATAATACTGTTATCTTAAGGGTTCTAAATAACTGATTTCCAAAATTGCAATATCCGAATACTTAAATTGCAGATAAAATTTACTTTCGGTAGAATTCGGCTAAAAAAATCGATCAATTAGGATGATCCCTTAGTTGAATGATGTTTTGAGGTCATACTTCACTCTTCATTGATAAGTCGCATTTTGATGGGTGCATTCGTAAAGCCGCATTTTCACTGAAAAATTTTCGGGCAAAAAGAGAAGAAATTTTGAGAGAATTAATACCGGAGCATGCGCACATCAGACGAAGGATTTCTCAAGCGAAAAACACACGTTCTCTGAAGGTTAAATTTCTTTCAATTTTATATTTTTAGTTCGCGCAGAAAATTTTTCGCTCAAGTAACAATGCGCCTTAAAGGAAATCGACACGGTTTAATTGGTCTTACACCACATCTATTTTTATCGGTCCAATGAGATAGCATTTTGAGAGTGAGGTCCAATCAGATGAGTATGATCTACGCTATTTTCAAATCGTGTATCTTATCAGTGTCGATTTCCTTCAAGTGGCAGGAATTAAAGGATGAAATTCCCACTTCTGCTTTTAGAGAAGCAAGAAATTATCAGACAAAATATTTCTTTTATTTCGCTCGTACTCACATTGCTTATCACCGCTGAATGATTCACAGGTGGATACAGGCTGAGAACGAGATCATCGATGCTGAAAAAGAACACACAATTTTATACTATTCAATTTGAACTAAAATCACAGAAATGCTTCTATGGACATGTCTAACACGCTTTTCTCAGATCGGTATAACTCTTTCAGACCCTCGATCGTTGAATTAATATTGTTCATGATTATGGTTATAATTATAATCATGTATGTATGTATCATTTGCAACAAAAGTAAGAATAAAATTTACAGCGGTTAAACGATAAAAAAGATACAATACAATTCTAATATAAATGTTTATAAATACATAAACATACTCCCTGAGGCATCATTCTTTGTGATCTTGTCGTTGTTGTACTTTTATGAGAATACGAAATGTTTTTTCTCTCAGATAGTTGATTATTTATTGTTCAGTTTGTTTAAAGTGCCACGACTTCTAACACATCATCCTGGGAGAACTCATTTTGAAGAAGCAGAAGATAATAATAACATAATAGANTTGAATTAATATTGTTCATGATTATGGTTATAATTATAATCATGTATGTATGTATCATTTGCAACAAAAGTAAGAATAAAATTTACAGCGGTTAAACGATAAAAAAGATACAATACAATTCTAATATAAATGTTTATAAATACATAAACATACTCCCTGAGGCATCATTCTTTGTGATCTTGTCGTTGTTGTACTTTTATGAGAATACGAAATGTTTTTTCTCTCAGATAGTTGATTATTTATTGTTCAGTTTGTTTAAAGTGCCACGACTTCTAACACATCATCCTGGGAGAACTCATTTTGAAGAAGCAGAAGATAATAATAACATAATAGAGACAAGCTTGCACATCGAAAATTATCATACCACGGACTAAGCCTGTCAGCTATTTCCACAGTTTTATCCAGTTCTTCGATTGATTTTGACGATGTAGGAAGTCCTTTTGTTTTGATATTATTCTTTATTCTTTTGAGGGTTCCTTTTCCAGTCTAAAAAACAAACGTCTTACAGTCAGTATTAGTTACTTCATAAGACACACCTTTAACATTTTTGAATTCTCTATCAATGAAATTCTTGCCAACAGCATACTCTTGCGCCCGTCTGGAATAAACGGGGTGGGTGGGCAATTTCCTGTTATCATGCCAAACGCAAACTTTTTTGACTAATAAGCATATAAGAGCAAGTTAATCATCATAAAACTATTAAAAACGAAACTGCAGTTCGAGTCACATTTCAGGAAATGAGACGAATGTCTGGAATAAGGATGTCCTGGGTCGAAATTTAAAAAAAAAATTAATAAGCGGATCGTCTATTCCTACTCGATAGTATGAAGCCTACGACCTGGATACTCATGACACCTTATTTAAAGACATCACAGTCAAGGAACAAATTAACCTGGGATAGAATTCGATAGTATGAAGCCTGCGACCTGGATACTCATGACACCTTATTTAAAGACATCACAGTCAAGGAACAAATTAACCTGGGATAGAATTCGATAGTATGAAGCCTACGACCTGGATACTCATGACACATTATTCAAAGACATCACAGTCAAGGAACAAATTAACCTGGGATAGAATTCGGGCGTACACNTTAAAAAAAAAATTAATAAGCGGATCGTCTATTCCTACTCGATAGTATGAAGCCTACGACCTGGATACTCATGACACCTTATTTAAAGACATCACAGTCAAGGAACAAATTAACCTGGGATAGAATTCGATAGTATGAAGCCTGCGACCTGGATACTCATGACACCTTATTTAAAGACATCACAGTCAAGGAACAAATTAACCTGGGATAGAATTCGATAGTATGAAGCCTACGACCTGGATACTCATGACACATTATTCAAAGACATCACAGTCAAGGAACAAATTAACCTGGGATAGAATTCGGGCGTACACTTTAGAAAAAGTTGTATCAAAGGAGAAGTACACAAACTTAACCTTGATTAGTCCGAGACATGGTTTGAAAAGAGGTGTATCGTTTTTGGTCCACTTTGGACATTCATCCTCATCATCATCATCATGCCCATTTGCATCGCCAGTTTCGTCTTGTGACAGTTGCTCTTCTAAAGTTGCAATTTCCTACGGCAATATCAATATTAATCATTAATCCGGAGCAGCCAAAAATTTATTGACAAGCTTCGATCAAACTCTTTAAAGTATAAACTTGAGAGAAGAGAGAGCTGTGCAAGATTTCGATTCGAGACAACTTGGGAATTTAGGAACGGACATTTTCATTGAAATTATAAAGGAAATATTGCTTTCGTACCGATAAATCTAACAATAAATTTGTTCAAGGATCAAACATCGCTCATGAACCAGACTATAACAAAATCAATTTCTGAAGAGTTGTCTCCTTGCATGCCCTGTCAAGTTCAGTATTAAGGAACTTGATACTTATTTTTTTTGCTGTCGATTTCGGTTGTTTCCCGACCAAGAACGCTTAAAAATTTCTTGTAACTCACAAAGTAGCCATACGAAAATTGTATTTCAAATTCTTCAGAGTTGGGATTTCGACTAAAAAGTAAATCATCACTCTTCAAAACCGTCCAATAAACGATTAGTATCTGTCATTGAATAAGCAAAAACTCCAACAGTTGATTAACTGTATAAATCAGGTAATTAATCAACTGATCAATAAATCAGTCAACCAACCCATCAATCAAATGCTAAGAAATTCCCTATGATAGACCACTCCGCAGTCGAATGCAAAGGTGCTGTTCACGTTGCATCTCGGTATCGTATGGGAGTTTCAAACTTGAAATCGAATCCGACTTTGAAACCCCCATGCAATCCCGACATGCAACGCAAACAGCGCCTTCGCATTCGACTACGGAATGGTGTATTCACGCAAAATAAAATGAACAGCAAACAGACTAACCTCGTCAAATTCATTCAATGCATCATCAAGAAGCTGATAATCTTTTGCAAGCTTTGCAATGGTTGCACTCACGTTGTCTGCAGATAAAAGAGAATGAATAAACAAATAGCTAGGTCGACTAATAATGCTTAAAATCATACTGAGAGGGTTTCGCTAGACACTTGTTACATACGTACAGCCAACCTCGTTTCCAGGGTGTTCTTACGTCATACGCCAATCACGAAGCCAAGTGAACAACGAACTCACTCTGGGGACGAGATTGACGTACAGCAAGACGTCACAGGAGTCAACCAAAAAGTAAACACACAAGATGTAGGCTTGCTGGAAATTAGCATAGGTAAATAAATACAAGGACTATTCACATCATTTCCTTCCCTTTCAGATCTTATTTAAAGACTCTGCTATGACAAAGCCAAATGAACGCAAATGAAAGAAATTTGTTTGTTTGAATGTTATCCTATGTACTACATGAACAAATTTCTAAAAGCAAAGAGCACATATTTCTCTGTCGAATTAGTGATAGCAGTAACTTTGATACCTTTTGATAAATTTTCAAATGATTCACAACATTTCCAGACTACTCCAGTTGCTTGAAGTCGCATTGAAGACCTGCATTAAGATATTCTATTATAACTTCAGAAGAAAGATATCTACAAACAAGCAATGGAGGTGTTGTGGCACCATTTTGTAGCCAGAACAGTTAGGCGGATGGGGTTAAAATCCCACCAGCACCTCTTGCATCATGACAAGGGGTTGTGGACTCGATTAGCATTTAGCTACTTCTGCAATCCCAGCGCTTGGCGCTAAAAACGGCAACTTCGCCTTCAATGGAAGAGTAATATGCAGTGATGTTGGTTTATTTGCCAGAGGAAATTAGGAAAGCTAAGAATATAACCGAATTTTCGACACAAACGCGTAATAACTTATACACTGAAGCGAAGAGAAGACTATTGGTTTAACACTGGAATGAATTAAATATTTTACTATTCCTTTAAAAAGTAGCTTTGATATCGTAAATATTTTAACTAGATTCTCCTTCTGAATACATGCAAAGTAGTTCGTAGCGACCAGGCGAAGAGCCACTCTGTGGAGATACTGGTTTTGATTTCATTATTATTATTATTATTTCACCATGTGCGGAATGAATCATTTCCCACTGAAAATGCATTGTCAGCTGATATCGTTGCCATTTGATTAATTTTTAAGGCTGACATATTGATTTGCATTTGCTTGGCATGAACTCTCATATTAAATTAAATTTTTGTCTACTTTTAACAGCTTGCAAAGAGTTAATATATTTGGGAAGATTGAATGCTTGTTTCTATATTACGAGACTGCTTACTCTGAACATTTTTCTGCTTTTATTGATGAAACAAAATCTTGAACTGCTTCAAGTGTGCAATAAATTGTTCTCTGCAGCTCCAAGCAAACTGTCTGACCTGTTGAATAAAAAGTGATAAAGTTAAAGTTGATTTTTCTCGGAATGATAGCATGATGCATACAGTATGAGGCCAAGAAATATCCAGTTAAAATCCACGTAAATGATGTAGCTTTCTTGGCATCTTATTGGAGGGGAAGATTTACTGATTTGGCATTCATAAAGTAACATCAACAAATCACAAAATCTTCAGAATTCTTAGAAGGCAAAAGCCTTTTAAATTACCTTCTGATAGAGGAAAAGCTTCATACCAAGCCCATAGAACATCAAGTGCTTTTTTAACAGCGTCCATGTGAGCATTCTTTTCCTAGCAAAATACAACATTAGCTTTAATTTTTGGAAACTAAATAAAAAGTGAAATTTGATTAATTTCCCTTTTTTTTAAATCCATTTTTTCCATAAAATCCATAAAATCCAAGGTTAAACTACCCTATTGTTGACAATGAAATATTGTAACTTCAAAATGTAAAATACTCTAGTTTTTCTTGAAGAGCTAGCAAATGTTTGACTCCAATACATATCAAAACAAATTCCATAAATGAACAAATTGGAACATGCAAAAAGAAATGAAGAGATATATACTCAAGGAATTAAAGCAACTGAGACTACATTCACACGATGACGGCACATTTTGAAAACGGTGAAAAATGTGACGGTAGCAAAATTTTAGCTAGCGTTCACACGATAACGGCAAAATTTGAAAACGGTAGGAAATTTGATGGTAACAAACTTGTTGCAATCTCCCCAAGAAGCTGATGCCAAAGAAATGTACAGTACGTGCACCTTAAGAATCAATCAGCCTCGTTTTGAAAGCGTCGAAAAATGTTCCGTTTGCATTGTTTTCAAGTGTTCAAACAATGCCGTTTTCAAAATGTGCCGGTTAGAGTTCCGTTTTCAAAATCTACCGTTTTCAAAAATGTGTCGGCAAAAAATATGCCGTTTTCGTGTGCACGGGAGGCCTATCCGTCACATTTTTCATTGTTTTCAAATTGTGTCGGTATCTTGTGAACGCAGTCTGAATCAAATAAATACCTCTTTATTTGGTTCAGGAGGTTTTGAATATGCAACTGCTAGTTTAGTACATTCCTTGGATACTGCTTGGAAACATAAGCCTGTTGGTGGTAAAAATGAACCATAATTTATGAACACGTCACTGATTTTGTTAAAAGGTAATCTTTAGGAACAGTAGTTTTGTGTATCAGAACAATAATGACAAGTACCAGGGCTTAAGAAAATTTAACACGGAAAATTTAAATTCAAAATTTAATTGAATCATAAGAAAATTTAACTTAATGTTATAATATCCGCCTCTGCTGGCAAATGCATCATGTTTCTTTCACTCAATTTTTTATGCTGGCAATGCTCCTTTCTGACAACAGGCATTCTTCCTATAAAGGGTTTAAGTATAAGTTTAAGTATAAGGGCTTAAGAAGGTTGGGCTTAAGAAAATTTAACAATGAAAATTTAAATTCAAAATTTAATTGAATCATAAGAAAATTTAACTTATGTTATAATTTCCGCTGGCAAATATGCATCATGTTTCTTTCACTCAATTTTTTATGCTGGCAATGCTCCTTTCTGACTTAAAGGGTTTAAGTNCCGGTATCTTGTGAACGCAGTCTGAATCAAATAAATACCTCTTTATTTGGTTCAGGAGGTTTTGAATATGCAACTGCTAGTTTAGTACATTCCTTGGATACTGCTTGGAAACATAAGCCTGTTGGTGGTAAAATGAACCATAATTTATGAACACGTCACTGATTTTGTTAAAAGGTAATCTTTAGGAACAGTAGTTTTGTGTATCAGAACAATAATGACAAGTACCAGGGCTTAAGAAAATTTAACACGGAAAATTTAAATTCAAAATTTAATTGAATCATAAGAAAATTTAACTTAATGTTATAATATCCGCCTCTGCTGGCAAATGCATCATGTTTCTTTCACTCAATTTTTTATGCTGGCAATGCTCCTTTCTGACAACAGGCATTCTTCCTATAAAGGGTTTAAGTATAAGTTTAAGTATAAGGGCTTAAGAAGGTTGGGCTTAAGAAAATTTAACAATGAAAATTTAAATTCAAAATTTAATTGAATCATAAGAAAATTTAACTTATGTTATAATTTCCGCTGGCAAATATGCATCATGTTTCTTTCACTCAATTTTTTATGCTGGCAATGCTCCTTTCTGACTTAAAGGGTTTAAGTATAAGTTTAAGTATTAAGGGCTTAAGAAAATTTAACAATGAAAATTTAAACTCAAAATTTAATTGAATCATAAGAAAATTTAACTTATGTTATAATTCCCGCCTCTGCTGGCAATTATGCATCGTGTTTTTTTCACTCAATTTTTTATGCTGGCAATGCTCCTTTCTAATAACAGGCATTCTTCCTTTAAAGGGTCAGTCATGAGTCATATATCGATTTTGTCCCTGCTTAGCCTCATTCTGACATTAATGACATTAATGGTTGGGTGGCGCTAAAAATAAAAATTACTTGCATCAATTTTCATAAAGATATATTTCTATAATATTGTGAATGTTTTTTCATAATTGATTATTCATTTTCAACTCTGAACCCATTCCATGCGATCTGCTCGGTCGGAGACTGTTCATTGAATCACTGTTGGATTGCCGAAGAAGTTAGGCCTGGTAGTTCTCGTGCCCTTCTTGTTAGGCCTACCTTTTTAGCCTATTATAGGCTTTTTATCAGTTTTGAATGGACCGACACTAAGGGTGGGGGGTCCGAAAGTTAGCGTCGGAATGACGCTAAGCCAGGATGAAATTGATATATGACTGACCCCTAAGATACATTTCAGTATTTGAATTGTAATACCTAGCTTTTGCCAATGATGATCTCTATTGAAATCTTTCACGACAGGGCCTAAAGCAAAATGAAATACATTAAACGCAAAATATATCAGACAAATAAATTAAAGGTATCTTCGTTTAATTAAACCATGTACCAGATGGTATAGTGTTTTAATTTGAAAAATGAAATAAAAAATAATGCACATCAGTGAGTGGGGTGGGGGTGATCATATTGTGATTGATTGGTAAACTTGGTTTTTTTATCCTTTTGTGTCCTTGTGTCCATTCCTTTTTCAATCATACTCACGACATTTTGTCTCATCATTTTGTCCATTCATATCTGAACTGATATCATCAAGCTGCTTCGCAACATATTTCGCAAAAGAAACAAATGCATCTTCCTGATCTCCTGTTTTTCCTGCCATCATGTTCCACTTTGTGNTAATTAAACCATGTACCAGATGGAATAGTGTTTTAATCTGAAAAATGAAATAAAAAATAATGCACATCAGTGAGTGGGGTGGGGGTGATCATATTGTGATTGATTGGTAAACTTGGTTTTTTTATCCTTTTGTGTCCTTGTGTCCATTCCTTTTTCAATCATACTCACGACATTTTGTCTCATCATTTTGTCCATTCATATCTGAACTGATATCATCAAGCTGCTTCGCAACATATTTCGCAAAAGAAACAAATGCATCTTCCTGATCTCCTGTTTTTCCTGCCATCATGTTCCACTTTGTGTCAGGTCAGGTCTCAGTTCTTGTGTGGCCGTTCTTGTGTTCTGCAATTTGCCTTCGTTGTTGTTGTTGCTGTTATGGTAGTACCATTTTTATCAAGCCTCGTTTCAGTAGCCTCGTTTGCAAATGTTTTTCAAAAATGTTCCAAATTCACGTTGTTTGTAATGGCGGCAAAGAACAGTTGCAGCGAGGAAGAAACTTTGCCAACTAAATTCTAAGATCTGAGCGGCAAAAAAGGAAAGATGAAGTCACCAAGCCAGGAAGAAGTAGTCCAATGCCTGAAAAACACTCCAAAGGGTAGGTTAAGGTACAATTCTGTCGGAGAATCAAGTCATCATGTGATGAACAGACTTAGGCCCTTTTCTTCATCAAGGGAAAACACTGATAAACCTGCAAGACTTATCGTTCCTGTCAGTTCACCGCCAAATCAGAGAAATTTCAACAGTGCTTTGCTGACGAATCAGTCAACTAAGGATTACAAAAGAAGCCCAGAGGAAGAAGAAATTCCTCAAATTTCTTTGATAGCCAAGAGAAACGGAAGTGGAAAAGTGCCTTCAGCAAAGAAAAAGTTCACAGACGCAGAAAAGGTAGCTTCTAAAGAAACAGAGATTGCCCAGCCACCAATAAAAGGATTACATGTCTCAAATCTAGCTGATGTAGGCTTGCTTTGTAGCTATAAAATTGCACTAGAAGAAAAAGCAAGAGATGAAGTGCAAACTATAAAGAAAAACTTTAAGTCAGGACTTGATAAAATTCAAAGCGAAATCAAAAGAGAAAATTCTGACATTGAAAGATTGCAGTTTTCAAGATATCAATCAGAAGTAAATGATATCGATCAAACTTTGAGTAGAATTCAAATAGAAGATGAACAAGTAATGAACAGCCTGAAAGCAAACCACAACAGAAGGATTTTACTGGCCTCTAAAACAAGCGATGGCATCAGAAGAAAGCAACAAGAGATTGATACTGAGAGAAAAGCCCAAGATGATGCAAGAAAACTAAAATTCAATTTAAGCCAGAAGTTAGAATCAACTAGTTTCAAAATCAGAGACTTGTCCTTGGGGATATTGAATGACCTTCAAACCCATGGGCACAATCTCTCAAGTGGAATCAAGTCACTAGCAAATGATGCAAGAACCATGTTTTCAAATGCAATGACAATTGCCAAGGATGCCATTAATCAACAGCTGAGATTAGAAGAGGCTTGTGAATTTCATGAAAAGACCGTTGTTAATCTTGAGATTTACAAAACCAAGATTGCTCAAGAGATTGAAAAAGCAAATGAGAAACAAACGCAGGAAGAAGAGAAGAAAGAACAAGAGAGAAAAGTTGAAGAGGTCAAAGCTCTTGAGGAAAAAAGAGCACAGGAAGCGAAAGTGAAAGAAGCACAAGAACAGGCTGCAAATAATCCCCAAATTGCTCAGCCAGCAGTGCAAATCACATCACAGTCACAAGCAATGACATTATTTGTTTCACAAGATGCATATGCTGCTTATAAAGAAACAGTCAAATTTCAAGAACAAGTTTCTAATTCATTTGCAAGTTTGAAAACTGTACAAGAAAAGAAAGCATACAGATTTGATTTAACAAAGGTGATCAACACTGCAATCAATGCGATCTCTGATCAATCACCTGATCATCTGGTTGATAAAATTGAGAGACTGACAAAGCTGCTCAAAGGTGATATGGTTGAAATTGGAGGGAAAAGGATCAGTGCTAAGGATGACCCTGCTGGCTTGGTGAGTGAATTTCTAGTCCTTTTTGTTGCATGCTCTGCAGCTATTGTTCCATGGCAGATAACTGAAACATTGACATCAAAATCATTGAACACTAAATCTTGAAGTGATGCATCAATGTATATTGTATAATACCCTAATGAACAAAATGCAGAAGCACTTAAGATGGCTTTATAGATAATGCTCAAGTTACTGAAAAAATCTACAGAAAATATTTTTTGTTGAAATGTTTAATGTTTCAGTCTTTTGAAGTCTTTGAAATATTTGAGACCTCGTTTTGAGAGGGTGGTAGGTCACATGGTCACATGTAAGTGGTTTTTCTCCAGAAATGATGCATCCCACTGGGCTCGCCAAAGTTTTGCTTTATTCTTCCAAATGACAGAAAGAAACAAACCGTTCTGAAAGATAGAATTTTTTTATAAATACCCTGTAGATACAAATTTTACTCTCCTTTTATCATGATTGATTGCGGTTTCATTTTTAAGAATTCTAAAAATTCAGTAAATCTTTAACTCAAATACTTCTCTTGTAGTTTGTTTAGCTTGTTTGCTTGCCTAATTATAGCCTGAAATATATATTTTTTCATTGTATGTAGGCCTACTGCATGGACACAGTCGCAAAGAAACTAGTCTTACAAGGTGCTCGTCAGATCTCATCAAGTTTCAATTCAGCGTTTGCTTTTGGAGCCGTTGCACTTGGAATATGGTCTGCTTTTCCAGAGGTTGGTCAATTAATGCTAGCTCATTTTTACATTGCTTGTCCATACTTAGTTCCATACTACATCCCAAAGAAACCTGATCAATCTACCGCTGAATATTGCAAAACTCTTGGCTATGAAGTCAACGGTGAAGATGTCGAATCTGAAGATAAATATTTGAAGAAACTGTCCGGTGTTGTCCGATTGTATGCATCAATCGTCCAGACCCCAATGCCCCCAGGTTTATCTTCAACAGCTCATCCATATGGTCTGCATAATGGCTGGACATGGCTTTCACGATTGGTGAATCTAGACGCAAGACAAACTGTCACAGCAACAGTTCTCTTCGATTTCTTAGAAGTTGCTGGTTATGCGTTGTCGCAAGCGTACGGAAAACAATTCCAGAAAATGCTGCGTTTGTTATGCCAAGATTTTCTTCCAAAGATTGATCAAGTCACGCCTGAAGACCAAAAGGGGCCGGTGGTTAGGTTGAAAATATTCTTAGAGAAATGCATGAAAACTGGGAGCATCCCGATTGCGGAGGGATATTTGTCAAGCAGATGGTGGAAGGGTGGTGGGCAGACTTTTTAGAATTGCAAATAACTCTCTCTTCGATGTTTTTGTAGCTTTTTTATTGAATGCAAAGTAGTGAGAAACCAAAAAGGATACAATAGTATTACCAACATGACTTATTTTTAACCATTTTGGCTCGTAGATATTGCTTTCGATACCATTGGAAACGTAAACTAAGGATCTGAAGGTTTTAGGAGGAGAATTCCTCTCTCAAAGAAGTCGAGAAAAGTCTACAACTTAAGACTTGAATTTCAAGCGATTTTGATCAATACATAGCAGGAGTTGATTCGTATCTAAAATATTACTAGTTATATAATTTACCGCATGAAGATGAGTTCTAAAACCAGAGATCATCCTAAAAAGCTCTGGGTTAGCGAAAATTGTCATCTCTTCCTTTAAACTTAGTAATGATAGAATACAATGAAATTGAATAGACTCTTTCGAACGAAGAAGCATTCCAGTTATTTTTGCTTTCGAAAGCATCTCTAAAATGTTGGCTAGGGACATCCCGATACGGTATCACTTAGTGGACTATTATAGGCTGTCGAAATTGAACGAGTTTTTCGTGTATCAATATCCAAAACCTCATAAAAAATGGCCGATTATTTAGCGAGTAAATTTGATGTTCATTACCTCGTTGCTAATATCGGCAACTTTGAACCCTCATGAAAATTCTGCATATAAATAATAGTGCTATATAAAATAATGCCGCGAATCATCAATCTATTAATTAAATCTTGTCTTAATATGACTAGCTGAAATAATTCGGCAATTTCAAAGCAAAATCGTAACTTTTACGAACATTGTCGGATAGGCGAAGTATTAGAACTATTTATTAGCTTGATTCATTGATGATTATTAGTGTATATCTTGCGATAAACCATTTTGACCGAAACGCAAAGCTCAAATGTTTTTATTTTATTTTCTCCTTTAATCCAAATCAAAACAAACAACGAATTTTGATCTTCAGATCACAATAGATGAAGCTTCTTAGCGAGATCTTACAGATATTATGAAATACTTCGTAAAAATTTTAACGCGAAAGTGTTGGTGGTATATTAAGAATTTTCTTTCAGCACTGTTTGTTGACAGTTATTTTAATGGATTTAAATTCCTAACAAGAGTAAACAAGGCATTTTACAGTTCTATTCACGACGATTCACTCGTCTATCAAGCATTTTATAGCTACCACACTGAGCGATAACTAAAAGGCCATCTATCAACGAATTTCGTCTATTATTCATCTTCATTTATAATTAAAAACTAAAAGTATTAAATTCATCAAAATAATTAGCCATCTGGTCGCAGATGTTTTCAAATTCACGAGTTATGCGATGGATTCATTGTGAAGTTCCACTGAAGGAATGAAGGGAAGTTGAAGGTTTTTTGGAAACCTGTACGCTTTGCGTAGGCTGTTTGCAGCTTTCGAAGCAAGACGCTGCAATCTGTAATGTTTTAGTCCAACAATTCAAGAATTTTGTGATGGGTTTATTGTCTTTTCTAACGAAGGAATGAAGAGAAAATTAAGGGTTTTTTTGAAACCTGTACACTTTGCGTAGGCTGTTTGCAGCTTTCCATACAAGGCACTTCAACCTGTGCAATTTTTATTCCGACAGGCCTGCACATTCTGCCACGCTGGGCATGTCCATCTTAGGATTACCCGTCCCCAACAAGAGACCTTTTAGTGTTCAGCGAAAAGGCTTAGAACGAGCCACATTTCGTCCGGTAAATAGCGGGTTTACAAATGCAAATGAGAGATCGAAGCTTGTTCTGAGATCTTTGCAGCTTCCATCAAATCAGAATCGAATGCAAAGACCTAAATAGCTAACTCAGGTCTAGTGTGCCTGATTGTTGTGTTTAGAATGGTATCACATGTTTACCTCTATGGGGCATCATAATGTCCTACATAGACGATCTCATTGTAATTTTTGAGATGCTTTTGTTTCTCGCTAATTACATACCACACCTATAATATGCTATGCTATAAAATGATATGCTATTTATAAATGTGGCATGTTAATCTGAACATTGCTGCCCTGACAATCAGCCATTCAGATTGTATCAAAAAGCTGACCTATCACGATCTAATTTTTTCTGGTGAATAGCGAATTTTCGTTGCAGATAATGAATCTCGAAGCTTGTTCGTAAATCTTACAAACCTCCATCAAATCAGAATCGAATACAGAGTTATAAATAGCTAACTCAGGTCTATTGTTCCTGGTTGTTTTTTTTAAATGGTATCACAGGTTTACCTCTATGGGGCACGACAATGTCCTACGTAGACGATCTCATTGCGCTTTTAGGAAGCACAGGTGACATTCGTCTTGCAACACATAATCAACGAATTTTTTCAAAATAATTAATATATCAAATTAAAGCTGAAATTCTCCCGTTTCTTATGGTGTAATTTGATTCTGAGTTTGTTTGGTTTTGGAAGGGG
>REGM01000060.1:182108-213098 GCA_004194415.1 Aurelia aurita
CGTTACTTATTGTGTTATTTTATTCTGAAGTTTTTTGGTTTTGGAAGAGGAAATAATTTGTAAAAAGCGATGGCCAAAGACGAATGTCACCTGTGCTTGTTGCAAGACGAATGTCACCTGTGCTCTTTTAGGATGCTTTTGTTGCTCGCTAATTACATACCACATCACACCTATCATCCATAAAACCACGCTTCCCGAATTACTGATTTAGGTAACTCTAATAAGAATGGAAAGCCGGTTTTCAGAAATCCTCCTCTCCCGAAATTCAGTAAATACTCGGGAACCATTCGGTCGATTGAAATCCTGTAAAAAGTATGCTATTACTAATATTCTTGGCAATCAAAAGGATTATTAAACGCAATCATTTTCTTTTGCAGCTTTGGAGAAAGTTCATTTTAAAGTATTTTATAGGTTTCAGAAAAACTTCATTATCACATCCGCTAACCAAAAGATTTTTTTCAAATTTGTTACCACTGACATCAAATGTTCACGGAGACACAGCATAGTGCCCAAATCTTTCAAATCTTTAAAAAGGTGGGTGTAAAATTCTTTTACATTTTTCTTTGAATTGAATGGCTTGAAAGGAAGTTAGGGTACTTTGCTGTAAATCTGCCATGGAGACACATGCCAAATTTGAAGGCTAAAGCTCTGCTAGAATTTCCGCTACAAAATTTTAAAATTTGGTAGCCTGCTTGACAGCAAACATTACAAAAACTGGTCAGTCAATTATCGAGAGGCAAATGCGAAAGAATAGACCATTTCGCAAAGGCACTGTTCGCGTTGCATCTCGGGATCGCATGAGGGTTTCGAAGTCGGATTCGAATTCGAAACCCCCATGCGATGCCGAGATGCAATGCGAACAGCTCATTCGACTGCGGAATGGTCTAATGGTGAAGCATGAGAGAGAATACTCAAGGAAGACTTCTTCACCAATGCATACCTAATCCCCTGCCGCCTGTTGGTTGTTGCTGATTATAAAATCAATGCCTAATGCAAGGTTAATGCATTAAAAATGCAAAGAGGTGCCGGACGAACTTTTAACTTTTAAATCTTCTTTCAGCCATTTGCATGCCGAATTAAAAGAGGTTTTAGAACATTGACGAATGCCACCTGTCACAACAGATTTTGATGTGACCATGACAACCCAATTTGTCGCTCCTCTGCATACTTCATTCATTAGCAAAGACAATAAGGAATCATTAATGATGGTTTGCTCAGTTTTGCAGAATGGTTTTGAGGGTGTCTTTGGCATATGAAGTTTCTTTGGGGTGTAACTGCACGTGAATCGAACACTGGCATCGTGCGATCGAATTCGTGAAGAAGGTAAGCGTTAGAATCCGATTTTCACAATCTAGATGCTCAGAGGAATTATCCAGTTCTATAAATCAGTTATAGTTTGCACACGTTAGTCTTAAAAAACTCAGAATACTTATGTATACCTTTGGTAAGGACAATTTCATGACAATCTAATGCTCAGAGTAATTATCGCTATCTGCAAATTTTGAATGTTCAGTGTTAAAAGTTCAGAATCATATTTTCACAATCCAGATGCTCAGAGGAATTATCAAGTTCAAATCAGTAACAGCTTTTAAAAATTGAGTTTAAAACACTCCAAAACGATTATCGATTATTAATAGCTTCAGTAGGGATGTTTTTTTATAATTCTTCTGTAATTATCCGACTATGCAGAAAAGATTTCAGTTTACGGTTTCAAAGGTGATTTGCAAACGCTGCCGTAAACAACGCTGGTTTGCAACTTGGGTAAGGATCATCTTCATGACAATCTGATGCCAAGAGTAGTTATTCAGTTTTGCAATTCATTTAACAATTATGAGGTTTAAAGATTACTTTTAAAAGCTGCAAAATGCATACCTATAAGCATAATCTTATCAAAATCTAACTCTCACAGTAATTATCCAGTTCTCTAAATCAATTTGAGTTTTAAGGTTTTTAAGTTGATTTTCAAGTGATTTTCAAACGCTGCAAAATGCTTATTAATAGCTCGTGCAATCATACGACTAACTAATTCATCGATTTCGTTTTATCGGTTGAAATTTCCATCAGTTTTCGAATTTGATAGGAGTTTGAAATCATCATCTTATGCTTGAAATCAATTGAAATTTAATGGACGATTTTGTCAATTGATTTAAAAATTTCGACCGTTGCTTCGATCTTCAAAATGCAGCTCGTTTCAAGTAATCACGCAGTTGATTTGCTGGTACCAAGTCAAGTTATGCATTTTCTGTAAAGCTCAAGTAAGAGTTATGTTCAATGATAAATATTGCAAGCATCTTGAAGTTATTTCATAAAACAGACTTGGAAATCTTCGGTTTCAATTCATTCCTCAACAGCATATGGTTCACATCTTTAAAAAAGGCGGTGTAAAATTCTATGACCTATTTTTTGAATTGAATGGCTTGAATGCAGGTTCAGCTACTTTGCTATGATTCTACCGTTGGACTTTTCAGAAATCTTCAAAATTTTTCGAAAATACAACATATTCTATATTTCAACTTATTTGAGGATGTGTCGTCATCAAATTTTTAAATCGTAAACCAGAAGAGTGAAAGACTTATGCTTGATACCATATTGTAGACATTCATAAACTGGTTTTCTTGAAAAATATTCTATGTTTCCTCAAAAAGTTTAGAAATTACGAGTGTTTGAACTCTTTTACTCAAATTTTTCTTGAATTCTTAAAAAAGAAGAAAGACCCTCTAATTCTGACGACTTCTGACAAGTCGAACGGTAGAATTATAGCAAAGTAGCTAAAGTTTTTTAAGCCATCCAATTAAAAGAAATAGGTCATAGAATTTTACACCAACCTTTTTAAAAAATTGGAACCTATGCTTTCATCAACAGTATGCTTTGAAATGTTTTAGGTTTAGCTTCAAACACCAAGAAGTTATTTGGTTAATTTTACTTTAAAACAAGTCATGTCATTTTGGAACAAAACAAACTCACTTTAGTAAAGTGATATGTCGTGAAGTACAGAATTTCTTTACGATAAAAGATACTGTTTAACATAGAGCACAAGTTGCTAAACTCTAAACTCATCGATTAATTTTTAGTCTTTACAAGCACGTGCTATTGCCATCTTCTAACTTCATGGTAGATTTGTAGCATGATAAGAATTTAAAAGATAACAAGATAAATGAGGCCTCCCCCCTAAGGACAAATAGTAAACAAAGTCGCATAATTCTATGATCTCGCGAATGACACGTGTGCATGTGTACATCGAACCGTTTTAACTTCAACTTTGTTTGAGTTGAGATCTCAAAGCAAAAATCGATAATGCAATAACAGAATTTCTAGATATTCGGAAACCAGACATTGTGACATTTCCAAATCATGAGGAAATTTCCATGTGCTTTATTTAAGACTGTTTCGTCGTGGCGTATCAAGCTCGATAAATTTTTGGACAACGCTCAACACTAACAATCTGATGAGCAGCGCCATATCTCTTGTGTATTGTGCTAAAAAAACGTGATTTCATAAGAAGGTATCGTATGGATCAATCCACTACACATGTGTAATTCTGTAGATTGAATATGTTGCAACGGGCGTAGAGTTTTATAAGAAAAAGTATGACGACAAGCTTCATCTTTTCAATGTCTAATGATAACAGTTTACACCAATATCTCCCTGGTTTACACTATATTTCGCTGTAAATCCATGCAGCATCATCAGGTGAATTACCATTTTCTGTAAAATGACCATTTTCTTGGTCAATTCTTTATACGTGTCATTTTCATTATCCGAATCCGATAACACGGACACTTGTCATTGCTGTCAGTCAGAAAAGTTGCAGAAACTTGAGCAAGGTGTTCGGTCATTTTTTCTAGAGTTTTTAGAATTAATCTGTAGAGTCATGCAACACTTAGGAAAGAAAGGCCTGATCTTGACCGGATAAACATTTCAAATCCAAGACAGGATCTTGGCTATGCAGCAAATTCAATCTCACGCTTATTGAATAAAAGCCCATGAAGATATAGCGACCCAAATATTGAGCGTCTTTTAACCGTCCTCAGAAGCGATAACTTTCTATCTTTCGATAACTTTCTAAACTTTATCAACATATTATCATTCTACCAAAGATGTTTTGCTTCTGTGAAATAAACTCCTTTCAAAATAAGTAGTTCGATGAAAATTCATCTTGCTACTTTCCTACTACAATATAAAGACTAATTTGAACACATGTAGATTGCGTAAAATGAGCTATGTTTGCTGAATAATATCTCAACGAGTTTTTCACCGATTTGGTTGATTTAAACGTCCCTCGTTGCACAGAGACTAACTTAGATATTAGACGTTATTTGACTAAAATCAGTCAGTGACTGTTTTCTGAAAAAAGTTCATGAATTCTTTCAACAAAAATAAAAACACCGCCATTCTGAAAATAATCAAGATATGAAAAATGTCCATGGCAGATTTACAGCAAAGTAAACTGCAAAGTACCCTACGTTCCTTTCATGTCATTCAATTCAAAGAAAAAGGTAATCGAATTTTACACCGACCATTTTAACGATCTTAAAGATCTGAGCCCTATGCTTGCATTTGAGCCCTATGCTTGCATTCACCACCAAGATAGCTCTAACAAAGACACCATCTTTTCTACCACAGTCTGTTTACTTAACTCACTCCCACACAAGGTTCATTAACCACACTGTTCTTTCGCTATGGGAGATACTGTTTAGAAGTTGTTTCTCGAAACACTCGAAAAATGTCTGGAAAAATGACCAAGCCTCTTCATTTTTTCCCAATAACGACAATTACATTCTTAATTTTCGATGAAATTTAACAAAAATTAAATACCTTTAAAACAAAACTAATCTTGCTCAGTTGATGCTCGCATTGGCAATTAGCAACAGATTTATTAATTTTTGCTCGGATAGCGTTTTGTTGCGCAGCAAAGAACGATGTACGTCCTATTGTTATGTTGATATTCGAGTCTCTACATTCTACTAAATTTGAAGCCCAAGCAAACACCACGAGTTAAAAATTGATACTTTGATAAGGCGATATCTTTTAATCACTTGTTCATCAAACTTCTATCTGCCGTAAAAGTTAATCTGTTCAAGACTGTAGCAAAATTTGTATCATTTTGATGCTGTTTCAAGTACTGCAATTTTAGAAGCAAAATTTATATAACTTTGAAGAGTTTTGAACACTGTAACTTTCTTTCGACTCACCCAGTACGTCGAGAATAAATATTTACAAACAACAAAGGGATATTGCCACGCTTATGCGTGGAAATCGAAAAGGTAATCACTGACCCGTATCAAACGCCAGACCAATAGTTCATCAACGCTTTCGAACAATGGGTGTATGTACCGAGCAACGGGTCTATCACTTGATAATAATAGTTTCAGATATTGATTGTCCCAAGTACTTCTCGATAAATTAAAAATTGAAACATCATCGAGCCTGTTAAATGGCGGAAAACCACCCAAGTTTAAGCATATTGCAACAATTTATAAACAAATTGAAACAAAATTTGGCGGAACTTACATACAGCAGATGAGGGAAGGTGAAAGTAAGAGTTACTTTAATTTGCTTTTTAGTAATGTTGATAAAGTTGGCAGTTAAAAATCATCTTCCGAACTGCATTTGAGGTAATTGATTTACAACTGAACAATAGGCCGTTGTGAAGTCTGAATATTTATTAGAAATAAAGATTCTATCAAAATCTATAACCACAGTAGACTTACGGCGTGATTCCTTGTATTCGTTCAATATTTTTAATCTCATTTTTTTATTTTCTATTATCAGTTTGAGCGATAACCATCCAATTCAACGAGCGATACTGAGACTTATGTAATGCGTCTATAACCACAGTACAACCTCCAATTTTTAACACTAATGAAGAAAAACTCTAAAGGTTGTCTCAGAAAAAACGAAACCCAACTTCAATTGAAAATTTTCAAAAAATAATAAGATTTGAATAGATGTAATGTGTACCGTCTGAAAGGACAATCTATGTTCTTTCCAATGATATGCAGTTTGGATACATTAATGGAATTATTTATCATTTAATTGATATTTTAATAAGTATTGCTGATTTCAAATGCAGCATGCTGTAAGAGCAAAATCAGCACCAATTTTTCCGTAAAAAGTTACAAAACAGATTTTGTGAAAACATTTCAGGCCTAGAAGCACTTAACGTGCTGCCCTATGGCAGGAAACATACAAAATTATTCCCATGAAATGCACTTATCAAAAATGATAAAATAAGCTCTCACAAAGATGGGTTTTCACCTATGTAAATGTCTTAACAATTTCCTGCATCTGAAACTGTAGACGATACTTAATAAAATATCAATTAAATGATAAATAGTTCAATTAATATGCCCAAACTGGATATCATTGGAAAGAAGATAGATTGTGCTTTCAGATGGTATGCGTCGAATTAATTCAAATATCATCATTTTCTGAAGAATCTCGAATAACGTTGGGTTGCGTTTCTTTTGAAACACCCTGCATAAAACCAAGCTTCTTCCTAATGTTTTCAAGAATGAAAATTCACATTTCATTTCACGGTTATACCTGACTCCAACTCCACATCACCGCGCAACCAATTTTTTCAAACTTTCAACATTTTCTAATACAAATCTGTAGTTTGAAGAACCAGATTTCAAGAATTACAAAATCAAAAAATACTCGCACTTCTNGAAAGAAGATAGATTGTGCTTTCAGATGGTATGCGTCGAATTAATTCAAATATCATCATTTTCTGAAGAATCTCGAATAACGTTGGGTTGCGTTTCTTTTGAAACACCCTGCATAAAGACAAGCATCTTCTTGATGTTTTCAAGAATGAAAGTTCACATTCCATTTCACGGTTTTACCTGACTCCATCAGAACTCCACATCACAGCACAACCAATTTTTTCAAACTTTCAACATTTTCTAATACAAATCTGTAGTTTGACCAACCAGATTTCAAGAATTATAAAATCAAAAAATACTCGCACTTCTCACAAGCAAAACCTTTTTGCTAAAATAATCATAAACTTTATCAGTCATGCGGCCAAAAATTTAAAAGGAGTATGCATCGAAGCAGGCAAACGTGTGTTTTTATCCATTTTAGGTGAAACGAAACATTCTCCCTAGGTATCAGTCAGGCAGGGACAAAAGGTTGTTCTGTCGACCTGCGAGGATGCTAACCTTACTTAAAAAAGCTAATTTGTCATTTTGGCACAGACTATTGATCTAAAATCAAAATCTGGGACAAAAATTGCTTAAAAAACCTTAAACGTCAAAGGAGAGAGATTTGATTTGAAATACCATGCTCATTAAAATATTTCAGGAAAAATCTCAACCTGAAAACATTACTTTGAGGAAAACATCGCCAACTCTTTGGAAAAAGCATCATGTCTTAGGGACAGTTATAAGACTATAGTCTGGTCTGCGTACAGAGTTGCAAGTAAGACAAAGAAACAAACAAGTTTAAGAGGCAAACAATTCACAACCAAGTTTTCCTTGTAGGATAAAGAAAACTAAAAGCAGCTTTTGACAAATCACATTATTTTATCTGTTCTTAACTTGCAGGCGTGGCATACCAAAGTCTAATCCCAAACTGGCTACAACAAGACTTAAGTGTTTAAACGAGTTCGACACCAGGTGGAAAACAACCTGACCCAAGTTCTTGAAAAATACTTGTTAACTCTTGAGGTGCTTCAGTCAAAGTGGAAGTTGTCTGGACGTGCAGCTGAGTCAAAATGCTTCGTGGAGTTAGAGAATAATTGCAAAGCGTGCAGGTGTGTCTGAGAGGAGTTTTGAGAAGCAGTATAGACTCGGAAAGAAGAAAGCTGCACTGAAGTAAAAAACTTCCGAAGATATAGCTTTAACTGAGACGATTTTCGAGAAGCAATGCGCGCTTAGGAAGGTGGAGAGACTTTCTCTGCAGTAAAAAGCTGCTGGATAAAAATCGGCAAAAGTCTTTGATTTCAAGAAGTTCCAGAGAAGCGATATTCTTACCAAATATTACGGTAAGGGAAAGCAATCAATTCATAGGGAAAGCAACAGTGATGAACAAAAATGGAGAAGCAATAGGCTTGCAAATTTAGTTGAAGAAATCCTCGAGAAGAGAAACATTTCCTGCTCAGAGATTGTGACAGACAAAAGAGTTGCAACAAAGAAAAACGGGAGCAACAGGCGACTTGTGAAGGAGCCTTCGACTTACTAATTTACTAACGAGCTTGCAATAAAACAGTCAAAGTTTAGCGGAAAAATTTACGGCTCCCTGAATTATTTTTAAGCTGACTACCTACTCAACTAACTGGCAAATTCACTAATATATAACGGATAGATACAAGAATGTGGTACTCGGCAACTGTCTTCGAGAACTTTCGAAATGGTTTCACTGACGTCGTCAACATTCTACGCGACAAAGAAGACTCTGTTGAGTCCGAAGAGGAAGAAACATTATTCAAGAAAGAAGATGGCGAAGAACCGGAGGAAACAGCAAAAGTTTCAAATTTAAACACATTCTGGAACATTTTCAATGCTAACCAAGGTGTCGTTATCTTAACAATGCCTTTTGTTGTGCTCTGCGGAGGATATCTGAGTCTTGTTGCGACAGCTACCGTTGCAGCGACGTCAAACTACACAAGCAAGAAGCTTATCAAATGTTTGTATGATAAAGATCCAGAGACAGGATTTCTGATTCGAAAACGAGAGAGTTACGAAGAAATCGGGGAAGCCTTCGCAGGGGATTTCGGGAAATGGATGGTCTATGTGGCGATGATTATTGAGCAGCTGTCCTACTGCACGTTGTTGTTAATATTATGCGGATCAATACTCCATAACAGTTTTCCTGATTTAGGCTTCAACCGAATGCATTGGTCGATGATAGCCTTCATGTTAGTCATCCCAAATGCGTTCATGGTCAATTTAGGCCAAGTTGCTTGGGTCAGTTTGATCACTGTGCTAGTTGGGCAAGCCGTGTATGTTGTTGTTGCTGCCTACAGTTTCTACCACGCCAGCAAGTGGAGCGTTCATGAAACACCGCCGTTCGAGATGGGGAAATTCTTCATAGGAATGGGTATCGTCGTTGTCAGCTATTCATCACAGCCGTACATGCCTGCAATACACGGAAGCATGAGAAATCCACGTAAATACAGCACGGTAATGAATGTCACGTATTTCTCGATCACGCTAGTCAAGATCGTGTTCGGTTTAATCGGCTATCTTACATTCAAAGGTGAAACGCAGCAAATTATCACAAACAATCTCCCACATGGGATCTTCAAAACAATCGTGAACATGGGCGTCCTCGTTCTGGCGCTGGCCTCGTTCACATTCCCTGCCTACACTGTATTTGTCATCATTGATAAGATCACACTGAAAAGGTCACGTGACTGGTTGTTACGTCAGGTGGAGAAGATTAAACAGAAGAAGGAAGAGGATGTCGAGATTGATGATGATGATGATGATGTTTCGGAAAGCAATAAATTGATTAACGAGCCGGACGAAGAAGAGCTAAAGCCAAATCGTTTGAAGCGTGCATGTGTCAGATTGTCACTTATAACTGTCGCATTAGCAGTGGCAATTGCAATACCTCATTTTGGACTGTATATGGCATTGGTTGGCAGCTTCACTGGCATGTGTCTGTCGTTCATATTCCCATGTTTATTTCACATGAAATTGAAACAAAATGATATGGAGAAATATGAGTTATTTTTAGATACTGCTATCATTACGTTTGGGAGTGTTTCTGCCGGTGTAGGCATGTATTATTCATCTGTAGCATTAGTTGATGCGTATTCCGGAATGCATTAACGCCATTATGGTATCTTTGGTACCAAAGTTAATAACAACGATGACAAGGCTACGATGTTTATGCAATGCCCTTCCAACCATACAAGACCCCTCAATCGTAACATCCTGTCCTTTCGCTATTCAGGACCACAGTGATCCAGCAAATGGAATAAATGCCATAAAATGAAAGTTCTCAAAATCAATTAAAGGGAATCGACATAGTTAAAAGCTGGCCGGGGCCAAGTTAAAAATATAGTCTATTGTATTTGATACTGTTGGCACGTGCCGTTTCATTGTGTAGCTGAAGAAACAATGGGTGCGTGGGCATTTTCGTAGCCTATTTATAGCGACCACTCAATATAGCTATGTCTATTCCCTTTAAGCTTGAGGTCGTTTGAAAGAGCAATGATTGGCAATCAAAATAAAAGAAGAATTATCAAAATCGGCTGTATAATTCGGATCCGACTTCGAGACCCCAATGCGATCCCGAAATGCGATGCGAACAGCGCCTTCGCATTTAACTGCGGAATGGTCTATTACAATAAGCTAGACTGACTACAGGCCACTACATATGTCTCAGTTATGGTGCAACATTTGCAGCACCACATTTACAGGATTGAAATATTAGTTCAAACTACTTTGAATGTCCGGCATTCATCAATAGCGATAACTACGACAAATGTACTATGTGTAATTAGCTATAGCAAAACTAAAGATTGATTAGAAAGTTAGAATTATAGTTTGTATTATAATGATTATAATTTTAAAACATTATGCATGTGTGAAGACATATATAATCATATGAAGCTGGCTGTAATATTGATTATTATTGATTAAATGCTATATTCCAGGATGAATTATAATCATTAAAAAACAAGGTAATTGAAGCAGTTGATATATTTGTGTCTCCAATCTCTTACAGGATTCATGGCTCACAAATTGCACCATATAGCCTTTTAGATCTACATGGTGCAACTTCGGCGCGTCACACTAGTTTTCTGTAGGGTGACCTGATAGAAATTACATGAGTTAGACTTGGCCTGGTTTTCAAAATAAAATCCTATCAATATACGAGCTTTTCAAGCGTTTATTCAACGTAGACTGCAAAAACATGGCGAGAATTTAACGCTGGCTGAAAAAGTAAGGGATTTGGCATATTCCTTTAACAAAGTTTGTTCATGGTGATAATTACTCAAATCGAGAATGTAAAATCTAAAAAGTAAGATTAGCAGGGGCGGACTGGCCCGGGTGGCTACGTGGCGATCGCCACCCGGGCCCCCATTTAGAATGTTAAAATATGGGCCCTTTATAAGAAGAAATTTTGAATTTGAATAATATGTAAACAATTCGCAAATTTACACATACGATAAGTGAACTGTTCAGAATCATTCGTTATTGCGTGCAAGTTCTGTTTTTAGCGTACTATGCTCCTACTCAGTGGCGTAACGCATGGTGGTTGGGGTTAAAGCAACTCCTAAGGGCCTCCGAGCTGCATGTGCCACAAAGAGACCCCTTCAGATGTTCACTAAACGTATAAAGTACTATCTTAATAAAAAGAGATAGCTTATTGATTTGCTTTTTATAATTTAGGGGCCTTGAGGCCGCAAGACTTCCAGCGAATCGAGAGACGTGTTACTATAGAAAGTTTAAATTATTGGAAAACGCTACAAATCAACTCACTATGTGGTATGAGGTCGCACCGCATACTACTCATTATGATCCAATAGGCCCTTTTAATCTAATAATGCCAACAAATAAAGTTCCGAATCCCAAATTGATTTTGGGCTTGCGTCATGTAGCATAACCTATGGGTTCGGAATGTATGAAAGAATGTATCGGATGTATGAAAGAATTGATGGTAGAAAGAATAACTAAAGTCCGTCTCAAATTAGATGTCACTTGAAAAAGCCCGCGAATAAAAACAAGTGACGAGCTTTGCATGAGTAATTTTGCGTTATCGCAAATCACACGTGACATCTAATTTGAGATATACTTTAAACTAGCAATAGTAACAACTAAGTGCCCCTCGTCTCACGATTTGCAATTGTCTTCAGTTGTTTTGTCCGACTCGCTTTGTACCAGACAAAAGAAGAACTTCGCAGTTTCCTGATGACGTCTCTCTTGGACCTTTACTGAAATATTTTCAAAGGCTGTTTGTTGCAATGACAAAGAAGGGAGACAGAAGACAGACAAAGCAACAAAAAGGCTTGTCAAACAGGTTTTAAACCTGTTCGAAAATTTGTGCACGATTTAAGATCTGAACTCCCCATCCCACCATAACCTCTTCTACGGGCGAACTCCAAAAGAGGCCCCACTGACGTGGGGCAAAAACAGCGAGGAATGCTTTGACTGAAATGATAAATGTTTAGTTCATTTACATTGCAAAATGTCGATACTTCTGCTTCGGAGATTATTTGCTTCTGTTAATCATGGCACCTATGATTTATATCAACACAAATTGAAAAATCTAATTCAGCGTATTTGGCGTCTCATTGGAGCTTCATTGACACAAAATTAAAGGAAACTAAGATCCGTTTAAGATTTAATTAAATTCAAACCTGATAAACTGGTTTCATAAGCGTTGAAATCGATTTAGAAGCGGGGAAGGTGAAACTAAAATTTATGCTTTAAGTGAAAATTATCAACCAAAAGATTATGTTTTCGATTTAAAGGTGATTAAGAGATTCTAGGGTGTATAAATAATAAATAATGTCTTCACATAAATTTATGTTTATTTTAACGAATTTTGAAAAGATCATCTCTGCAACCCAGCTGCCGCAGCGTTCGTGTGAAATTTTTTTGCGCAAAGTAATTTTGCCTAATTTACCATTTCATTACATTTAAGGGCGGCAAATCTGTTCCTTATTTGAGATCAAATTAGTATGAATGAAAGGAAATTTTGACAAAATTAGTTAAGGTTTTTTAAATCAAAGATCTTCAGAGTGCCGCTCAGTTTTTTTTAATATAGTTCGGTATTGAGCAGAAATTGCGATCCAGTTCGATTCATCAACACGTCGGTTTGTTAAATGAAGATACACATTTAAAAATACTGTCTCAGAAATCAAGGCTCTGTCTACAATGATGCTGACTAGGAGGCCCTTTACATGAGCAATTTCAGCCCGTGCTGAGTTCAAAACGGGCTGAGTTTAGACAGCATTGCTTATTTTTCTTTACGTTTACATGATGTCTCAACACGGGATGAGATACGTCACATGATATGATTGCGGTTGCAAACAATAGAAGACGTTATGCGAGCCACATTCAAAAAGTTGATTGATTCCGGAAATACATTCGATCTCCTTTGCTCATATTCTAATATTTCATTTCAACACGACCCGAGCTGAAATTATTTGCGTTTACATGGATATAAGCTCTAATCTCCAGCACGGGTTGAGTAGGCGAGTTGAGTTCAGCCCGTGTTGAGTAGCACGGGCATCCACAAAATACGTATGCAAAATTTTCCGATTTTCAATCATTTGGTAAAAGTATTCCTGAGAAAGAGTGATATTTGTAGATATTTACATCCAACCGATATCTACCATTATGGTTCTGTTTTTCGATGAAAGTTTCAAAAGATCATAATATGTCCCATCAACATGTACGCCTTTGAATAGGAGAAACAGGCTATTTTATATAAAACATACGCTTTTGCCTGGACGTTAGACAATTTCTCTAGCTCTCTACGGAATGTTGGAATAGCGGATCCGGGAACGATGGGAAAGGGATCGGTCAGGCGGACTTCAGGAAATAGATTTGGGGCAAGTCTACCGGGACGTATGCTCCACATTTAGGGATCACTGTCTGGACATTTCGAAAACCACAATACTTTACTTCCTGAATCTTCATAGTTTACAAATACTGCATAGAACAGTACTTCAAAATCTAAGTTCGACTTTCAGGAATGGGAATATTTTCGCCATAGACTGACTTCGGTCTTCGTTCCTCTTCTTTCAGCATAACTGCCGAACTTAATTTGCTTGCCACTATGTTTTGCAATTTGGACTTTCTCTCTTACCCAATTTGTACCCCCTCTCGTGTGGAGATGGACAGTGGAAACTGTGGAACATGTCTTTGGAAAAGTAAACCTCTCGCCGTCAAAATTCGTCCAGGCGAAGTTGCCTGGATTTAAAAAAGAGAGAGCAACGTTCTTCCGGTCAACGACGGACTCTAAAGCGTCTTTATTCGTCCTGATAGGTGATAAACCTATCACCAGATCAGCTGCTCTAGTCTGTCCATAAATTAGTTCAACTAGTCGTTCTTCATTTGAAGCTCGAAATTAAAAATATTTTAAGCTTCAAACTCAAATTAGTTTCATTAACGACATAACAAATGCTCACTGTAAATCCCATGAGATCATCTCCCTTATTAGCCTCTCGCTAAACAAATATGAAATAAAAATCCGATTTTAAATTGGTAAAAATTATCTTAGGCCTGATTAGAATGTTGAACTTTGTATTAACATCTGTTGAAATTAGATTAAGGGAGCGGAGACAGGTGTTATGAGGGCCATCTCTAAAACATGGATTATGGAATGATGGAATGGTAAATATGGAATGGTCAAATAATTCTCCCAATTTGATTTGAACTTTTGGATTTTCAACTTAGATATGTGTGAAACTGTTGCTTACATACATCGAAGAAGGTTTCACATGAAAATCGTACATAGTTTTGGAAATATTTGACTATTCCATATTTACTATTCCATAATTCCATAATTCTATTCCATAATTCCATAATTCCATTCCATAATTCCATATTCCATATTTTAGAGATAGCCATGTTGTGAGTGAGCGAGGGAATGAAGGATTTATCAATTTATTTAGTGTGAATTTTTGAAGAACGACTTTCCTTGCGCATATTTATTTATCCATTTTTATTTATTTAATCATATTTTAACACAAAAACCCTATTAGCTATTTTAAATGAACTAAAAGAAAAATAATCGCTATATAGATATATATGTACAAATTAAAACCATAAATATTTGCTGGTCTTCCTAGGGATCATGCTTCGGGAACGATGCTAATTTCGTAGGAATTCTTTCAGTTTCTTTTACTATCGTAAGGCACTACCATAAACGTATGACCCGGGGATACAGAGGGAACCTAGCCCCTTTAACATTTGTCAAAATTGCCCTATTTCAACCTTAAAATGCCCCTTTCCGCTGACAAAAGCAATTTTTGATAGCAAAGAGTATTCTCCCACTTCTAAAAAATGCATTCTGGAGAGTCGTACCCACTCAAGTACGAACTAAATTAAAATTAAAACTAAACTAAAATTAGCTTTAAGTAGCTAGAAAATCCTGACAGCCCACTAAAAACAAACAAATAACTGACTGACTGACTGACTGACTGACTGAACTGCTTCCTGCGTGAGCCAAGGCGTCAAGTCTTTAAAAAGGATGGTTATTACATCTTTTTATATGGATTGAGATGAAAACAACTAAATTTATGAAGGTATGCCACTTTTGTGGCACTCGGTGTTCATTCTGCCTGCGTTCTATGATAACGAATTCAAATTAAGAAAAAATAGAAACATTTAGTTCTTTGTTTATCAACATCAATGACTGTTAACTGGATGATTTTAATGTTTACATCAAGATATGTACAACTTCATGAGAACGTTAAATCTAATTATCAACAGTGAACGTACATTGGATGTTTGCTTGCAAAATGATTATTAATAGTTCCTCGAAATGTCTCAACATGTTAATCAGATAAGTTTTCAATACTTCAGAACATTAAAGCCTGGTTTTCAAAGAGGAATTATCACGAGCAACAAACTCCCACTGAAAACACTATTTTGCGATGTTTATCGTAGCAACATGTTTTTGCTATTTTTAGTAATATCCAAATCGGACTTGTATAACATTTTCCAAAATTTAACACAATAAATACAACACTATACTCAACCTCGAACCCAGGGTAACATAGCCCTGGAATCGAGGTTGCACTATACTGGCAATGCATACGGCTTCACAATAAACGGTCCGTGATGAAATTCAGTGTAAAAGAATAGGTTATAGAAAAAAACACTAGTTGAAGACTATTATCCACTTTTACATTCTCTATGAAAGGTTGTGCATGATATCTGTCTTTACCGTTGATTGCCTGATTTTTGCTGTTTAGTTTCAGAGCTTTGATAAGCAGTATAATCTAATTAAGAACGTTCCTCGTTCATTCATTCATTCATTCATTCATTCATTCATTCATTCATTCATTCATTCATTCATTCATTCATTCATTCATTNACGATGCTAATTTCGTAGGAATTCTTTCAGTTTCTTTTACTATCGTAAGGCACTACCATAAACGTATGACCCGGGGATACAGAGGGAACCTAGCCCCTTTAACATTTGTCAAAATTGCCCTATTTCAACCTTAAAATGCCCCTTTCCGCTGACAAAAGCAATTTTTGATAGCAAAGAGTATTCTCCCACTTCTAAAAAATGCATTCTGGAGAGTCGTACCCACTCAAGTACGAACTAAATTAAAATTAAAACTAAACTAAAATTAGCTTTAAGTAGCTAGAAAATCCTGACAGCCCACTTAAAACAAACAAATAACTGACTGACTGACTGACTGACTGACTGACTGACTGACTGACTGACTGACTGAACTGCTTCCTGCGTGAGCCAAGGCGTCAAGTCTTTAAAAAGGATGGTTATTACATCTTTTTCTTTGGATTGAGATGAAAACAACTAAATTTATGAAGGTATGCCACTTTTGTGGCACTCGGTGTTCATTCTGCCTGCGTTCTATGATAACGAATTCAAATTAAGAAAAAATAGAAACATTTAGTTCTTTGTTTATCAACATCAATGACTGTTAACGGGATGATTTTAATGTTTACATCAAGATATGTACAACTTCATGAGAACGTTAAATCTAATTATCAACAGTGAACGTACATTGGATGTTTGCTTGCAAAATGATTATTAATAGTTCCTCGAAATGTCTCAACATGTTAATCAGATCATGGAAGATAAATTCTAAGTTTTCAATACTTCAGAACATTAAAGCCTGGTTTTCAAAGAGGAATTATCACGAGCAACAAACTCCCACTGAAAACACTATTTTGCGATGTTTATCGTAGCAACATGTTTTTGCTATTTTTAGTAATATCCAAATCGGACTTGTATAACATTTTCCAAAATTTAACACAGTAAATATAACACTATACTCAACCTCGAACCCAGGGTAACATAGCCCTGGAATCGAGGTTGCACTATACTGGCAATGCATACGGTTTCACAATAAACGGTCCGTGATGAAATTCAGTGTAAAAGAATAGGTTATAGAAAAAAACACTAGTTGAAGACTATTATCCACTTTTACATTCTCTATGAAAGGTTGTGCATGATATCTGTCTTTACCGTTGATTGCCTGATTTTTGCTGTTTAGTTTCAGAGCTTTGATAAACAGTATTATCTAATTAAGAACGTTCCTCGTTCATTCATTCATTCATTCATTCATTCGTTCGTTCATTCATTCATATAATAAGNTATACTGGCAATGCATACGGCTTCACAATAAACGGTCCGTGATGAAATTCAGTGTAAAAGAATAGGTTATAGAAAAAAACACTAGTTGAAGACTATTATCCACTTTTACATTCTCTATGAAAGGTTGTGCATGATATCTGTCTTTACCGTTGATTGCCTGATTTTTGCTGTTTAGTTTCAGAGCTTTGATAAGCAGTATAATCTAATTAAGAACGTTCCTCGTTCATTCATTCATTCATTCATTCATTCATTCATTCATTCATTCATTCATTCATTCATTCATTCATTCATTCGTTCATTCATTCATATAATAAGTTTATCCTTGAATTTATTGGTGATTTAATTTCTTAACATTTACTTCAATTTTCCTGATTTGGATGCATTTTCTGGTAAAAAATTCTGACATGCAGTTCTTGAACTGATGCACATTGTAAAGCATGATTATTATCATATCTAGGGATCTTTGAAGCAACATTTAAAAACATTTCTTAACCCTGTAACCCCCGGCGGGACGATTTAGCCAAATCATAAACAAGGTGACATGATACATTTCCAGGAGATTAAGCCCACCAAAATCTTGCTTCATTTTGTACTGTACATTAATTTATAGCATGGACTCATCCCCCGAATATAAGAAATATTTCCATTGAATTTCACTGTTAAACGATTCTTGTGCCGGGTGTGAAAGGGATAAGCATGTGTTCGGTGCGGTACCCATGCTGTGCAAGTTTATAATACAGCGAATCCGTCCAACGCTACCAGTTATCAAATGCATTTATTTCATCTATAAACATTTTCTAAAGTACCTTTAAGGTTGGTTCTTGATGCCCCTGTGTGCAACATCAGTTTTGTGTGCTTTTTTCTAATACAACAGCAGTCACTCCTCATCTGTATCTCTTGTACCCCTGTGGTGTTTTGATCAGCTTTGACATGTCTTGATGTTAACTTTCTGGGGGACAGTCAAAACAATTTGACTTTCGAAAACTGATCTTCGTATGCTTGTAAAAACATACAGGAAGATGAACAGAACTGCGAGATATTGTATCCAAGCCATCTTGATGAGCTGCCAGAACCCTGGGCGATACCTAAGTCAAGTCAAGGATACATAAAAGTAACATCTTCTGAACCTGTTCACTTGCAAACGAACTTCGGTCCTCAGTTACGTATTACAGTTATTCATGTCCCCAGTCCAAAAACTGCTAAACTATAGGCAACAAAGGACATTTATTTCAATATTCAGTTTCTGAGATATGCACCCTAAGATAATGTAACTGTATAGTGCTATAAAGCAAAGAGAATTTACAAGAGAGAGAAAGTGACTTTTTGGATAATGGCAAGATTAATACTTCCCGGTGCCTGATCTTCTCCGATATGACAAGCTCCCGCAATTCTCGATGTTTTGTGAAATTTTACGCCAAAGAATAAAATAGAGAGATACTCCTTCAGACAAAACCACTTTATGACCTTTCTTTTGAAATAAAGGGCATGGCTGAACAAGGAATCAAAGACCCTGTGCTCCTCCTGATCTTATGCAAGCGCACAAACTACCAAAACATCATATGGCCGTACACAACATATTTTAACACACAATAGTGGGAACATAAATAGCTCCAGGGAACAAAAGCTTCATAATTCTTCAAATTATTTTCAGGATTGTCTGTTGTTTCATTCAAAAGAGATGGCATAACAACGTTCATTTGAAGATTGAAAAGACAATACAGTTTCACGATTGCTGGACCAAAATGACTTTCATACTGTATGAAAGTCACTGTGAGACCGTGAAGGATCTTGGGGAGCACAGGGTCTTTAAAGCTGATAATGCAATGAAAAGGATACATTATCGTTTCTTCAGGGTAATGGATCTTCCCTTTAACAATGAACGGTGAATCTGATACTCTCCCAGCCTTCCATACAGGATAATATGACACATAGTCGGTTGAAACTAAAAATTAGAAAAGAGACAGATGTAAAAATGATCGAATCAGTCAAAAATAGTTCGTAAAGCTCATATCCAAGACAAATATAAGTTTCATGGTACAGCCAGTCTCTGCAAATATTTGGGGTTTCATTTCATTGACAACACAGAGGAGAATATGACATAGGACAGATGTTTGTTAAGTTTCATGGTAAGCCAGTCTATGCAAATATTTGGGATCTCATTTCATTGACAATATATAGGAGATTAAATCCTTTTGAAAATTCCCATAATGGTCTCAGAGGAAGTAACAAATTTTGTATTGTATCATTTGCAATGTTTCTTTACAGACCATATATTCTTTAGGTGTAGGCATAAATGTTTCCAACAATACGTGTTCTGTTTTTGCTAAAAGTTTCCAAACCCTCGATGAATAGAAATCAAATTATTCAAAACAAAGGCCCACGTATACACTGAGATATATTTTTGNGGAGCACAGGGTCTTTAAAGCTGATAATGCAATGAAAAGGATACATTATCGTTTCTTCAGGGTAATGGATCTTCCCTTTAACAATGAACGGTGAATCTGATACTCTCCCAGCCTTCCATACAGGATAATATGACACATAGTCGGTTGAAACTAAAAATTAGAAAAGAGACAGATGTAAAAATGATCGAATCAGTCAAAAATAGTTCGTAAAGCTCATATCCAAGACAAATATAAGTTTCATGGTACAGCCAGTCTCTGCAAATATTTGGGGTTTCATTTCATTGACAACAGAGAGGAGAATATGACATAGGACAGATGTTTGTTAAGTTTCATGGTAAGCCAGTCTATGCAAATATTTGGGATCTCATTTCATTGACAATATATAGGAGATTAAATCCTTTTGAAAATTCCCATAATGGTCTCAGAGGAAGTAACAAATTTTGTATTGTATCATTTGCAATGTTTCTTTACAGACCATATATTCTTTAGGTGTGGGCATAAATGTTTCCAACAATACGTGTTCTGTTTTTGCTAAAGGTTTCTAAACCCTCGATGAATAGAAATCAAATTATTCAAAAAATAGGCCCATGTATACACTGGGATATATTTTTGTTCCAAATAGCTACACCAACCTGATTCTCGAAATGATAGCATCAGAAGCTCTAAAAAATCAACCAAACTATGTCATCTATAGAACTGCTAGTTCCAAAGAAGTATCAAAAAACTGATTACTTACTGTTTCGAGCTTGATACTTTGAAAAGATATTTGTCAAATCGTAATCTTCGATGTAAATAGAAGTACTTGTTACAACTGGAACCTAATTGAAGAATAAAAATCACACATTAGATATCGGATAAATTTTATTTTTTCAGCAGTAGAACTTTCGCTACTCCTAACAAATTATGACAGAGAGATCGCAATTAGAGAACTAAAGTCTGTCGACTAGTCAGTCAGTTATTTGTTTTAAGTGGGCTGTCAGGATTTCTAGCTACTTAAAGCTAATTTAGGCCCACTATGCATGCCGCATCCAGGCATGGGACCCCTAGTTTAACGTCCCTTCCAAAGGACGGCGAAGTGACTTGCGAGGTCAGTCCCCGGGTCAAGCCTCCGAGGTCACCCATCCGGAGTTTGACCTCACTCAACCGAGCTTAACTTCAGTCATCTGATGAAAACTGTATAAGCCGCTCGGCCACTCACCCCACCTAGGTGCGGCAAACAGAACTCCACATTTTTCATAGCCTACTGAAAATAGCTAATTACACTTAGAAATATAGCTAGGTTGTTTATCCCATGACTAAGTTGCCGAAGAACGAGATCAAAAGTTGTTTGAGCTCAAAGGCAAACAGTTTCACTTTAGTTGGCTGTCAAGAAAATGGAATTTATTTTGGCATGCACAGCATTTCATTGAAATATTATTCAATGACACGGTAAACAGAACCTCGAGGACAAAGCCATCAATATCATTCCCACATCTCAGCCATCTCCATTGGAGCTTTAATGGCTCTTAACAGTGTTTTGGTCCAAGGTACGTCACAAAGTACAGACAATGGTTCTACCTTTAGTACTAAAAATTTGTTATTTCTTCCATCTAGGCTCCTATTTTCTCTATCTTTGAAGGACCATGTCTACAAGATTACACTTTAAAAAAAAGATTACCCTAAAAAGGAGCCTGAAAAAGTAATGTTTTCAAGACATTAAAAAAAAATTGATCACATTTTTATTTTTGTTTCCTATATTGCTACCTAGCATCTGAAGGTAGTTTTTAGGACACCGAGAAGCTAAGCTTATTGAGCAATGTCCTGGTCCTTCCTCTCGATGTGACCACACCTCGTGATTCCTTTAGCCTGGAATTAAAGAGAGTTGGCGACTCTCCTCATTCTAAGTAGCAGGTTCGACAGGGCGGGGACTCGAACCACGAACCCTCTGGTTGGTAGTCAAGCGCGCTACCGTTGAGCCATCCCCGAAAAAGTCTATTCACTGTTGCTTATACCTGTAGCATGAACAAATCCTTTCATAGCCTCCATTCTTCAACTTGTTAGCTAAAGTTTATCATACTTCATACAGAAGATTTTTCTTAAAGATTTGCAAGCTTTGCTGAGACAAAGTTACTGTTAAAGTCGCTACGTTCGCTCCTCCTCCGGAGGGGTCCTCCTCCTTCAGAGGAGTTTTAGTTCTTTTTTTATAAAAAGTGAAACTTGTAGCAAGTCCAACGTTAAAGACCCATTGCTAACCATGATCCTTTGTGCGCCGAATGAAAACCAAGACAAAGAGAATCTAGGCCAAAAACGACTTTCAGATAATACCAAAGTCAACTTTGGCGCCACAAAGGATCATGGTTAGCAGTAGATCTTTTAGTAAAATAAACTTACATTATATGTAGCATGATTTCCTCTATATGGCAATAAATACTTTTGATTGAATTTTAGATCTCCTTCAGTTGAAAATTCAGCACCAGGAATTGGAGACGAGTGATGAACATAAGCCATTGATTCCATTTGAAGGGTGGAGAATCTCTGAAACGATTAAATAATTATATAAGGCAAAAGTAAAAATCACACGAAAAGGAAAAATCAGTTGAAAGTAGAAAGTATAATTTAAAGACTGAAATGGAAATTCCTCATTTATCATGACTAAGGATGAAATTAATTATTTGAAAGTCAAGCCATAACTTCGTTCTCTTTTTCGTTTATCACCAATCTAAAGGTCTCTATATCTTATTTTGTATTTTCAAAAAAATCTGATATTTTGCTTGATGTCATATGTTTCAATCTTTTGCCAATCGCTGATGATACAGTTTCACGTGTTTAAAGAAAATTGACGGACATATAGCGATCTAGTTTGAAAATAGAACAAGAGAAGGCCTCTTATTTTTCCAATTCACAGATCAGTGGTCCAATCTTTTCGATGATATATTGAGATCATCAAATACAATGGAATACAATAGGCTATATTTAGATTGCCCAGGCCCCTAACGTAAGTTGCCTTATAACTCCGTCAATTGCCTTTAAATTTATGTTCTTCTCTTCAAAGCTACATCTACGTTCTGAACCATCAAAAGAAAAAAACTTTTCAATGAATCAGCATGCCCGGAATCTGCGACCTTAGGCTCTTTATGTGAGCACTTTTCCTTCAAGCTAGCAAACCATGAATTGTCCTCATTGCAAGTAACTTCAGTTCTCTATTATTCCTTAGCAATTTTAATATTTCATACAATTTTTTATACAGGTTTTCTACACATGAGACAAAAGTTGATTGAAACAATTTTAAACAAAGGAATAACTCACATGAAATTTGTAGTCAAAAAACAAAAGAAGCTGAACTGAATGAATATTCTCGGTGCTTTTGGTAGGAACTTGAATTTCAAAGTTCAGAACATCATTCTTGCCATCACGATTATTGTCTGTTTCATATGACTGAAAAAAACAATTAAGGGGTTAGAAGCTTTCTGTTACAGCAAAATTACGGAATGTCATTAAAAGGGGTTGTGCCATCAAACGTAAACAGACGTGGGATCAGACTAGACTCATTATGTTCGTGTAGTTTCGCTCCCCTGAACGAATATGTCGCTACAACTACACTGAAGCAACAACAACAACATCAATTCAATTCAATGAGCGAAAGTGAAGGGACTTAAATCATGAGTCTAGGGTCAGACCAGCCAAAATCGACATCTGTATGCAAAGATCCCTGTTTAATTGATTGAAGGCAAAGGACGCTGTGATTTTCCAGCACAGTTTTGGTTTTTGGGTGAAAGACCTTTCTGAACCCCTCCTCGAAATCGGTCTGTATCCCAGCAATCGTTGGAATAATGGATCAATTAGAAGCATACACAAAATCTGCGATCGTTATTCTACCAGAACGCGTTGCTATGTTCCAAAAAAGTTTTAGAGTAGTAGTTTCAGGAAAAGAATTTTAATACACCTCATTTTGTAAGTATTTCCATGAAACGGCGGCACAGCCCCTTGAACATACTGCATATCTTTGATTTACTCAGTTATAGCTGAAAGGATGTAAGAGCGTATTGAATGGCACTTCAATGGATGGAGTTGCATTAAAGATGGCCTAATTCCATGCCATGCTCCCTGTTGGTATCGTAGCGTAGTTGTTTGTTCGTTGTAATTTTTATGAGCATATAAAAAAAATTGCCCCCTTAATGTGAATTGTGTGCCTGCTTATGATTTCCAGCCCTAGCAAAAAATAATTTAATAATATACTGGATTCTCCAAAAAAAACTATTCACATTTGACAGGCCACGAAAAATCGCACAGTAGGCCGATTTTGACGATTGATGATTCAATCTTTAGTCAAACTCCTGAATAATACTTAGCAATTTTTGCAGCTGCTCATAACTAATCCACTTCTTATTCTCAATTTGTTTCCAAACAATTCCCCTACCGTCTTGTTTAGGTCAGCCTTTAGAAAATGTGATCGTTGTTTTTTGGCCGATTTACAGGCTCTTTCGGACTAAGAATTTTTACGAAATCGCGCATAACGTGAGAAGTAGTGGCTGAAAAATAGAAAGAAACATTGCCAAGTATAATATGCGATTTCAGCTAGAGATTGAATCATCAACCTTTAAAATCAGCTCAGTGTACAATTTTTCGTAGCCTCTCAAAAGTGGATAGTTTCTCTTGGTGCATCTGGTATAAAAACAACTCCAAAAAGATACTGCAACTTTAGACATCCATGTTAAAGAATAAATTGAATAACTTTTAGAATAAATTTGGCGTACCTGAACAAATGGTATCCTTACATGATCTGTCATGAGGTTGTTATAATTCTGATATGTACTGTATGTGATGAGAGTGTTTACGTCTGTCCCTTGCAACAATAAAATAAACTGATGTTTGAAGTTCACTTCAGGTTGCTCTCTGTATGTGCTCTCTTTTAGCCAAAAACCTGGAAAAAACACAGTTGCACATTCTTTGGATATCACTCATAAAAACCTTATGCATTTATCACTTTACGCCATGAGTGATTGATAGCACACCCAGTGTATATCAGTGTAAAATCTTTATCAGTAGTGAGCCACCTTAAGCAAATGTTTGTGTGTTTTGAACTTATTTCCATTTGTAGTGAGCCACCTTACCACTGGTCCGTGAACTTAAAATTGTTTAGTTGTGAGCCTCCAACATAAACCTCCAACACAAACCTACAACAGGAAAAACGTTCCTGGTGTTGGAGGTTTACGGTTAAGGTGGCTCTGCATTTAAGGTGGCTGATTTAAATTCTTAGACAAGCGATAGGGTGGCTCACTACCAACTGAAAATAAGTTCAAAACACATAAACAATAGGTTAAGGTGGCTCACTAATGATAAAAATTTTACACTGATACACACTTGGTGTCCTATCAGATGCTTTTGTGTGGCTAGTTTTATTGAAAGCTAATGTATGCTTTGATTCCCTTTCATTTAGAAAATTTAAACACAAATTTTCTTTATTATTTTAGGACTTTGATTTTTAGAAGGCATTCATTATATTGGTAAATGTAAATGTTGACAAGAATTCTTAAGAATTGCTAAGTATTTTTAGGCACAAAAACAATGTTAATGTGCACAAGGCCTGTACTGTACTAGATTTAACTGTATTTCTTGCCATAACTTTGTACTAAAAGAAAGAAATGCATGCCCCCAAGTCAGAAATATTTTTTACTGTTTCACAATCTCTAGGTTGTGCTATGATGTACTTTGGCCTGATCTAAATAGATCTAAAAAGCTAAATTGGACCAGAGGAAGATGCACAAACCTTGGCTGAAGTAGGCTATAAGCAATGGCAATATGTATGTAATAGCAAGAGACACCACATTGAAAATGGATGCTGTGGAGCAAAGATGTGCTCTGTATCTTTGGATGATTGGATGTGAATGAATTTCATACATCTTTCATCTCAGCATCAATCTAAAATAAAACTCATTCTTAATTCTAAATTAATTGAATAATGAAAAGCTTGTATGAAATGCTATGTCCAGCTTGGAAATCTCTCTCATTTTACAAAGCGTTATATGATATCTTTTTCTACAAATTTTCGAGTTACAGTTTAAAAACATAATTTTCATTGTGAAAAAAAATGTTCAGATCACACATAACAACATGAAATGAATATGAATATGCACATTATCAGGCCTTTTCGGGAGGAAATATCCACAAGGGCGGCTTACCGCCCGCGTAGTTAAGCTTGCGAGGGCGATCGCCCCCTTAAAATAGTCTCGCATTTCTACTCTTTTTACTGATAGGCAATGAAAGCTTCAACGTGTTATGTTGTTCTTGTATCAATGATGCTCTCCTTCACCTGATCTTTTTTACTTTTGAGAAGAGAGTCTAGTCTGCTCACAGGTACAGACTTATAGCGAAAAGATTTTATTTCAGTTGGTTTGTAATATTCTTCCTCCTTGCTCCGTTGTTTTACCCTTCAAGTTAGAGAAAGGTCAAATCAGTTAGGCCAATCACTTTCCTGTTGTCCCATTTGATTAAGTGTGAAGCTCCATTCAAGATGAATAAAGATTCCAGGAAAGTCATTAACAGATTATAGAAGGGGATTAGAGCAGAGAATATAAGCCCCTGAAACAAAACAACCAAACCTCTTTTAAAAGTTTGTAGGAAAACTTTACGCAAACTCGTAGTAGGTCTGCTCTAGAGAAGGGCTACAGAAAGTTAAATCGGAGAAAGTCTTCGTAGCAAAGTAAGATTATTGTGAGTATTGTTCATTTTATTGTCGCTCCCTCATCTTTTACAACGCTAGTTAAATTAGGAACTTCGATGAAAAAGAAGGTAGGTGTGTCGAAAAATGGAAGAAAATGTGCAAACATTTCGGAAACACTTCTGTCGAAAAATAAAGAGCATGTGCAATGATTATTAAGGACCAGTACTTCCTCTGTATCTTGCAGTTCTTTAAAGGTTTCTTGTTAAATTCATTTTGCTAAGATAAATTCAATAATATGTAGAGTTTTGTTTGGGTTCTTTTTGCATCTTGTTTGCTTCACCAGGCCAGTGGGTAGCCATAGCCTTCACAACGGTTTTCTTTCGTAAAGAACTCGAAGCGCGATTGTCATTGAACGAACAATTTTAAATCAAGAGGGTTTCGTTTCGAAAGTCTTTTTTACGAAATCGTTTTTGATCTTCGGGGGCGAAATACTTTCTTCGCGAGGGCGGTCGATAGCCCGCGTAAACAATTTTGCGAGGGCGCTGGCGAGGGCGAGGGCGATCGCCCGCGTAAAACGAAAAGGCCTGCAACAACCCCACCAATTTGATTCGATTTAGATTAGTTAACTTTGTATATATTGTTAGCTATGTGAATAGCGAATTGAAATAAATAAACAACAACAAAAATCATCTTCCATCACACACAGTTCACAGCACAGACAAAAACAACAGACATGAAAATGATAGAAGAATAGCACATCTATGCATGAATGGACTGATTACTGTAGAAACTTGGACTTGTACACCTGTCTTGGTTGTTTGATCTTGTTTGATTTCTGCTGCTTGTTGTTGAGTTAATGTGCGAGATTCTGATTTTAATGAAAACATGCTATTGAATAAAACAAAAGTACTGCAAAAGCTGTGATCACAATCAATTGACACCTTTTCTAATTTTATGGTGTATGGGGGGTGTTTTCATAATAGTCATTGACGTTAACTTCATATATGCTTCCTAGTTGATTTGACTAATCCAACTCATGACCATGAAAAGTTGTGCAGGAAAAGTTGTGAAATATTTCATTTCTTTCTTTTATAGAACTTGTATTACTTGAATAAACAAATAGAAATGGCTGATAAATCCATTTTAACCAATCACGATAAACCAAGCGAGCTCACTATTCCAGCTTCTCCAAATTGGTACTGTTCAGCAAATGCCGCATGCAATGGCAATGGTTTATATGCATTTGCTGCTAGAAGTGGCATCTTTCTGTTTGATATTAATGGCAGAGTTCCAGTCTTTAAAGCCGTATATCAGTATCACAAAGACAGAGTTACATCACTCTGTTTTCCAATTTGCAAAAATACCAACCCCATCTTATTGGCAAGTGGCTCTGAAGATGGCTGGGTGAAAGTGTTCAGCACGGCTGAGAAGCTGGTAGGAGAGCACAAGAAACACCAGGTATCATTCCTATAAACATCATTGTTTTGGACAATCCAAAAGCCCATTCACCATAGCAACCATAGTAGATGAAAGATGCATGAGAATTCTAAAATGCACTAAGATTTTGAGATGTTAATAGTATTCTTCTTTAGTGACTGTTCTTATAATGACTTGGGGACTACCTATAAACCTAGATTACAATAGGGTAACACAATGTAAACAACCTATCAGAGGAAACTACATTGCACATAATGTGTTAAAACTAAAACCGAAGGGAGAGTGGGCCAGAAACGTAAAGAGAAACAAAAGTGAAGAGACTGAAGGATACAAAACAGGATTCAGATATGCCATCTATCCGACAGGAAATTAAAATGATAAATGGTGAAAGAATAAAGAAAACAAAAAGTAAACCAACAAAGTAAGATGCTGAATTAAAGTAAAAACCTGACCTCCTAAAATAACAAAAAACAGTGATAAAGAACCAAACAGAAAACAACTGATGTCACTATTTTGTATTTAAAGCATCTGTTTTTTAGACTTCATAGTCTTTGGTGAGTAGTATGGTATCTATATTAAAATAAGCTTGCAAAATTTTTGAAACAAAGAGATTTTTATGCAATTGTTTAAATAGAAATATAGGTGCGCTGTTTAACTACTTCCAAGTGTAGCTTATCAGGGGGAAACCCTAGGAAATTTCCTCAAAACTGATCAAAATTATTGTAAGTTATAGGCTTTCTATCGTTTTTCAAGGATTTTTGTTTTGCTTTACAGGTCAAAGTAACTGCAATTGATGTACTGCAAGATGGATCTGTAGTTTCAGGTAGCAGCGTTTGTCTCCTTTAAGAATTCTTGAGAGTTGTGACAGGCTGTAACAATTTTAAGATATGATTTTCTGAAAGATTTGAGGAATTATCTACAAGCAGGAAATTAATTTTAGTGTTCACATGGCCTGTACTGTGTCAAAATTCCTGCCCTTAGAATTTCAGCTTTGAAGATCATGTTGCTTTTCAAAGATACAGAAAAATAGTAATGCAAATTTATGAAACTCATGTCAGTATCAATTATTCAAAACATACCTGGAACTAATATTGGCCATTCAAAAATTGGTACCACCTATTTGAAAGATCTCAGTGGCCTGATTTTTAGGTTGATTCAAAAATCAACTGCACATTTAACTTCAAAAGCTTAAATTCAATTGTTTCAGATTCAAGAATTTTAGTTTTCAAGTATGTGGTACACTTTTTTTGATTCACCATCTTTAGCTTGAAATAAAGAGCTTGTAAGGCGGTTACTTCTCTATGAATTGAATAGCATCATTTTCACTATTCCTTAGGTGACGACAAAGGAGTAATAGCTTTATGGAATTACGAAACAGATGCAATTTCAACATGGTTACCAGTGCCATCTTCTGTTATAAGTATAGCTGTGTCTTTGCATAAACAAGGCTTGCTTGCAGTTGGGTGAGTATCCAGATACTTTTTTCGTGCCATTTTCCCTGAAACATTGTTACTTAACTGAAACTGAAAAATTGTTACTTATCTTTGTTTTCTTTCCCAAGATTGTAGCAAACAATGAATAAGAACGTTAAAAACAATTTTTCGTCTAAATTATTGTCCAGCAACTTACTCATAAAAGTCTTTTTCGGAAAGTTGGCTAAAGCAAAATGAATCTTTTAATACCACTTTTTGTCCATGACATGTATATTTATTAAGAGTCAAGTTTTTATTCTTTTCATTTGTTTATAACAAAGGTATGCAAATGGTCATGTCCTTGTCAGTGAAATCAAATCACGTGTCATCATACAGCAATTTAAAAGTCATTCAGATGAGGTACAATCAGTGGTGTGGCAGCCTCTTTTACGTGGAGACTTACATAACCGTGATGACCAAGAGCAACAAAGTAAGTATTTGCTTGTAAATTCAAATAAACCTGTGCCATTGAGTCAACTTACCTTTTTCATTGGGGATACGAAGTGCTGCCCCAATTATTTTAATCCTTTGTGATTCAGCGTTGTTATGAGCGAATCAAGATTGGGGCTCAGTAACGCATGCGCATTGTTACTATTTATTGTTGCTTCTCTTGTTTGAAACGGCCAAGCTAATTTGTGTATAACGGCAATGAATTGAATCCTTGCTGCGCATGCGATCGTGAGTAGTTTTAGTTTTTGGGGAGGTTGAAGGGCTTCTTAAGAATCACAACTTCGCTTTTTCGGATACCGAACAATTTTAAGCTTTGTCGTCAAATATAGTTGTTACCTTGTGGTATTAAAATCTGGCAGGTAAATTTTGAACCTAAAGGACCTTTTAGCTATTCTACGAAAGAGTCTGGATCGAGCGATATTTTTATACATTTTTATACGAAATGTTCGATTGAGTGGCGTGGCCTATCATCTCATCTCAACATGTCAGCTATTAAACAAGACATTAACCAGCATCATTGCTTTGATATTCCGAGAACAGTAGCTTTTCGAAAGGGAAACTTTTTTACTCACCAGGTACGATTTCAATCTTACGGGGTCGGTACATGGCTAGATCTGGTTGAATTTTAGGGGTTTGGTGGGCTCTGGTTCCACTCCCAGTTATAACTCATTCATGTCGGTATTAACTCACCGATTTAGCTTGCGCCCAATGATAGATGCTCAATCTGACATATATTTGAGATATATCCATCAAGAATGCACAGTGAGTTTTTTAGCTACTGATTTTATCACAACTTTGCCTTGATAATTATCGATCATGTAACCCATTGCCTGATTCATTTTTCTAGGTGATGGCTTGTTGCTAGCATCCGGCTCCAAAGACAAATCGATCAAAGTTTGGAATACCCGAAAAGAAAGCCCAATTTTAAGCATCAATTTACCAACGAAGAACGCAGGCCAAAAGGGGCGACGAAAAATGGATGAGATGAATCGTGCAAAGATCTGGCTTTCGTTATGTTGGCATAAAAGAGATTGCATCGTATCAAGTAGTATGAGGTATGTCAACCGGCATTCAGCACTGCCAATGCACTCTGATGCAAAGATTTCGATTGATCTTTTTGACGTACTACTAGATCAGAGTCCAGAAAATGGTCAAACCTTCCTCCGGATGCCAATTTCGTTAGTTACACGTATTTTTTTGATAAGAAACTGCTTATAAGAAACTCAACTCTCAGATCGCCAAAATGTTAAGAAACTCAATCCAGTACTGGGCAAATATAGTTTAAGAAACTATTTATTTTAATAAAGGAAATTCTTAGCAT
>REGM01000060.1:221748-254187 GCA_004194415.1 Aurelia aurita
ATTCTAGTGTCACTTCTCCGTTGTTTGTCAATTATACAAAAGGGAATTCAAAATATGCCAACTTCTTAAATAAGGTTTGATTTTTATCTTCGTTCAGCATCTGGTATATTGTGTTTGCTTTGCTTTGTGTTTGAACTCTTTCCTTTATCTCACGTTTTCAGATAGAGCCATACTGCCCAAAACTCTCGTCTCCAAATCAAAAGACCAAAGAAAATAGACCTTCAGTAAGTTTGAAAACTTGGGCTAAAATTTTTCTTCTTGTAATACTCATTTTAATAACAATATGATAACGAATCACTAAAAATCACCACCAAAGAATCACTAGGTTGCTCAAGAATCACAGAAAACCTTCAAGATAAATTGAAACTAAAATTTATACATTATCATGCCATATCTGTCATTGTGTATACATTTTAGCTATTGTACAAAAGAGTCTTGGTCGAGCGATGTTGTCCTACAATTTGGTTTGGAATGTTTGATTGAGCGACGTTAAAGATTTGTTCACTAAAAATTCGATGGATTTGTGAAAATGCAGAAAATGTTTCTCGATCCAAGACTCTTATGTTTTGAGAGCAGACCACCCCCTCTCACCCCCTCTCAGTATACGTTGTTTTAAAGAGACACATTGATAATATTTTTCGAATTACATTATAATTTTCTGTTCTTAAAAATGAAGAAACCAATCTTTCAGTACTAAAACATGGACATTTTCGGAAAAATTAAGAAACTTCAGTACTTCTGGAAGATCCTCCATAATAATCTAAGTTTCTTCTTTGCATCACAGCAACGAATAAGAAATGACTTGAAAGGATTGCTCAAAATATTATCAATCGACGATTTTGGATGGCCAAGGCAACGAGCTACGCATTTATGGCCACATTGGAGAGATGCTGCAGATCGCTTGATTTCACAGAAGCCTTTTGTTCTAGGAGAAAAGAAAAAGGTAAATTCCGTATCAAATTTGAAGTCAGGCGAGACTTGCGACAGCGCAAAATTGCTCGTGCAGAATTCTTTAATAGTTTTTTGTGTGGATTTCGCCTGACATCAAATGTGAGACAGATGTTAGACTAATTGGTCTGCCGAGTCCGCCACCAAAAAGTTTTCCAGTTGAAAATTTATAAGATGAAAACCATTTGGCCGATTTCTTTGCAAGACAAACTTTGTTGTTTCTCGGCATCGTCCTTTTTGCTGGTTATTCAGTAATTTTGCGTTAATCTGTGCAATAATTTGCTATCGAAATTGCTGCAAATTTGACTAATTCCAAGTGTTGTATTAGTGATAAATTTGTTGAGTGTTAAGTCGTAAAATCAAGGCTCCTGCGCAATATCTGTCATGTTTATGGCTAAAAAAGATTGTTTTTCAAGCTATGGTCAATTGTTCGTAATGCTAAGAACGATTATTTTTTATGTAACTGAGCAGACAAAAATTTCAAAGAATAATATCGAAGTGACGTTTTGAACGTCGAAAATTGTTCTGACTCACCCGGCATATTTAGAAAAATGACGTCTTACTTCATAGATTCTGTTTTTTCTTGGTTCAATGGGATTTCAAAGAGATATTCTTCGATGGGCTGGACATGGCGGATTCGTTGGTGAGCTTGTTCAATGGACAGACCTGATCGCAAGTGCTTATATTCTTGGACATGATATCAAAGTTGCTTTGGAAGACAAAGAATTAAGCTTGTAAGTAAATGGTGGTTGCTGGCCACCGCACTACTTTAACTACGGACAATAATATCCCATTGATTTGGTTTTTGCTGTAATTGATCATGACCTAGAATTTATTCTTACCTATTGTGTTATCTCTATTCCACAGGATTGCCAAACAAGCTTGATAGTATGGGTTTTCCTTCGCTCTCGCCTGCTCTCCTTGGCCGCCACTAGACTCGGTTTGGCAGGTGGTAGTCTCGTTTTGGTGAGCGATAACAATGGGACTCACTGTAATCAGTCTAGGCCGCCACCTCCAAATCAAGTTCAAACTGTCTTTTGCGCCTCAGCTCCTACGCAGCGATGCTTCTCGTTTCAAACTATAAGAGTTCTGTATCAGATTGACGAGCGCTTTTTTTACTATTTCTGGAAAAATCGAGGAATTTGATTTTTGACTAATTAGTGATTCTTGAGAGAAATAACACAACCAAAATTACATTTAAAATATCAAATATTGTGTTAAAGCCTCACTAAGACAAATTAATTGAATTTTACAAACCTGTTGGATTTTTTGTGCAATATAATTTTTCAAACTGTTGATAAATTTTTGATTCATCCCGTATACACAACCTCGTCCCCAGGGCCTAAAATATGACAAAAGGCCCTGGGGACGAGGTTGCCCATATACACTCATTTTCGACTCATCCCGTATTGATTAACTTATTTTGTTGTAGGTTGCTTCAACCAGAAGTGAAACACTGTGCATCCAGATTTATCCCGAAAGATCGCGATTTTGACTTGATTTTCACAGACTTCAATGGGGATACAATATTGAAAGAACTTGGAATGTCTAATTATGCGAGAAGAAGGTATAGTATTTGCTATCAAAATTTCTTACCTGATGATATTTACATTATTCATCCCGTATACACAACCTCGTCCCCAGGGCCTAAAATATGACAAAAGGCCCTAGGGACGAGGTTGCCCATATACACTCATTTTCGACTCATCCCGTATTGATTAACTTATTTTGTTGTAGGTTGCTTCAACCAGAAGTGAAACACTGTGCATCCAGATTTATCCCGAAAGATCGCGATTTTGACTTGATTTTCACAGACTTCAATGGGGATACAATATTGAAAGAACTTGGAATGTCTAATTATGCGAGAAGAAGGTATAGTATTTGCTATCAAAATTTCTTACCTGATGATATTTACAAAATTATAATCGGGTACGTAGACTTATGATTTTCGTCCTAGTTATCGCTACTACTATACTACCTTCACTATTTCTCCCTTCATCACTCACACTAGGGCTCATAATTTTACAAACACAAAACTGTATTTTCGTTCGCGGCAATCAGAGCACAGTAGTTAACGAATCCCAATGAAGCACTTCCCACTTTATGGCTAAAAGAAACATTAATCTTTGTACTCACAGTTTGTTTTCCCATCTCCCAGCACTGGAAAGATGAATTTTGAGCCGTTTTATCATCGAGGTCTTACTTAGGCCATCCGCCATTGCTAAAGAAATGACTGTTTAAAAAGTCGTAAATTTAGTCAGACTTCTGTGTTTGTATGATTATGAGTCTCATCTTGAATCCATACAAGTGCTTAAAGACACTCTCTGCTAACCATGAGGCCAATTCCATTTGCAGTGCATTCTGGGAAAGCAATGGCGTGCAAAGCCACATGGTTAGCAGAGGGTCTTTAACCCAATTTGTCCATTATCCCTACTGAGCTGCAGTTGAGCGTCCGGCAAGCCTATCAATAACGATAACTACGATGTTGTGATCAGTCTAGTCCGGTACCTTATGTCGGCAAACAATACCACGTGTGAGACCGCCCTGCCCATTTTGCTTCTCGCAGTTCTTCGTGTCTCTTTTTCATGTAGATTCTGAATATCGATGTTTTGTTGTGAAATTCTACGCCATTTTCTTGTGACGTTACGATATCATTTATAAGAAGCTCTTGGGCATAATAGTAGTCCAGTTGACAAGCTGGTTGACCCAAAAAAGTTTTACCAAGCTGGAATTCAAACCAATCAATGCAGAATATTTTTCTCTGCAACATATTATCTAAAATCCGCCAAAGTCTGCTATGGGGAAAAGTTGTAAGCATATTTTAATGGAGGTTTCATAAACAGCACTTTTTCTAATTCTTCTTTGAAACCTTAAAAGGTGTTAAAATTTATAAATTTTTCACAAAATCAGATAAATGTTATTCATGCGTAGCATGAATGAAATTAATTTTGCGAAGGAGCGCCATTGGAACCACTCATCGCTTTTAACCAATTTTCCTCAATAAAAACAAATCTCGAATCAAATCTTATTTGCAAATAATTTAGAAATGCCTTGCAAAATATAATCCATGAATCACAAAGGGAGGAAATAGTATTTAGCTTACAAAGAAATATTTTAGTTCTCCAAACTTTTGTCATAGTCAATTACTTGTAGCATGCCCCTTAACTCAGTCTTTTGGTTCTTTGTTTTAGATGCAAGCTTCGAGTTCTTGATTCGTTTGGATGCGAGGCTGAATTTAATTATGAAGGTTATAAGGAGACAATTCCCGGAGGTCGCAGTCCATGGGCTAACAGAGATTATTTGTTGCAGCAGATGTTGACGTATTTTCGTGAGTATTCAAACCTAATTTTATCGTTTTCAGTTTAGTTCGGTTCAGGCATCAAACGAATTATCTTGCGCCTCGTTCTAGCCAAATTGGTTTTTTTAAAGCTTACTGGCAACGACAAGTTTCAGATTATTCGGACAACAAAATATTTTAGAATCTAGCCGCATTAAAATAACGAAAAGCAGTTTTTGGTGATAAGAAGCATTCGCTCCTTTGCTTGGACTGTTCAAATCATTCTCTTCACTCTTGGCAGTCTGTAAATGTAAATATCTTGGAAGTCTACTTGAAACTGAGAACGATATGAACAAGAGAAAGATTCTTGCAACAAACGCCTACAATCAACCAAAACATATTTTTGAAAGTAAGAAAACATCAAAGGAAGTAAAAACAAGAATATTCAGAAGCCATATCGAGAGTATTCCTTTATAATTGTGAGCTGTGAACCAAGAATCACGAGAACACAATTGACGTATTTCAGAGAAAATTTCTCAGAAAAATGCTGAACATCAAATGGCAGGATAAGGTGTCGAATAACCATCTGTACACAATCACTAAGCTAACATCATGGAGTAAAGCAGTAAAAAGGCGCAGGCTAAACTGGTATGGCCATTTTCTGAGACTCCCAGAACAAGCACCTGCAAATAAATCACTGAGAGAAGCAATTAAGCTATGCAAAAAACCGAAAGGAGGGCAAAAAATGACATGGATGTTAACTTGTCGAAAAAGATTTAGGAAATGTAAAGGTCAACTTGATAGTTAAAGATGGTAACGGAAACACAAGAAGCGTCGTAATAAACGATCATAAAGAAATTGCAAAACATAGACACATTTGGAAGATAGTAGTAGACCGCGCAGTTTCCACAACGGACGGAGGAGCGTAAGAGAAAGAGAGTCTGTAATAAAAGTTCTCTTTTTCTTAAATGTTCCAGAATTTGTCGAGATACAACCAGTTTTATTGGAGAAACTATGCAAATAATTTCACTCAATCTAATCATATTTCATTCCATGCAACTGACACTTCTCCGATTATCAACTGACGTTTCCAATAATTGTTTGAAAGAAAAAATCTCGTAATAAGTTTGAGGAGCTGAAAATAGTGTAAGATTTGCTGCACAAAAACTTGCTACTATTTTATTCAACTCGCAGCATTATATACCCCTTTTGATTTTGTTATTGTTATCGTAGCTCACAGTCCTGACAATTTGTTCCTTGGATTTGTTGCTGGCAGTGATAATCTTGAAAAGGCGGTGAAAAATAAAGATAAAGCTTTGATTTATGGAAAACTGGATTCATATCTTCAGGTTTGTGGAATTACTTGTCAAGTCGCAGTTTTTGTACTTACTACTGTTTCCCCATGTTTTCTAAGAAACTAAGGCCGCCCCGTTCACACGAAAACGGAACGGACCAGAACGGAACGATATGGAACTGGTCCAAAAAATAAAATAATGTTTGGAGGTGTTCACAGGCGAACGATGNGATTTGTTGCTGGCAGTGATAATCTTGAAAAGGCGGTGAAAAATAAAGATAAAGCTTTGATTTATGGAAAACTGGATTCATATCTTCAGGTTTGTGGAATTACTTGTCAAGTCGCAGTTTTTGTACTTACTACTGTTTCCCCATGTTTTCTAAGAAACTAAGGCCGCCCCGTTCACACGAAAACGGAACGGACCAGAACGGAACGATATGGAACTGGTCCAAAAAATAAAATAATGTTTGGAGGTGTTCACAGGCGAACGATGGGAAGCGTTCCGTTCCGTTCCGTTCCGAACAGTGGACGGCTCAGTGGACAGTGAAAAGTGAGCCGTAAAACGGAACAGAACGGAACGATTTAGCTCTCGCGTTAACACTTTTTTGGAGCGTTCCGTTCCATTGTGTGGACTTTTTTCGTGCAATTTGTACATGAGGTAATTCTAAAGCTCTAAACAATAAGGTTATTTACTCATAAATGTTGGGTGAGAAAACTTAATGATGTGGTTGGAAAATTTAATCTCTAGGGAGGAATTTGTTAACACTTCTTATCGATCCAGTGCCGTGTGAACACCCCTTGAAAAGTTCCGTTCCGTTCTGGTCCGTTCCTTTTCGTTCTCGTATGAACGAGGCCTAAATGCAGGGCAAAGATAAAACGTTTCGCTTCTGGGTTGCAAAATAATATTGATTGAAACATTTCCTTTCTGAATTAATTTGTGAACAGTAGAAAAATGTTGCGATTTTCAAAAATTTTCTCATTGGAGCCAGCTTAAATTCTTGTTCAGTCACTTTTAAAGATTTCTTGCCAGAGTTGTAAAATTTCCGGTGAGGGAACTTGCAATAATGTGGCCTGGATATTCCGGTGCTCCCGGATACTTGCACTGCTGCATGGCTTCAGGAATTTGCATTTTTATATCTGAAGATGGAGATTTCTTAGGGGTTTTTCCTAGATGGCAAAATAACTGCACGAACAGGGGCTTGCTTTTTGCAAACGCAAACAAGAGGAAATACTTTTTATTTCGTTTCTTTTTCAAAAAGGTGAAAGTATTTGTACAGCTTTAACTTCCATTTTACTAACTTACTAAACATGAAATTTGACGATGAATTTCTGAGTATGCAGTTGCTCTAAGACAACCTGGTTCCGAGGGCCAGTTTCCTACGTCAATACTGGATTCAGCAGCCTCCTTTTGGGTCATGGGAACGAGGTTGGCCCTAAGACTCCTTTTTTCATTTCAGGGTACACTTCCATATTTAGAAATAATAAGAAAACATTTTGAACTCCATGCTACAATGGCGGTGGTAAGTCATGAAAGATAATTTTGAATTTATGCCGACTCTCTAACATAATTATGTATTCGTCTGTAAATTATACCGCGCATCCTTAACAAATCGTTAGAAATTTGAAAAACACCGATGTTTGATTTTGCCTCTAATATTTGAAATTTCTGTTCATTCATTCATTCATTCATTCATTCATTCATTCATTCATTTATTCATTCATTCATTCATTCATTCATTCATTCATTCATTCATTCATTACGAGGATGAAATTGATTTAAGCAATAAAACAGCTTCCTACAATAGAACAACAGAGTCGTTGTAATTTCTGCCCCGAGCGACGATTTTCCTTTTTTTCGGCTTTAGTTTATTATTATCTGTTTCTTTCAAGTTTTCTGTCGTTGGAAAAAGTCTTAATATTGACAAAATAATCTGATATCTTGGTAGCTTCCAAATCATTTAATCAAAAGTATTTGTTGGTGTTTACGGTCACTGGTGTTTTGAGCCAATGATTTGATGAGACCCCGTGTTTTATATGACAAATTGTATTTAGGCAGTTTCATACCTATATTCAAGTTTCAAAAAAACCATAATTTTAAACACACTTACACTATACACGTATTTTTTACAAGACACTAAGAATTTGAGCCTGTACTGAAAGTTTCTTAAAATCATCACAGATTGTCAGTACTCGGTGTTTCTTACGAGTTTCTAACGACTTTCATAACAATCAGACAATCTTCATGTTAACTTCCCAAGCCCTCGTGAACATTTCAAAATGAAGTTTTTCAAGCTTTTCTAATATTTAGGCATTACTCAAGTGCCTTCCAAGTAGTATGATACAAGGAACAAGTGAAAAGTAAAAATATGCCAAGGATGTCCTTGACTAGAATAAATAGTTTCTTAACTAATTTTCTCCCAGTACTGGAGTTTCTTAATTTTTTGGCAATCTGAGAGTTGAGTTTCTTATAAGCGGTTTCTTATAAAAAAATACGCATATTACATTGACATGATGACTAAAAAGAAAACGACACCTGCCATGTCATCTGGTGTCCAGAAAGATGCTGTTCAAGCTGTTACCTTGGATGAGTCTGATCCTTCAGATGTAGATTCTGATTCCGAAACCTATTCTTCTTCAAACTCAGATGAATTTGACATTTATTACATTAATTAACCAACAAATACTGTATACATTGCATGCTGAAATTCTTATTTGTATGTTATTTGAGAATTTCCTCAGTTTATTTCAGTGAATAAATTTTTTTGAGAATCTTTAAAAAAATGTTTCGTGGCTCATCCAATTGGTAGAGAAAAATTTTAAAGGGGCCTGTGCAAGATAGACCCTTTGCGGGCGTGCATGCAATCAAAACAAAAACAAATGCTGGCAAGGGCTTCGTGTATGCAACTTCTAAGGTCCTGAAATGTGTCGCCTATGGGATCTTATAAGTACATTTCAGGACCTTAGAAGTTGCATACATGAAGCACTTCCCAAAGTCGTTGTGCGTGAACGATCTTTTATCGCACGTTTCCTGCTTTGCCTTCATCCAAATGTTATATGTTGACTCTGAAAAGTACACCACATGTCGAGCTTCTCCCCGCCTCGGTCTTCCAAGCTTACTGCCTGTCCCTGACATGATGCCCTTTCAAACAAAAGCTGGTAACATCAGACAAGCTGCTAGGCGGCAGCCATCTTACTTTCTGATAATCAGAAAGTCAACTTCGGCGCGCAAAGGATCTATCTTGCACAGGCCCCTTTAATGGCCAAAAAAAATTTCATGGCCCATGCTAAATCACTCCGGCCCCCCTAGTAGATACTTAATTACCGGTCCCTAATTGTTTTGTTCTCAGAATTTTGGCTGCCCTCCGGCAAAAGTATTTTAACGTTTTTTTTCTTGATTTCAGCAAGATCACTTGATTCCAGATTACGTCATTAATCATGGTGTTGTAGATGGTAAAGAATTAAAGAAATTATTACAACAATCAAAGGTAAATGCAAAATATTTTTATGTAAGAAAAGATACTTTTTCTGTTTATATACGAAGATAATTTCTTTTCGTGAAGCTTTTTCGCTTATTTCTCCTGATGGCTTTGAAGTTTGGTTTTAAAGAAATATCTTATCTTACAAACTTGCGTGTTTCTGTGATATTGACATTCAGAATTTTTGTTGTGTGAATGGTTCGGTATAATGTTTGTTCGTTCTACTAACCGAACCGGTTCGTTACTTACAGCACGCGCATGAGGAAACATATAATTTACTCACCTAATTTGTGTTTTTTGTGTGTCAAATCTTGCGTGAGCGGTCATGTTGTTTTGAATATTTATAGCGATTATTTTTCTTTTAGTTTATTTAAAATAGCTGATAGGGTTTTTGTGTTCAAATATGATTAAATAAATGAAATAAATAATAGGTGACTTGCGCAGTACACTGCAAAGCACTATGCGCAGGCGGTTAAGGTCAGTCATTCAAAACAACATGGCTGCTCACGCAAGATTTGACACACACAAAACACAGATTAAGTGAGTAAATTTTATGTTTCCTCGTGCGCGTGGTCAAAACTTTAACTTTGGCGAAATTTGGTCAGCTTCTCAGTCCCTTTAGAAGTTTTGGGACGACCGCACTTTAGCGGACCAGCTTTATGTCATATCTCTCGGGAACTTATTTAAACAAATACCTTACTAACCCTAACTAAACCCTCCCCAACTAACCCTAACTTCTCCTAACTAATCCTAACTTACCCTAACTAATCCTAACTTACCCTAAAAACCCCTTTTCCAAAACCTAACCCTGACCTAAACCCTTACCCCATGACACATAACTTGCCCATATTGAAAGCTGGTCCGCTAAAGTGCAGACTAGCCAAAGTTTTCAGAAAAATGTTCTGAGCGAAAATCTACCATAACTTTTGAACGGATGACTGATTCCAGTGAAATAAGATTTTTTTAATCTTTTCTTCCAAAATAGTTTTCTATTTTGATTGGTAAATACTTAATTATTGGAAACACTTTTGTCCCAAAACTGCATCTGAGTCAACCGGTATTTGAGAGAACGCTTTTTGGGAAGGGCACGTAATTGTTTAGCTTTAGATTGACATATTTGACTATTCATAAGGATGATTTGGATGTATAAGTTTGCATTATCTCTTTGCAGTTGTTCATTGGTTTAGGATTTCCATACGAGGGTCCTGGACCCTTAGAAGCCATTGCAAACGGAGCTGTGTTCTTAAACCCAAAGGTAATATCAACATTTTTTTCTCCAAAGTAAGACCTCGATAGAAAGCTAGCTACATGTTAATAAATAAAGAGAATGCCTGCAAACATTTAAAACAACAATTATGAGCATTTTTCAAAGTTATCTAGGTTTGAACGTTTATTTGCAAAATCGACGTATAAAAATTTAGGAGTTGGTCTCTTCAAAATCTTCGTATTTAGTTGTGAAATGTTGCTTCCCATAGAGAGGTATGGTATCAGACTGAAATACGTTTTGTTGATCATCTATGCTCTTTTGATTGATTGATTGATTGATTGATTGATTGATTGATTGATTGATTGATTGATTGATTGATTTAATTGGTTGATTTAATTTCAGTTTAACCCACCGAAGAATAAGATGAATGAAGAATTTTTCAAATTAAAGCCAACACTTAGAAAGGTATTTATTTTTATTTCGCGCTTTCGTTAGCAATCTGCATACTCATATACAGCGTTAACAATCCAGTTTTGACGACGACAAAGTAATCTAATGAAATGGTATGTTTAAGCATAGTCTTATGACTATGGTTTATGATTGTAGAGAACACACTAATGCAGATAAAATGGTTCAAAAATTCTAGTCTTACTTGGGCAGTATCAAAACAGACACTTCAAGTTTTCATATTTGTCTGTTACACCGAGGGGCAAATCACTTCTCAAAATAGTGTACGTGATTTTTGACTTTAAAATCACGAAATTTTTTTCTGTGATTTTGTGATTTTGTGTGTGATTTTGTGGTAATTTTTGTGATTTTTTCTGTGATTTTTTTGCGATTTTTTTATTGTTGTGTGTGATTTTTTTGTGACTTCAAGGAAGGTGTACGAAAAAAAATCTGTGATTTGTCCCTCGTGTTACACTATTGCAAAGAAGGAGACAGCGAACTGCTTATATCATATTTTACTTTCAGTATCTTCCATTAAATGAAATATCTTTCATGTAGCCTAGTACAAAAGACAAGAATATTAGGACATGATTCCCTGTCTATATTTTAATAAACATACATGGACATCCTGTCTTTATTTTAATAATAATTCTTCATTTACAGCTAACTTCACAGAATCCATACATGGAGGATTTCGTTGGCAGGCCTTATGTTCATACCGTTGATATGAATGATAAAAAGGCTGTAGAAGATGCTTTAATAGAAATCAAAACTCAAAATGTGAGTATCACTATTCCTACTTAGTATTTCTGAGATTTAACATCCTCTCTTGAAGACAGACTAGTGAAGCAAGGACTCAGGAGGCTTCTTTATTATAAGTAATACAGAGTTATGTCATTTACATTTTGAGAAGGGTACGAATAAATCCAGGGCCACTCTGAAAAATGTGCCCATGAAGGCGGACGGATAAATCCTTAGATCCATCACTCTAAAAATGGCACAGCCACGTATTACCCTATACTTAATTGCCCCCACCTCCGAGAGAAAAACACTTTTCAGCTATATCCTTATGTCCAGCCATGGCAAACCGAAATCTTAAATTTAGACAGATTACCAAACCTTTAGAAGTGTTTGGCGGCTCTTCCTTACAAGCGTCCACCATTTCATGAATGTTTCTTGAGTTGTCTTTCCCTTTTTTCCAGAAATTTGAATCATATTTACCTAAAGAATTTACACCAATTGGAATGATAGAGAGAGTTCATGCATTTATTCAATATCAGGTATATTTTATTTATTTTTCTCGTTTGTAACGTGATATAACCACGATTATTTTATGGCCCTTTTATCTACATGCATGCAGACGATCTGTAAAAGGGAGAGCTTTTAACATTTGTTAATGCCCTAGCCAAACAAACAAAGAATATTTTGTCGAACATTTAAGATTCGTCTGCCCAAGCAATTTTCTCGTTCGACCACGTCACAAACATTTCTTGACAAGCAAAACAAATGAGAATTTTTTTAGGCAGTGTTTTGTAAAAGATTGTCAGAAGCAAAATTTTGTCGAGCAGACTTCAGCAAAGTAGCCAAACGGACAATCATTTTGCTTCTGCTTCTCAAAGCAAATCTCAAATCTCTCGGCAAATGATGTTTGTCCGCGTGGTCTACATTTTATTGGTGATTCCTTTATAGCAACTGGCGCCAAGGGATGGTTAAGCCAATGAGTGAAAAGTTTCATACCCAGAAGGAAAATGAGGGCGCAAGGAAAATCACTTTTTAAAATTCTCAGGCTGTTCACGATATTTTCATTTTAATTCTACCGCGAGTAGACGATTTTGCGAAAGATGACATCAGGAAATTTCCCCCATGATCCTTTGCGTTCAAAGATAAATCGACCGATCAAATCACTCGAGATTCTTTCAGACGCTAAAGATCATAGTAAAAAACCGCTTGACGCCATCTTTAGCGCAATCATCTATACTAAAAAGTCAATGGAGGGAAGGAAACCTTTTTTATTTGATAAGGTGCCACATTTTTGGGAGATTGCTCTTTGATATAAAGCCCTTCTTCAAATCCCCAACGTTTTTTATGACAGATAACTAAGGAACACGTTGCCTTCATGTAGGAATGACGCTTTTCAGAAAATATAATCTTGTTGTAGAATCTATGTGATGCAGATGCACCAAGATGGCCGCCACTAACGAGCCTCGAAGTCCATCTTGCACCAGAAGGAATGTCTTGTAAGCATATATGTCGGAAAAAAGGTACTACTATCTCGTCATTTTGCTTGACTTTAAAATTTTTGTCTGATTCTAGCCTTGTTGATTTTGTTGCTCTGGATCGACTCTGAAATGGATGTTTTCGTTAAGAAGAAAGCTGTAATTGAAATAAGGATGCCATGATTTGTAGTAAAGTTTTCCTGAATAGCAAAAGGCTTGTTAATTGCCCCAAATTTCTAAAATTAGCATGGGCCTTATAGCCGATAAAAATGTATCCTCTAGCCAAAGAATTAAATCTGTTTATCTGTAGTGTTATATAATTAATGCCGAGAAATTACTTTGATTTCTTACTATTAATGAACAATTGTTGAGTTGAACATGCATATGCAACATTGTAATACAGTTTTGCAATTCTTTTATTTCAAATGCATGATAATAATCGTAAATTATCTTTCCAACTCCTGATCTCACGTTTTTCTTTTTTCACAGGTAGAATATGTGAACCATCATTTTTTGGTGACATAAATAATGTGCAAAATTTCAAGAGGTAAGAAATTGAGCATTTGCTATTCATAATACATACTCTGGGTACCTGACTTATCTGTTGCCCTGGTACATAATATACCGGGTGAGTCCAAATAGATTATCGCCGCTTGCTGAAATGTACGATCATAAATGTTAACTAACGATACGTCACTTTATAGAAGAAAAGCTAACTTAAATGCTAAAATTTATTTCATTAAGATCGGTCATATCGCTTTGGAGGAATGGGCAATTCTTTTGGAAGCTGTCTTTGAAAATGCGTCAAGAAGGACTAGACTTACGACGTGATTCCTTGTATTCGTTCAATATTTATAATCTGAATTTTTTATTTTCTCATCCAATTCAAAGAGCGATACTGAGACTTATATAATGAGTATAAAGAAGGACTAGAATTGTTGATCAAATTTTGTAAGATCTAAAAGCTTCAAAACAAAGACAGCACAGTAACCATCTTCTAGGGGGGAAAGCAAACAGAAAATATTAGCCCCTTGCAATTTAATCAGTGGTGGAAAAAATATTTACCTTCCTGCGAAGTGACCTCAAACTAAGATTCTTCCTTCTATATTTTCATTAATTTTTTTCTTGTGCTAGATTTCAAAGCACTATTGAACTATGCACAAGGCATATTTGCGGTAGAAGAACACAGCCAAACATTGCCTTATTCCTTTGTTCTGTCCTTCCTTCTTTCCTGCTATCATCTATACATTCCAATCTTCATTTTCTTTTTTCATCCTGTCTTCTTTCCCTTTTTCATTTTTTGTTCTTCCCCTTCTACTCATTTCCTTCCTTCATTCCTTCCTTTTTCTTTCATTTCTTCTTTCCTCCCTTCCTCGTTTCCTTCCTTTTTCTTCCTTTATCCCACTTGCTCTTTTTCTTCCCCTTTCTCCCTCCAAGGCAAACAAGCTTCCTGCGACGCTGCTTCGTGGCTTCGTGCACTTTTTCCACCTCTGAATTTAATTAAATATATATATGTGTACTTTGGGGGGAAAACAAACAGAATTTATTAGCCCCTTGCAATTAAATATATATGTGTACTTTCTTGGAAGATTGATAATGCACTTGTCATCATTTTAAAGTTGGAAATTGTTAATATATTTTGAATCAAAAAGCCTCAATAAATTTAAAGCATATCCACACGAACTAAACGGCGACATTATAAATCGTGATTAAACTCAATTTAAAATTCTGCATAATTGAATGATTAGCAGAAGTAAAAAAAATAAAACTACGAGAAATAACTCGTTGCTGAAATTTGTTATTTTATTCTTATTTCAGTGTTGGAATAACTTGCAAAGAAGTGGTAAAACAAAATAAACTTTCCTATCCTTCTTATAACCCATTAACTGGAATTTGTTATTTGCAAAAATTTATGTTGTATTTTAGTTGTGTTGCCGAAGAATCGGGCATTAAACGACTCTGTCCTTGTAGAGATTTTATTGAAGGCCAAACTGCGCTTTGTAAGAATTGTTTGTAGAATTTTTGAAATTTACATAAATTGTATAAATATTGATGTTCCATACAGAAAAAATCAAATCTCTATTTTTAAAATTGGTTGAGTAGAGTAGGACAAAAGGGTAAGTTGCTCTCAAGTTGGGTTACCCTGGGTACCAGAGCCAAAAAAATTAGAGCAAAAACATCAGAGGACTTCATTCTAAATTTTTTGCTCAGGACCCAGGGTAACATTAGGCCCGAGCTTAAAGAAAACATCGAAATGCATTTACGTGAGAAACTTCCCTTTCGTTCATGAGAGCAAATTGATTTTTTCTGTACTGGGTGAGTTAGAAAAATCGTGGTGCGTTTAGCTGAAAAACAAGTCAAATAGGGAGTATCGAAGTTTTATATTGCAGAAGAAAGATTAAATTAGGTGTAGAAATTTAGTTTGTTAAAATCGGTGATTTCTTTCCTTATTTATTTGCGATTTTGTGATATAGCCATTTTGGTGAAAAGTATCTCTATTTTATCTCTAGTAGAAGAACTTTCAGCTTGCTAACAATTTCAATTTAAATGATAAGTCCCAACGAGATACAACATAAGTAACATTAGTTTTTCCTTTTGTGCTCTAACACAATGCATGCGTTGTTTCAATTTTTGGTAGAGAAACAGTATGTTTGTCATGGTTCATAATGTCGCGCGTGCATGAATATGAATCTAATTGAAGGCCTATTTTAGCAATCTTGCGAAACACCATTTTACTAACATCGCTTGTAATTCTGGAACGGAAAGACCGATTTCGACCAAACAAATTTTCATATCTAAGCTAGCCTTTCTTCTATGCAATGAATTTTAAAGAAACGAATTTGCAAATTTTACTGCATCAATAAGAATTGGCAAACACCCCACGTTTTTTCTGACTCACCCGGTATAAGAATACAATTTCAAATTTTCAGAATTATATTTTGAATACATATTCAATCGTAGATTTGAGATATTTTATAATTATAGAATTTATATGAATTGATAATTTATATAAAATATAATTTAATATAAAATTATAATTTAGAGTTGTTATATAGAATTGATAATTGATTTGACATCTTAACCAATAAGTCCACGCTTTCTTAAGTCAAAATTAAATGTAACATTATTAACTCAGAATATGTATTGTACAGCAGAGCCACTGGGTGTCCCAAATAAAAGGTAACAGATTTGATCAGGGTTAGCGATGCCAATTTAGGTCCTATCAATTCGCAATAAGTTTTAAGCTAATCTTGAAAAGTTGACTTGAACATAGGTACCTTTTTTATTGCAATTAGTATTTCAAAAGTAGAAATATTATTCTTGAAAGCTCAAATTTGACTCCACCTCCAAACCAGAGTTTTGGCTGAAGCACAGCAAAATAAGAATCCAAATTAAAGAATGATTTGGAAATGCATTATAGGTGAGCTCTAGCAAATTCCGTATAATATATTCAAATTTTTGTTCAAATTTTATGAAGGCTATAATTGATTCATTCGCTGTGCTTCAAGAATTTGCTCAGGCTAAAGTGGCGAAGCTCTGGTTTAGAAGTGAAGCCAAATCCGAAATTTCGAGATTAATATTTCATCTTTGGAAGCACAAATACCAACCAGCAAGGTATCTATGTTCAAGTTAACTACTCAGGGTTAGTTTAAAACATATTGCGAATTGATTTTAGCTAAATGGGCATTGCTAGCCTGATCAAATCTCTTACCTTTTATTTGGGACACCCGGTATTTGTTAAATATCTTTATCTGACATCTAGGAAAACAAAGTTTGTGGCCTCTAAGGCAAGAATGATTCTATTGCCCCTGCTATTGCCCCTTGTTAGAAGGTTTTAATTACCAATCTAAGAAATGTAGCAGAGTTATTTTTTCTTTCTCCAAGAATTTATCAACAAGTTACAGCGGTAAGGTTTCAGTGAAGCTGAGCGAGTGGCCTACCGGCTTATTCCGTTAGGTAACTGAAGTTAGAGGGGGTCTAGCGTATATTTCTATTATTCTATTTTCTATTTTTACTGTTTTAGGCACGGTAGCCCCGTCAGTCCATAAGGACTGCTTTTCAGGGGGCCGTGGCAAATACTTACAAATTAAAATGAAAAACTAAATAGTTGGGAAATTAACATAAAATACAAAAATATTAGAAAAATATTTCATGAATTATTATTGAGTCTTCTTTTGAAAGAGGCAAGGGAGGGTGCATATTTAACATTATGTTCAAGCTGATTCCAAAGTTTAGGTCCACGAAAAGATATAGCTTTTTGCCCATTGCTTGTTTTCCGTAGAGGTAATAAAAGATCAGTTTCAGTATTTCTCAGTTTCCTCTAGTATTTCGAGTAGAATTTTTGACAACAATTTGGAAAGATATTCTGGTGCAAGATGATTCAACGATTTATACACGGTTGTAGCAGTTTCGCTTCTAGTAATATCGCTTATAGTTGGCCATTATAATTTGTGTATTAATGCCGTAGCAGGTGAATCAAAATTGCTTCTTGTAACGATCCTAGCTGCTCGATTCTGCAACTTTTGAAAGTTCCCCATACGGAACAGCAGTACCGAAAATGAGGTTATACGATGCCCCGATACATCTTACTCAGGGTATTTTCAGGCAAAAATGTCCTGGAATATTTCAGAAACCCTATTCCATGTGAAACCTTAGTACGGAGACTAGTGATATGCTCGTATGTTCGTCCCATTTTAGGTTCTTGTCGATTATTACACCAATATATTTTTTCTGGTCTACATTTTCAACTTGAGAGTCACCAATGAGAAACTGTGGAGGATCAACAATTTTATTAGCAATTTTCTTAATTTTGGGTTTGGAACCTACAACCAAATCTTGGGTTTTTAGAGTACATTCAAAGAAAGTTTATTACCTTAACCTTAGTATCATCCGCGTACATAGTCACTTTACCTTTTTTAAGAGAAAAGGAAGATGGCTCAAAGCCACTTGCGGTCAAATTCTAGCCTATTCATACAGACGACGTGTCACGTGACTTGATCAATTCGCACTATAGCGTCGCACTGGGATTTCGAGACTGTCTCGTTTATTTATCGCAATAAATAAATTCAGAAGGGTTGGAAGCTGTTAAAATTATTCAAAAACTTTAGCAGATAGATGGGCGAAGGAAGGTTGACTTTGAAGAAGCGACGAGCAACTCACAGCCGACAGAGTTTGTGGTGTTAACTACGAAATTATCGACGCAAAGGCAAGTTTTCCACAGCTTTCTTGGCCTAAATTTTTGTTTTGCTTTTAAAAACAGCATGTTCATGTATTTATTTCATAGGTTTAGGTCTGACTGATAATTGCTACCTATCATTTCCCTACTCACTATCGCGAGGTAGAAAAGAGGAGCAATTTTATGCAACTTTTTGCAAATTTCCTATAGATAGATTCCTATAGAAATTTTCTGAAGATTTACCCCAAAACAAGATGGCGTCGTGTTTTCAACGATGCTGTGACGTCATGACGTCTGTATCAATCAAATATCAGTATTTCCTATTGACGTAGATCAGTTACCCAAATATGGTTTGGCACGTGTCACGGCCTATTGTCTTTATGCACGGCTATTTTGAGCAAAGGTTGATATATGCTTAGATCCCCTTTTAGAACAGGCGGAGAATTGGTGGTGTAGGGTCATCCTCCGGGAAGTTTGTCCAATTATGTGTATTTGGGGAATTTTGGGGTGCTAATTCTGAAATCGATGTTATACGGGCAAGTTTGGGGACCTTTGGCCTCTATTTCATGTCAAAGTCTCGCTTTCATGCAACACAAACATAAAACCCTTGATAGGGTGCCCCCTCCGTTAGACTTGCTCCAAGTCTATTCCGTGATCTATCAGCGCTCAATAAAACATTATAACTTCTGAGGGGGCGTAAATCGTGACGAGGACGCTGCGAAGGAGAAACGAAAGGAACCGGAATATTCTGTTTCCTTTCGTTTCTCGTTTCTCTATCGCAGCGTCCTCGTCACGATTTACGACCCCGCAGAAGTTATAATGTTTTATTGAGCGCTGATAGACTTGGAGCAAGTCTGGTATGAAATAGACCTAATCCATAGTGGCGCTAGAAAGGCTTAGTTGCAAAATGAACTTGAAATATCTAAATTAAAATTTCAGTAAATTTCATTAGATTTTGTTTCACAATGTGGCACTTGCTAGTGTAATTCTTTTGATTCAAAGTCAAATCACTAAGCTTCAATAAATCCTTGCAACTGTCTGAGTTTGCATTTTAACACTATTTACTCTTTGTCTTGTAAAGTTTTGTTGACATTTATTGGCGATATTTGGATTGTTAAAACATCTTTTTTAACTTTATTTAACATAAAAACGGTTGACTGTTTAGAGCTTTAAATTTCAACAATAATGCTTCAGCAAGCAAAAAGGTGTTATACGAGACGCTCACTCTCCGTCGCAGAGGCTGCGCGGATCATTTCATCCGTCCTCCGGTAATACAGCCTCTGCGAAGGAGAGTGCGAGACGCTTATCGTTTTTGTAAGTGACTTAAAATTTGATCCAATAATAAAAGTTTCATAAAATTCTCATTTTTCACAGTTTCTTAGAAGTTTCCTTAAATTTTCATTGTTTTAAATAAGCGGTGGTTGGTGGCTCTATGTCTCAATAAGCATTTCACAGCAATTTTAATGAAATCATGGCTCTATCTAAACGTTGCTATACCGGGTGAGTCAGAAAAAACGTGGGGTGTTTGCTAATTTTTATTGATGCAGTTTAATTTTTAAATTCGTTTCTTTAAAGTACATTGCTTAGAAGAAAAAGCTAACTTAGATATGAAAATTTGTTCGGTCGAAATCGGTCTGTCCATTCCAGAATTACGAGCGATTTTAGTAAAATGGTGTTTCGCAAGATTGCTAAAATAGGCCTTCAATTAGATTCATATTCATGCACGTGTGATCTTCTAAACAATGACAATCATATTGTTTCTCTGCTGAAAACTTGAAACAAGGCATGCATTGTGTTAGAGCACAAAAGAAAGAACTAATGTTACTTATGTTGTATCCCTTGGGGACTAGTTATTTAATTGTCATTGTTAGCAAGCTGAAACTTCTTTTACTAGCGATACTTTGCACTAAAATGGCTATATCACAAAATAGCAAATAAATAAGGAAAGAAGTGACCGATATTAAAAACAAACTAAATTTCTATAACTAATTCAATCTTTCTTCTGCAATATAAAACTTCAACACTCTTAATTTTACTTTTTTCACCAAAATATGGCTTGTTAAAAGCCCCACCTTTTTCCTGACTCACCCGGTAGTACTATCAAATAATACACTCATTTTTTTATGATAAGAAGCTAAGGTCCGGCAAGCAAATATGGTTATGTTAAGGTTAAATGTTCACAAGATTCTTTAACAATAATAACAATCACTGTAAGCACCGTAGTTACATACAACTATAGGCTAAATACTTACAAGATACAATAACTCTTATTAAAACGAACAAGCAACTTAAGAACATACGTAAAATGAATGGTGAGAGGAGATGTGAGGGCACTATCCCGTTGGTACACATGGATTTATAACGCCAATTTTTACTCCAAGGCAACAAAAAAAAAATGATTGTAAATAGATTGTACGTGCGAATATTGTAATATCATCATTTTGTTGAATTTAGGAACATGGTTACGCACGATAACTTACGAAAAGAAAATTTCAGCTTTCAAATAGACAAAAATATGGGCNTGAAGAAAAGCCCAAAATATACATTCTTTCGCCAGGTAGTATCCATTGAGTTGCGTTTTTTATCTTATATTGCGATATTGCGATAAATTGATGTTTTTCGTATGACGTCCAGTTTGGTAGTCTTCAATTTCAAACTATTGTATTGCGGTAATAAGGAAGTTTTGTTGTGGTTTTCGGTATCACGAACCCCCCCAATGACCCCCGCTTTTAGACTTTCACTTGGAGTTTTGAAACGAATCAAACTTAAAATTTTGCGAAAAATGGCATATCTCAGCCTACCATTCCTAGAAGGCCTTCGAAAATTCTTATTTCTCATAAGAATTTGAACCAGTGAATAACGACTTGCTAAATATCTAACAGTAATTTCATTGAATGTGACTCTTCTGTTTAATTTTTTTTTAAGTAAGGGCGTTTTTTCTAATTCTGGTTAGCTTTTTCCAAACGGAGGGCGTTTCCAGCAACCGAAATGTCGTGGCCCCAAGTATCCCGGGGGAAAGCCCAGTGATCCCCATTTTGGCTCTCTTTGCTTGCCTTTCACACGCCACAACAGCAGCACCCAGGGTACACTACTGCCTGTTTCAAGTTGCGAACTTATCATTTTAGGTCACGATGGCCTTCAAGCGAGTTTCAGCGCCTTATCAGATAGAAAATTCCACATCTTCTTGATTATCGAAGCTTTGCAAAACTGTAAAGAAATGGCATTTTCGTTCGATTTTCATCTTGATGTGTTTACATGCTTAGTAAGATTTTAATGTCACCAGGAGACCGCCAGCCTATGCTAGAGATATCAAGCAAATTTTGTTATTGTTGATATCAATTTATCAGCTCTTCCATTTTAAAATTAAAGGGAATAGACATAGCTATATTGAGTGGTCGCTATAAATAGGCTAAACGAACACGCCCGCGCACCCATTGTTTCTTCAGCTACACAATGAAACGGCACCTGCCAACAGTATCAAATATAATAGACTATATTTTTAACTTGGCCCGGGCCAGCTTTTAACTATGTCGATTCCCTTTAAACTATAATCAGGGGCGCCTACCCTAGTATGAATTGATTTTATCCACAGTGCTGTTTCGAGACAACGGAGCAATTGCTGTCCTGTTAATCCGTGTAACATAACTTACGGTGCTATTCAAAAATCGTGCTGTCTGGTTCCCTGTGGTCATCTCTTATAACAGTTGATATCGTATTATATCAACACCTGAATTTGAAACCACACAATTATTCTTACGTCATCTTACGTCGTCCCGTTTGGAATACAGGACAACAAGACAGCAATTACTCTGTGTACTATGTCACGAAAACAGGACTGCGAATAAACCCAATTCATACAAGGTAGGCGCCCTTGCAGAATTCTTGGAATTTGGTTGACAGTTCATGATCAGAGTCCAGAAAAAGGACAAACATTCCTCCGGATGCCAATTTCGATAGTTAAACCTTCCTCGTTTTAGCGAGTCAAAATAAACAGATTTTTCTAACTCTTTGCGTTGTTTGTAACCCTCAAATTTACAAATCAGTTGCTGTGGCCAAAAAACCCAAAATTGTCCAAGGTTTCTTACAAACATTACTAAACCTTCCTCAATAATGACATTAACAAGCAAAACCTTCCTCCGGCTCACAGCCGTGGAGCTGTGACTTTTTCTGGACTCTGTTCATGATCGTACATTTCCGCAAACGACAAAAACTTTAACCCTCTCGAACAATGAAGTTCAGCAAACAGTTTTGTTTCAACGCAGTTTTATCACTCTGTGATTCTTGACTTGACTTGACCAGTTTATCACGCTGTTATTAGCTACAATCTAAGGAATGGGAATGACGCTCGACTTCCGAAAGTACGGACTACGTCCTTTGGAAATGAGACCATAGCCTTCCTTGGAAATAAACTTTGGCAGCTTTTACTGCAAGAAATAAAGCAATCAATATCTTTTTTTCAGGCGAAAACGAACCAAAGAGAGACTACGGGCAATTTTTGAAGAGAGCAATTTCGCGACAAAATGCTGAGCAAGGCATAGAGAGAAAAGAACTGAACCCAACAACTGATGGAAAGGAAGATATTGCTACCAAGGCGAAAAGAATTGCAGAGAGAATATGCAGGCCACAAAATGATCGGTTACATCCATTATGTGAAGAAAAGTTTGAGGTTTTTCATATCTTTCTCGTTTCTTACCTTTGTTATTTCGTCAAAAATTAAGTCCTGGAAACTTTGATCTTTCCCAATGATCGAAATTTAAGGGAGACAATGCTCAATGTGTACCGGATGCGCCAAAAAGAGTTTCTTAGTCGGTCCGGTCGAAATACTCGTTCTCGTAAAGGTACCGGTTGAAGCAAAGGTGTATCCGCTGTTCTAAAAAAAGCATATTTCTTGAAAATGCTTCCAAATTTCCCTCATTATTTAAGAATTTATGATGATTTTAATTTCTTCGACGCTTTGCATCGATTCTTTTCATAACAAGAGAGAAAACTGTAATTTTAAAAACAACGAACACATCAAAATAGGCTCACGGTAGAATTACAGTAAAGTACCTATGGTTCTTTTCAAGCCATTTACACTTGTACTTGCTCAACGACCGCGTTCAGGGGTGTAGTGAGGTGAGGGGTGTTACACCCCAATAATTTTCAAAAACCCTGAAATTTCGGCAAGTGTCGGGCAAAATTGCAGAGAACAATGGTTATTGTTAAATGAAACAATGAGATATTCAAAGAAAAAATAGAAAATTCAAGCAACTTCCAAACCAAGATAGCATACCCCGCCAAATGTTGGTGCCTTGCTACGCCCCTTACCGTGTTGTTCGATTAATCACACTGAGGCACTTATTCAAACCATTCAAATCAGTAATTTTTAGAGGGCTCGTTGACAATCTCAAAAATCCCAAAAAAGTCCTACAAAACCCAAAAAATCTCAATCCTAAATTCTTTTTGGTTAACAGGAGTTGAAAAAGAAATGGACAGAAAAATGCTACAAGGATTATCACGGTATTGATGGAACGAATTGCTCGATTTTATCATATCTCCGAAAGGTATGTGTAGTATTTAGACTAGGGCCCAGGACCTTCTACGTATGATATCTAGCCACGTGTTTTGGTTATGTTATGTTATTCATTGATTCATGCTTTCGTTTGCTGCAAGATCACCCAAAAAAAACTTCACGAGCGAGATCGCACTTAGCTTCTTGAAATTAAAAGCTATTATCATATGCATTGTATTGACCAAGTAACATTTCAACAGGTAGCTGGGCATTCGAACTTAATGCTGGTAGAAACGTTTTGTTGATAACGTTTGGTCTCAGAAAGCAAGACGCCATGTAGCTCGTGAAGTTTTTTGGGTCACCTAGTATGATTTTATTGATCTTCTCTTAAAGGACAATTCCGGGGTTGGTATAATTGATGATAAAATGAAATATTATGCTGTTATGAATAGTGTATCGTACTTTTTCCCACTATTTTTCCTCTTTTCTCTGCGAAATTACGTATTAAAAAGCGACTACTGCGAATTGACGTCATAAAAAAGTGACCATTGCGAACTGACGTCATCTCAAAGCCCTCTGGGAACGACGCTGCCCTATTGTTTTCTTGCCTCTGAATCGTGACTAGCCTCATCGTGTAATCTTGGCAAAATGGAGACCGAGCGTGGCAACGTTTGCCCTAAATTACGAAGATATTTATTGAATTGACAGATGAAACAGAAGTCTAAATGCGGAAAAAAGTTTGTCATTTGATTCAGGGGATGGTAAGTTTGTTTTCTAACATTAATTTTACAAACCCCGGAATTGTCTTTTAACAATTGCCTCTAATGCAAGGTATGCAAGGAACTGCAAGGTAACGAAAGTGGTGCTGATTGTATATCTATTGAATTTTAGATCGATACATTCTGCCCAGATGAAATTACAACAAAGATACAGACTGAGCCGCTTGATCGAAGGAAGTCAGTGGTGAGTTTAAGATATATTTTATAGCAATATAGACCTTTTCTTGGATAGTTTTCGATCAGAGGCAAAAGGCTACAAGTCCAAACGGAAGAAGGTCGTGACTAAAGGAGCTATAGACCTTTTCGGAAACAACGTACTTTTTTGAAATACAGCCTTGCCTCGATATGACTTGCTTTGAAGACAGTTCAAGAATGTTTCTTCTAATCTGATATTTGTTGGCAAAGATCATTTCGAAATATGCCGTATTTTTAAACAACATTCACTTTCTTAAATTTTTGAACCCAATCCCAGAGAGTTTTCTTGGAATATTTTAGCCAAACATTGACCGAGAACTGAGGCCAGAAATGCATTTATAAACTGTGTTTGTAAATTTTCACGGTGAAAAAGATCTTCGTTTTGCATCTGAAAAAGCCATACTTTCTAAAATTTCTATCAAATGATAAATTTCAATAATGTATCCAAACTGCATATCATTGGAAAGAAGATAGATTTTGCTTCAGACAGTATACGGTACATCTATTCAAATCTTATTATTTTTTTAGATTTTCAGTTATAGCTCGGTTCTTTAAGACAACCTGTACTTATTGTGTCCGAAATTCACCTATAGACCTTTTAGCTATTCTACAAAAGAGTCTGAATCGAACGATATTTTTATCTTTGTTTGTAGAATTTTCGAATGTACACAACGGTGATAAACACCAGCTCCAACACCACTCAATCGAGCTCTTTCGCATAAAGATGTATAAAAATATCGCTCGGGCCAGATTCTTTTGTAGAATAGCTAAAAAGTATATTGCATTTGTCCATTGCAGGCTACATTAAAAACTGACCTGCAAGGCTTCCTCTCAGTTCTTGCACACAAAGATTTTGACTGGATGAGGAAAAGGGCAACAACATTTTGGCCAGAATGGACCGATGCTGCACAAAATTTGAATAATTCCGAAGTATTTGCAAATCGGGATCGCAAAAAGGTGACATAAAAGCTTCATTCCACATCTCGTTATAACATAACGTGACGTAATGTAATGTAGCATATCGTAACATAATGTAAAAAACGTAAATAATGTAATATAGCGTAACGTCGCTTAACATAACGTAGCAAAACGTAACAAAGCGTAACATAACGTAACATAACGTAGCATAATTTCATATAGCATATCGCATAATAGTTTATAAAACGTATATAACATAACATAACATAACATAACATAACATAACATAACATAACATAACATAACATAACATAACATAACAATACAACATAACGCAAACTAACGCATAAGAAGCGTAACATAACGTAACGTTATAAAGTGTAACAGGGCATAACAAGGCGTAACAACGGAAGTAAGGAAGAAGAATTAGAATTGGAAATAATGATATACTACCTTTATTTTTCTTGCAGATTCTCTTCTTCCCGGGAGCATTAAGTTTTTCAAGGTGGCTTCTTCAAAATGCTGGAAAGGGTAGTTTCCTTGGCGAAGTTGTGCAATGGACTGATACGATAGCATCGGCTTATATCCTTGGTCATGATTTAACTGTTATTTTGGAGCATAAAAACTTAACAAAGTAAGCCTTAACGATTTTTTTAAAACGATGACAACCCTCACTATTCTTGTACCGGGTGTCTCAAATGATGTATCGGTGTTTGCCGAACCGTAAGATGATGAATTATGGAGTGATTTGAATGAATGAGTTACCTACTATTTTGAAGCAAAAGGACTAACTTAGATGGAACGATCTGCCACCATCTGAATTCGGGTCTCGTTCAATCTGCCACCATCTGAATTCGGGTCTTGTGCAATCTGCCACCATCTGAGGTCAGGTCTTGTGCAATCTGTAGTTATCTGAGTTCGGGTCTCGTGCAATCTGCTACCATCTGAGGTCGCGTCTTGGGCCTGCTTCTGCTAGTTCTTAGCAATTGAAAGATATTTAAATCTTGTTTCATTCTATTTGTTATGTTCATTTCCCTGCAATGGAAAGCAAAGTTACCTTAAAGGTACAAGACAGAGACAGATGTCCGTTTAGAGCAGGGGCGGATCCAGCATTAGAGTTTGGGGAGGGCCATTTGGAGAAAAATGGGGATCTGGGGGCGATGCCCCCAGGAAAAATTTTCGTGACCACGCCCTTTAAACCCTCGGAAAACGTGGGCAACACCCTTGTTGCTTTATTTTAGATCGTTTTGCTCATCATTTAATACTTTCTTTTCCTGAAATACAAACTTGCATTTTTGTGCAAATCTAAAGGGCAATCAATTGGTAAAATGAGGGACCATAAAATAATTATCACAATCATCAGCTAGAGAATGTTTATGGCTGAAGAAAGCTCCACCACCTTAGAAGTAACAAATTTGTCACAAAAACGAGTTAAAAAAAACAGGGTGCCCAATAAAATCGTTCCACGTTTGATTAAATATGAAAAATAACGATAAAATGAACTTGCTCCTTGGTGACATAAACCTGTCCCTAAGACCTACGAGCTTTTAAAGATCATGTTTGTGCGACAGCTGAAACCAGATACCCCTAAATGACAGGATATGCAAGAAGCTTCAAAATGGAGGTAAAAGAAGTTTATCCAATGTCTTACCTCTTGTTGAAACAATTGTCAAAATTCGCTGATAAATGCAAGTATTAAAAAAAAACATCGAATCAAACTTAACTGACGAGAGACAGTCATTTTAAAACTTTGCTCAACAGAATTTCTCAAAGCATTGATTTTAGAAAACGATACGCTATAACAATCCTTTCCAAATCTCATTTGGTTTGCGCTGAAATAAACCAGAAACGAAGCAAATAATTGCCCCATACTACTTTCATTATAAATGCTATCGAGAAGCCTTTAGCTACAGCTTTCGCACAGACTTGAACTTCGAAAAACTCATAACTCCGTGAATATTTTTGCGGATTTGCAAGATTGTAGTGTCTAAAATTAATCCAAGGTTTTTAGGGACAGGGTTTGAAATCTGTTCATTATATGGTAATTTTTTTAATATTTAATCAAATGTAGAGCAATTTCTTGGAACACCTTGTATGTCAAATCCAAAGGCATTTGAANGACCATTTCGACAAGTAAAATCGGAGACTGGGGAGAGCGGTTTGTTCTGGTAAATGGCGGATGCAGTTCTGGTAAATGGCTGCCACGGAGCTTTTATAAATGATAAATTTCCCTCCACAGAACTGTTAGTTTTGAATTCATAGTTAAAATTATTACTTAAAAAATAACCGAAAAGGCGCCCCATCACCAATAAGCCTCGTAACTAAAGCGAGACCGAATCTCCAACCGAGACTTCAAATCAAATTGCTTTGGCGGGAAAGCGGGAAAATATTCGTGATTCATCATCTCCGTTTATCGAAGCAAGATAAAACAAATGTTTTGATAAGTTTCGAGAAGAAAGCTTGGAATTACTTTACTCTCTATGAGTTGTGCAAACTGGAAGGGATACAATAATTCAGAATTTTTCTATTTTAACTGTGAATTCAAAACTAACAGTTCTGTAGTAGAGGGAAATTTATCATTTATAAAAGCTCCGTGGCAGCCATTTACCAGAACTGCATCCGCCATTTACCAGAACAAACCGCTCTCCCCAGTCTCCGATTTGAATAGTCGAAATGGTCTAATAGACTGTCAGTGCCTACCAGATTAGATATATAATTTAGAAAAAAAATGTTTTTATTTTGTTATATTAGTATATTCGATTTTGATTAGTTAACTTGTATATATCTAAATAATGTATATAATGTTGGCTATTTTGTATATATCGAATTAAAATAAAATTACAACAACAACAAAAAGCCCCAGTTGGGGCACAAACAACTAGACTTATAATCTGAGTCCCTTATTCCCCTGTGCTCTTCGACTTGATGATGTCGCTTGACCAGAGAGATATCATCAAGTCAAAGAACGCAGGGAAACAAGGGACGAAAGGTCATAAGTCTAACAAACAACAACGTCGTAAGATCTTGAGACAAACAACTCTCTGAAAATCTTTTAGCTTTGACTTTAATTTTTCTTTGATAGCATTGATGATACCCCCCCCCCTTCCTCCATTTTGTTTGAAGATCAAAGCAAACATACACGCTAAGGCAAAATCTTTTCCTTCAACACAGCGCTGAGACTGTTTCACAAAAATTCTGGAGAATAACCTCGAGCTTGTTTACAGCTTTTACATTTCATCGATGACATTGTTTATGATTAGTTTATGATTGTTTATTGTTTATGCTGTCGAGGAGATATGTTTTTAACATTCAAAATTTTTAAAGGACATATTGATATTGATTCGGAGATATTTTTCCAACTGAACGACAATGTCACAAGAGGACACAGCCTCAAAATATATAAGAAAAGAGCAAACACAGCAGTTCGCAAAAACTTTTATTCTCAGAGAGTTGTAAATAAATGGAATGACCTTTCAGCTGCCATCGTCAAATTATCTACAGTACTGGAGTTTGAGAAAACGTACGATAGACACATGAGTGACAATGGTAAGCGGGGATGGCTCAATGGTAGCGCGCTTGACTAGCAACCTGAGGGTTGGTGGTTCGAGTCCCCGCCCTGTCGGACCTGCTATGTAGAGTGAGGAGAGTCGCCAACTCTCTGTAATTCCAGGCTAAAGGAATCGCGAGGTGTGGTCACATCGAGAGGAAGGACCAGGACATTGCTCGATAAGCTTAGCTTCTCAGTGTCCTAAAACTACCTTCGGATGCTAGGTAGCAATATAGAAAAGAAAAAAAAAATGAGTGACAATAGGTTTATAGTTATTAAGTGAAATTTTAAATAGGGCTACATAGGCTTTGTAGCCTTTCACACCCTTACATCTATATATTATATTATTAGAAGATGTCCTCAATTTTGTACATAATACCTCATCCATTTCTTCGTATTTCAGATGCAAGCTTCGACTACTTGATTCGTTTGGCACCGAGGCTGAGTTCAACTATGATAAATATCATGGAATAATTCCTTTAGGAAAAGGAGGCTGGGGTGGAGGAAATTTGCTCCTGCCACAATATCTCACATATTTTCGTAAGTTTTAAACTCTAGAATTGATTCATATTTAAAAGAACATATACTGGGTGAGTCAAAAAAATGTATAGACTTTTGAAAGCCTGTAGCTCTCAAACCATTTTTCTGATAATACCTGTGTAGCTAACATATCAACTTTGATAAGAAAATTTAGTTCGTGAAAATCGATTGTATCGTTCTTAAATTACAAGCGATCTTATAAAAATGCTTCACCTCGAAATCCTTCAAAACAGGCCTAAAATCCTTCATCAAATTTGCTAACAATCCAGCCTCCGATAATAGAAAATAGACAAGAAAAGCTAAATGACAGTCCCAAGTGGATGCGATTATGCAGCAACAGCAGCAACCTCTTTATATACGTAATAAACACTTGAGCAACAAGACAGACCGACAGGATTTGATTATGATAGCTATGGGGCTAAATTGCTAGCAAATTTGATAAAGGATTTTAGGCCTGTTGTGCAGGATTTTGAAATGAAGCATTGCTATACAATCGCTTGTAATTTGAGAACGTTTGGACCGATTCTAGCAAACTAAATTTTCTTATCTAAGTTGATATGTTAGCTACACATGCATTGTCAGTTTATAGGAATGTGATTAATGGTTTGAGAGCTACAGGCTTTCAAATGTCAATACATGTTTTGACTCACCCGGAAGGTGAATAGAGCTCGCTTTCAGATATCTGATGTTTCTTAATGTAACGATATTTGATAGATATTGGAATGATGCCACTCAATTTCTGTAAAAACAAACAACAGACAGAATTTAATTACCTAATTTTTTCATTTCATCTTATGGAATGTGTTGAATTAATTTCAAAATGGAACAAAACTATATTATCTGGAATTCTACAATCATGAAGGAGAATGATTTAATGTTTGTCACACCAAGAATTTAGGCCGTCTCTAGTATTTTTCTTATTTTAAAGAGACTGTTTTTGCTTTCTTCTGTTTCATATCTTGAGGTTTAGCGACGATCTAGGAGCCATAAAAGTTGATCACTGAGCTATTTTGTATTTAATTACGAAAATGTTTGTCTTACGCAACCATTTTCTGATTTATTAACGATATCTCTTGCATGCAGCTCATAGTCCTGATAATACTTTCCTTGGCATTGCTGCTGGAAATGGACAATTCAAATTAAAATCTCCAAAGAAAAATCAGGCTTTGATCTATGGCAAATCGGCAGCATATCTCCAGGTATACTTTATTATGCGATCTACAGTTTAATCAGACAATCACTCATTCAACCATTCATTCAATCAATCAATCAATCGATCAAATCGATCAATCGATCGATTAATTAGTTGTGTTCTCCTTCTGGTATTTCTTACGTAGTGTATCTTCTCTTAAAAATATTTACAACCAACAAGCAGTTGAAAGTACGACTCTACATCTTCAGAAATGCTTCAAATGATTTTCGCCAATCCATCAATGTCTTTGCAGAAATTTTTTTATGTGTTCTGTTTCGAGACTGCAAAACATGGTACAATTTTAATTCATTTTTTTCGACGGGGTTTTTTTACATAATTTCTTCTTTTTTTAGTATAAAACGAAATATCTAGACATCATCTTTGAATATTTTGAAATCCATGCAACATTTGCAGGGGTAAGTTGATCAGTAGACTTTTTTATCTTCCTTGAATTCTCTTCAGGTTGCCTCTTTTCCATAAGAAGTTTTTTGATTGTGAAGAGAACTAAAGTCTGTCTTCAATTGGATGTCACGTAGAAACCTAAACTGATATGCATGGGTGTGGTATTTTGCGCGGCGGGTATTCTGGACTGAGAGCAGTGGTGGCAGCAAATGTTGTCGTTGTTGCTCTCACGGCCGGTGTTTCTGTTGTCCGGCATCATGCGCCCATGCTGGCCTAACATCAAATGTGAAACTGGTTTCTAGTATTCTAGTATTTATCAATATGTAGTCATTTATTGAGTTAGTATTTAGCTATATGCTTATATGTAATGGCCGCGGGGGAATCATTGTCTTTTGTTCCTCGTGGTATCGTTACATAGTATCGTTACGTGGTAAAGGTTAATGGCGCTTGCTACGAGTCTAAATATATCTTAGTTTATTTTAACATTGTGTTTTGTTTGAAATTTATTTTGTATTCCTCTTGATAAGATTGTTTTTATGTCAGGGATCTATGCCTTCTTACGTGAAAAACCATGGTATTCTAGATGCCACAAAGTTGCAAGCATTATTAGCAGAATCTAAGGTTTGTTTATTTTGATTTGGCTTTTGCTCTTTACTCGACCTCATTCCCATGACCCAAAAGGAGTCTGCTGAATCCAGCATGCTCAGTATTGACGTAGGAAACTGGCCCTAGGAACCAGGTTGCTCTTTACTTTGATATTTCTGTCTGATACATTTTTTTTTATGTATATAATCAATTAAAAGAAGAACACAAAAAATACAACTACTGTGCCTATCGTGGCGGGAATAGACACTAGGTCATCAGAGTTCCCACCATGAAAGGCACTTACAATTCAAATATTAAAATATACTAGAGAAGACAAAAAGAAACAGATACAAAGAAAAACGTTAATGTCCGTCTCACATCTGATGTGAGGCAATGATATCTGTGAGTAAGTAACTTAAAATTTTGGAGAACGCAAGTGCAAGGCACTATATCCTGCATCCACACTGTGAGATAAACATTTTAATGTCTGATATGGGTTGCTTGATGCAATTTTCACGGTTACTGTTGCTAGCAGATCTTTCTGTACACTCTTTTAATAAGAAACTATAGTAACATCTGGAAAATTAAGAAATGGTACTAGAAGCACGGGGGGGGGGAGTTCTTCCATAGTACAGGTACCTGGGGATGTACCGCGCTCAAGGGTATATTTTTTCGGACTTCTATTCTAGCCAAGGGTACCATTTTGAAGATGCTCGCGGCACACCCCTATCCGAAATTTGGCCAAGAAC
>REGM01000060.1:262951-277806 GCA_004194415.1 Aurelia aurita
AAGATAAATAATGTTTAAGTTAATGTTAAGTAATGTTCACAAGATTCCTTAACGCCAATTTTTACGCCAAGGCAACAAATAAAAAAAAAATGATTGTAGGTTGTACGTGCGAATATTGTAATATCATCATTTGTTGAATTTAGGAATATGGTTATGGTTAAATATGGTTATGTTAAGATAAATAAATATGGTTATGTTATGTTAAGTATTAATGTTAAGATTCTTTAACGCCAATTTTTACTCCAAGGCAACAAATAAAAAAAAGATTGTAGGTTGTATGGACGAATATTGTAATATCGTCATTTGTTGAATTTAAGAATATGGTTACGCACGATAAATTACGAAAAGAAAATTTCAGCTTTCAAATAGACAAAAATATGTGCTCTTCTTTCTAGTCCTTTACACGTATAAAAGCAACTCTTTATAAGAAACGAGACTCTCAGTTCATCAAAAACTATGACTACACGTATTTTGTTATAAGAAACTAAGAATTTGAGGCAGTACTGACAGTTTCTTAAAATTATCAGATTTTCAATACTCGGAGTTTCTTACGAGTTTCTTACGACTTCCATAGAAATCTTCATGTTTACTTCCTGTGCCCTGTGCCCTAGTGAACATTTCAAAACGACGTTTTTTTAAGCCTTTCCAATGTGTAGGCATTACTCAAATACCTTCCAAGTAGTATGATACAAGAAACAAGTGAAAATAAATTAAAAATATGCAAATAGTTTCCTACATTAAAATAAATAGTTTCTTAATTAATTTTTTCCCAGTACTGGAGTTTCTTAATTTGTTGGCGATCTGAGAGTTGAGTTTCTTTTATAAGCGGTTTCTTATTTAAAAAAAGTACGTGTATGCAAGAGTAACACAGTATTAATACAACAGGTTGACAAAACTTGAATAAAGAAGATGAACCGATTTGGAGGAGGTTCTCGCTCGATGGTCTGCGCGCAGGCTAGCCAACCTGCGGCTTCATTAGGAAAGCGAATCAGAACAAAAGATAGCGTTACTTAGGTACAGTTTTATGAGGACGAAGAATTTTGATGGACGTTGAATGTTAATAGCTTCGAAGGATGTGATAGTCACATAATCATTGACCCAAATCTACCAGCCACGAAAGAGCCGAGCTGTACTGGACGACGAAACTGGAATGTTAACACCTTCAAAGGATCTCATAGTCACAGAATCATTGACCCAAATCTCCCAGCCACAAAAGAGCCGAGCTGTACTGGAGGACGAAGCCGTACAAAGCCAACTTTTGCGATGAAGAGCCAATCTAGGAGTTATTTCACAGGTTCTCGCGGCAGAATCTTATTTTTAGCATGCCTCATAATTAACGTTGTTTTGTTGCAGTTTTTTATTCTGGAGCATTTCAGCAGAAAGGAGGAAGATAGTACGATATTGGAATTTTCAAGCGGAAGCAAATATGTCGATAATGGTATGTTTTCCTATCATGTTAGATTTCATAAAATAAGAATTTGATCGAGTACTCTTTTTTCTTTTTATAAGAAACGGCTTATAAGAAACTCAACTCTCAGATCGCCAAAAAATTAAGAAACGCGAGTACTGGGAAAAATTAGTTAAGAAACTATTTATTTTAGCCAAGGAAATCCTTAGTATATTTGTTCTTTATTTTACCTTGTAAACATTGCCATTGGGTTACACGATACCGGGTTGCTTTTCACATCGGATTGGTTTCAACCCATCATCCCAGTCAAACTCGCATCGTTTTCATTGCAGTACACGACANACACCTTCAAAGGATCTCATAGTCACAGAATCATTGACCCAAATCTCCCAGCCACAAAAGAGCCGAGCTGTACTGGAGGACGAAGCCGTACAAAGCCAACTTTTGCGATGAAGAGCCAATCTAGGAGTTATTTCACAGGTTCTCGCGGCAGAATCTTATTTTTAGCATGCCTCATAATTAACGTTGTTTTGTTGCAGTTTTTTATTCTGGAGCATTTCAGCAGAAAGGAGGAAGATAGTACGATATTGGAATTTTCAAGCGGAAGCAAATATGTCGATAATGGTATGTTTTCCTATCATGTTAGATTTCATAAAATAAGAATTTGATCGAGTACTCTTTTTTCTTTTTATAAGAAACGGCTTATAAGAAACTCAACTCTCAGATCGCCAAAAAATTAAGAAACGCGAGTACTGGGAAAAATTAGTTAAGAAACTATTTATTTTAGCCAAGGAAATCCTTAGTATATTTGTTCTTTATTTTACCTTGTAAACATTGCCATTGGGTTACACGATACCGGGTTGCTTTTCACATCGGATTGGTTTCAACCCATCATCCCAGTCAAACTCGCATCGTTTTCATTGCAGTACACGACAACGGATTGCTATGAACCCACTTTTGATTGCAGTTACACGACACCGAGTCACCTTGCACTGCGGAGTCACCATCTATTGTTTTTTACAACTGCGATACTATGCTTATTTGTTCTACAAAACAAAGCAGTTTGCAGAGAAATGTTTTGGAGTGGAGTGGACTTGCCCAAGTCGTCTTGGAGTGGAGTGACATTGTATTTTGATGCAGTTACACTATGGTTACACGAAATGGAATGCGGAATGAAGTGGAGTGAATCGGATTGGTTTTCACCAGCAGCAGCTTTGCTCTTTCAACAGCAGCTTTGACACCTCAAGCAGACCACTTATTGACAGACTGGGTTGGAAGACCATCTGGCTCCGCAATACCTGTGCGACCTCTTCACGCGAAACTCACAGTGCTCCTCGTATATCCTGCGCAATACAGAGACAGATTTAAGACTGCCCAAGGAAAAGTCAAGTAATGGGCAGAAATGTTTTTCTTATCGAGGAGAGGAGCAAAATTGTGGAATGGCCTTCCAGCCGGTACGAAGCAGGCATCTTCCCTAAATAGTTTTAAACAATCTATTTAGGCTTTAATTTCTCATTTTATAATAGACTTTGTAACTTTGTATTAGGCTTTTAACATTATGGTTTTTATACCGGGTGCGCCAAAAAAAACTATCCACGTTTGAAAAATCGTAGTACCTAGAGTACTAGATGGATTTGGATGAATTGAATTTTGGCTGATAGCTGAAAGACTGAAGTATTTTTGTGATTTTTCTCGTGTTTTTATCAGCAGAGAAAACATAGATAAGTTCAACTTTACGAAAATTCGTTTGATGCGAAATGGCTGAAAACAGGCCTAAACCACTCGATCAAATCGTACGAAATCTCCCGCATAGAACAAGATGCAAGAGCATGTAATCTCTCTCCCGCGTTATAGGAAATGAATTCTTAAAGAAATACTAAAGATTTTCAATCCCATGGCAATACAAGTGCAGACGACATCCGATACCCGTGAAAAACTGTAATTTTGCATTGTTCGGTGTGAGAAATTTCTGTAAGATTTGATCAAGTGTTTTAGGCCCTTTTTCAGGCATTTTGCAAACACAGAATTTTCTTAAATTCGAATTTAGCTGTATTATCTGTACTCATAAAAATACGAGAAAAATCACAAAAATACTTCAGTCTTTCTGCTATCAACCAAANCTTATTTTTAGCATGCCTCATAATTAACGTTGTTTTGTTGCAGTTTTTTATTCTGGAGCATTTCAGCAGAAAGGAGGAAGATAGTACGATATTGGAATTTTCAACCGGAAGCAAATATGTCGATAATGGTATGTTTTCCTATCATGTTAGATTACATAAAATAAGAATTTGATCGAGTGCTCTTTTTTTCTTTTTATAAGAAACGGCTTATAAGAAACTCAACTCTCAGATCGCCAAAAAATTAAGAAACTCGAGTACTGGGAGAAAATTAGTTAAGAAACTATTTATTTTAGCCAAGGAAATCCTTAGTATATTTGTTCTTTATTTTACCTTGTAAACATTGCCATTGGGTTACACGATACTGGGTTGCTTTTCACATCGGATTGGTTTCAACCCATCATCCCAGTCAAACTCGCATCGTTTTCATTGCAGTTACACGACAACGGATTGCTATGAACCCACTTTTGATTGCAGTTACACGACACCGAGTCACCTTGCAGTGCGAAGTCACCATCTATTGTTTTTTACAACTGCGAAGCTATGCTTATTTGTTCTACAAAACAAAGCAGTTTGCAGAGAAAGGTTTTGGAGGGGAGTGACATCGGATTCATGCAGTTATACACTATGGTTACACGAGATGGAATGCGGAGTGGAGTGGAGTGAATCGGATTGGTTTTCACCTCACCTCCAGAGTGGAGTGGTTTCACTCCGCGAAAACGGAGTGGAGTGATTCCGGATCGCTTTGGCGTCGTGTAACTGCACCCCCCTATCCGATGCGAAAAGCAATCCAATGTGAGATGAATCCGGTATCGTGTAACTAGGGCCCGTCCAAAAATTTGCGTGAGACGTGGGTCCTGGGTCGTGGGTTAGGGTAAGACGGGGTAAAGTGAACAACGGGGTAAGGTGAACTACTTATAAAACGCTTCTCTCCAAAAGTAGAAATGCAATAATAAAACTTGATTTATGCCAAGTGCTTTGTTATCTATGCTCACAGAAAATCAAACTACTTTTGCAAAGGAGTTCTTTCTGTTGTTACAAAATTTCCCTTGTCGGAGGCAGTAGAACAACCTCGGGAATTTGCAGTTCTTAGGTTTGGCCTCCAATCTTTGGTCTTAATTTTTGCCTCCAAGCCGAAATTCAATTCAGTAATTTTTTAGATTGATTTAGAGCACATACCACGTGTTTCGTTTTTTCAGAAAAAAATGTCAAAGAAAGACTTTCTAGTCGGCTGACATGATATTTTGAAAGATCTACCGTTCAGTCGAGATTTAGCTTCGACCGGGGGTAAAGTGAACTACCTGTATTACGTGCATGAAATGGGAGTTTTGATGCATTCGCATCTTTTTATGAGAAGGAAATGCGTAGCTTTTCTCGGTTTTTCTTCAACTCAAATGAATTTTAGCTTATTTCAATGTAATATAAGAAATTATATTTTCAGCACTAAAATATTCACACTTGAGAACTAATAATGTTTTTTTTTTGTTTATATATGAGACACAATATCTATAGATACATGGTCTAAGCTTCTACTTTTCTACTAATAATTTCTGTTTTACTAACAATTATAACGATGATAATAACAGTAACGATGATATGTAAGTGGGTAGTTAAAATTATGCGTAAAAACAAGTTGTAATCAGGATATCGGTACTTTGTGTGGAAGTATTTTAACAAATTATCTGTTTTGAGATTCGGTATGAATTTGCATTCTTTTGCTGTAAATTGTAAATATATATTCACCAAATTGTTCAAGAAAATAATTATCTTCATTTGTCTGGAGAAATATATGTTTTTGTTCATCGGTTGGAATATTCTTATAGTTTGGATAATTTTCGATCATTTTGCTATTGGAGATTTTTCTTTCTAGCGTAAAAGTTTTGCATTGCATAATGAAATGTATCTCATCTTCAATTTTGTTTTTATTATATAGCAGGCAAATTCGATTATGTTTTTCGGTTTTCGGTTTTGTATGTCTTCCTTTTTCTATTGCTAAACAATGGTCACTGAGTCGTATTTTTGCTATTGTACTTCGAAATTTTCTCTTTTGTATTTTTATTAAGTATTNATTTGTCTGGAGAAATATATGTTTTTGTTCATCGGTTGGAATATTCTTATAGTTTGGATAATTTTCGATCATTTTGCTATTGGAGATTTTTCTTTCTAGCGTAAAAGTTTTGCATTGCATAATGAAATGTATCTCATCTTCAATTTTGTTTTTATTATATAGCAGGCAAATTCGATTATGTTTTTCGGTTTTCGGTTTTGTATGTCTTCCTTTTTCTATTGCTAAACAATGGTCACTGAGTCGTATTTTTGCTATTGTACTTCGAAAATTTCTCTTTTGTATTTTTATTAAGTATTTATGACTGATCTAGTGGGAATTTCTTAATTAAAGAGTCAATTCTTTATCATTGATTTTATTTTCATTAAATTGATTTAGTTTCAGCTTTTCAAAGAATCCTAACGTCCGAAAGAAGGGGTATTTTGGGGATGCCATGTGCTGCAGGTTGTCTGAGAATATAATTTAGGACAGGTTCTTTCATAGGCTCTGTTCTGTCTCAGTTCTTTGATTTCTCTTTCAAAATGTTTTTTTGGCGTTCGTACCAAGTATATAAATTATGCCACGCTGTTCCATCTTGCTATTTCTTATCCTATGCCAGAGGGCTTTCTATAACATTAACGAGATCGGAGTATGTTCTGCACTTTTCCTTTTTAGTATGAACTTTTCGACTACCACCCTTTGGAGCCCCCTTAACAGCAAAAGTTTCTCTTGGGGCGTTAAAAGATATCTGCTCGGCCCCGTCTAAATTAATTTTTACCTAAAAACACACATACAGTAAATATGTTACTAAGGCAGTTTAAAATCGATAAAAACACCCCCGAGTTGTGACCTTCAGTTTACTAGTCCTACCCCATTGCCAGCGAAAAACACGCTGATTCCTCGAAACGTAAATAGTTAAAAATTAAAAACATGCATCGATATTTCAGCAATGGCCATAATGTCACTCTGGCACAATCAGATTTGATCATCATAATTAAATTTTGGTCGTACGAAAACCTCAAAAATAGTTCACTTTACCCCGTCTTACCCTAACAAGTTAAGTCAAATTACCCTAATAAGTTAAGGCGGACGGGCGGACTGGCACTTTTTGGCCAAGGTGGCTTGATGAATCTGATTAGGGGCCCATGAGGTTTAGCTAGTTCTTCAACGGGCGAAATCATTTGGTAAGACTACTTCCAGCACATTTGACTGGCTTTCGCGTTATTAAACTTTGCGTTAGTTAAGGTTCCTAAAGTCTACGATTCTACACGATATACCTCAGCTTCTAAATTATCTTTGAAGTCTCGACTATGAAAGAATTTACTCCCAAGAGGCTGGCGGTCTCCAGGTGACTTTAAAATCTTACTAAGCATGTAAACACCAAGATGCTAATCGGAACGAAAATGCCATTTCTTTACAGTTTTACAAAGCTTTGATAATCTAGAAGATGTGGAATTTTCTATCTGATAAGGCGCTAAAACTCGCTTGAAGGTCATCGTGACGAAATGCTAAATTAGCAACTTGAAACAGGCAGTAGTGTACTCTGGGTGCTGCTGTTGTGGCGTGTGAAAGGCAAGCAAAGAGAGCCAAAATGGGGATCACTGGGCTTTCTCCCGGGATATTTGGGGCCACGATATTTCGGTTGCTGGAAACGCCCTCCGTTTGGAAAAAGCTAACTAGAATTAGAAAAAACGCCCTCACTTAAAAAAGTTAAACAACAGAGTCACATTTGATAAGATTACTGTTCATTATTTAGCAAGTCGTTATTCACTTGTTCAAACTCTTCTGAGAAATAAGAATTTTCGAAGGCCTTCTAGGAATGGTAGGCTGATATATGCCATTTTTCGCAAAATTTTAANATTTAGCAAGTCGTTATTCACTTGTTCAAACTCTTCTGAGAAGTGAGATTATTTCGAAGGCCTTCTAGGAATGGTAGGCTAACATATGCCATTTTTCTGAAAATTTTAAGTTTGATTCGTTTCAAAACTCCAAGTGAAAGTCTAGAAGAAGGGGGGTTAATTGGGGGATTCGTGATACCGCAAAACCGCACAAAATTTCCTTATTACCGCAATACAACAAATTAAAATTGAAGGCAACTAAACTGGACTTCATAAGAAAAACATCAACTTATCGCAATATCGCAATATCGCAATATAAGATGAAAAACGCAACTCAATGGATACTACCTGGCGAAAGAATGTATATTTTGGGCTTTTCTTCAATTTAAGCAACAATTTTCAAGTTTGGAAGAAAACTCATATAAAGATTTTTCAGTGATTTTTAAGTTTCTTATTTGTAAATTTGATAAATTTTGAAAAGTGCTGTAATTCTGAAAAAAATCAAGACGTCAAAAAGTTCCAATGAACAATAATAGCAAACTACCTGAAGTTCCTTTTAAACCATATGATCAAAAGGAAGATTCAATAACCATCCGTGCAAGAATGTTAACGGTATGGCATTTTTCGGATAATTGAATTTTCGCCTCTAAATTAAACTGTCCTCCTGTTAACTTGAAATACAAATTGTATGCCCAGTTGCTTTTTGTCAAGTTCGACATAATACCAGACCTTTTCCGTTGCCTTGGAAATAGCAGGAGTTGCCGCAGAACGTTAAATCAATTTAGACTACGTTCACACGATGCCGGCCCATTTTTGAAACAGTGAAAAATGTAACGGTAGCAACATTTTAGCTAGCGTTCACACGATACCGGCACAATTTGATAATGGTAGGAAATTTGACGGTAAAAACTTATTGCAATCTCCCCAAGAATTTATGCCAAAGAAATGTACATACTGAACACTCGAACACTTTGTACACTTTGTTTGCTTGACACTTTGTTTTCGTGTGTACACTTTTCAATGCCTATCCCTCACATTTTTCACCGTTTTCAAATTGTGCCGTTATCGTGTGAACGTAGTCTTAAAGGGTCTGTTTCAACCAGTATGCTTTGCACGTGTCACCCCTTTGTTGTCGCCATTTTCATGGGTCATACTATTTACTATTTATGTTTCTTGACCCAAAACAGGGTCTCTCCAAATGCGAAAAAATTCGCTTCGCGCATGAAAATCGCCTGCTGGAAAACCGGCTTTTAGTCCTCGATTCATGAGCTACCAAGCTACCACCAGAGTGGTTATCTCCGCTGTATGATAATATTCCTTTAGGGACAGTGCAAAATTTATTATATTCATAAAAAAGAAACTCAAAAATCACTGAAAAATCTTTATATGAGTTTTCTTCCAAACTTGAAAATTGTTGCTTAAAGTGAAGAAAAGCCCAAAATATACATTCTTTCGCCAGGTAGTATCCATTGAGTTGCGTTTTTTATCTTATATTGCGATATTGCGATAAATTGATGTTTTTCGTATGACGTCCAGTTTGGTAGTCTTCAATTTCAAACTATTGTATTGCGGTAATAAGGAGTTTTTGTTGTGGTTTTCGGTATCACGAACNACATAACATAACATAACATAACATAACATAACATAACATAACATAACATAACATAACATAACATAACATAACATAACATAACATAACATAACATAACATAACATAACATAACATAACATAACATAAGATAGCGTGACACAACAACGCTTTAGGTAGCTAGAAAATCCTGACAGCCCACTTAAAACAAATAACTGACTGACTGACTGACTGACGCAACATAACGCAAACTAACGCATAACAAACGTAACATAACGTAACGTTATAAAGTGTAACAAGGCATAACAAGGCTTAACAACGTAAGTAAGGAAGAAGAATTAGAATTGAAAATAATGATATACTACCTTCATTTTTCTTGCAGATTCTCTTCTTCCCGGGAGCATTGAGTTATTCAAGGTGGCTTCTTCAAAATGCTGGAAAGGGTAGTTTCCTTGGTGAAGTTGTGCAATGGACTGATACGATAGCATCGGCTTATATCCTTGGTCATGATCTAACTGTTATTTTGGAGCATATCAACTTGACAAAGTAAGCCTTAAACTGTTTTTTTAAAACGATGAGAACCTTTTTATGTTCTTGTACCAGGTGTCCTAAATGATGTATCGGCGTTTGCCCAACCGTAAAATGATAAATTATGGACTGATTTTTTTTTTATATTCCATTAAAAATTTTACAATACATATTACGGATTTCACTACTTACAATCTACTTTACAATACTACAAGGACGCGGACGATGCCAACGAGGAGCAGAAAACTACGACTACCCCGCCGCTATTACATGAAAAAATGTACAACAAATAAGAACAAAAAGAAACAAGAAACTACATACAAATAAACGCAATTACTACAAACGATTAAATACGTAAGTCTGTTTCACATTAGACGTCCAAGCCAAGTTAGTGGTAAAAGAAAAGTCACTGCTAGAGAAACCTCTCTTGGAGTCTTTTGGACTGATTTGAATGAGCTATGTACTATTTTGAAGCAAAAGGGCTAACTTAGTTGTAGCAACCTGCCGCCATCTGAAGTCAGGTCTTGTGCAATCTGCAATAATCTGAGTTCAGGTCTCGTGCAATCTGCCACCATCTGAATTCGAATTCGTGTCTCGTGCAATCCGCAACCATCTGAATTCGGGTCTCGTGCAATCTGCTACCATCTGAGGTCGGGTCTCGTGCAATCTGCTACCATCTGAGGTCGCGTCTTGGGCCTGCTTCTGCTAATTCTTAGCAATTGAAAGATATTTAAATCTTGTTTCATTCTATTTTTTATATTCATTTCACTGAATTGGAAAGCAAAGTTACCTTAAAGGTAAAAGACAGAGACAGATGTCCGTCTAGAGATAGAGCAAAGAAATCCCCACGCACGTTTTGTCTCATTAGCTCGTGCGTGCACGTGCTAATTTCAACGATATCAATACATTTTTCATTCTTGCCCATGCCCTTGTTTATGAACAGACCTTTTAACCTTGCCAATTACCTTTAATCGTATTTTAAATTCTTTATTGCAGGGTTTTGCAGAAAGATGTAAATGGCTGTGCCGCAAAATTATCATCTGAGTACCCACAATACGACATAATTTTCACTGATATCCTCGGACAACGATTGATGGATTGGAAATATTTAGGCAAGTCAACATCACGAAACAGGTAATTCTTATTTCTTTGTCTACCAAATATTTATTTTGAATAGGTTTCCAAGCGCAAGGGACCTCAGATATAGGAATGTGCTTTCGCACCTTTAAGCTAAATTAACACCTGAAGAGTCGTCATTGACGCATTCCAGAAAACACTGAAGCGTGGCAATGCGACAAAGTTGGATTTATTCACATCGCCACATCGCACCACAAAATCACCTCAAGTGTGAATTCAACTAAGGTGATACAGGCAGTGAAATGAACAATTCCTTAACTCATAAAAAGGGTATGATTTTGAAAATAATCAAGATATCGAAAAAGTTCAAAATACCGGGTGTCCCAGAAAAAAGTACTCGTGTTTAAATTACCACAAAAAATCGATTATCAAACCTATGATAAGATTTTCTTTTTTACTTGTTTTGCCAATGACCCAAAAATATTTGAAGATGATAGAATATTTGATTTCATTACTTCGAGGTTAAGTAATTAAACTTTTAAAAACCTTGTTTTGAGCTATACTTTTTAAGCAAGAGAGCCAATCTTGCCTAAGAGCCAAAATTTTCAGATTTTTAATGATACTTGAAGTCTCTAATGATAGTGTGCGTTTCTTTATGCCATTTATGATCAAATTAAGAGCTTAATATGCACAATGAAATTGGTCTGGTAATTATCAGTCCTTTCTGCAGTATGATTCAAAACCAGGCAGCCCTAAAAAGAGCTAAATTTGCTGATTTTTAAGCCAATTACAAAATTTGATATGCGTTGGAAAATAATTTTGTCTTTGATCTACATGCCAAAAAACTAAATTTGCAGATCAGCCAAGAAATCAACTTTAGTTGATTTTTCAAATAGGAGTATTTTTTTTGGGACACCCGGTATAATTCCTGTGAAGTACCTAAAGTTCTTTTCAAGCCATTTAATCCAAAGAAATATGTAATAACCACTTGCACCATCTTGTTTTAAATGCATATATGCTAGGTAAATCGAGAAGCTGCCTCAACTAGACTTATGACAAGAGCCCTTTGCTTCGCTATACAACTACAACAACAACCACCCAGTCTCTCAACAGGGACTCACGGACAACCAATTTTATGCCTTAGGAAAGCATTGCTAAAAATATGAAGCAAAACTTTTCATTTGAATCCACCATTTATGCAGAGCATTTTTGAATTACGTTCTTCAAATTGTTCGTTAAGGAATTTCTTCGTATTTCAGATGCATGCTTCGACTACTTGATTCGTTTGGCACCGAGGCTGAGTTCAACTATGATAAATATCATGGAACAATTCCTTTAGGAAAAGGAGGCTGGGGTGGAGGAAATTTGCTCCTGCCACAATTTCTCACATATTTCCGTAAGTTTTAAACTCTAGAATCGATTCATATTTAAAGAACATATACCAGGTGAGTCAAAAAAATGTATAGACTTTTGAAAGCCTGTAGCTCTCAAACCATTTTTCTGATAATACCTGTGTAGCTAACATATCAACTTTGATAAGAAAATTTAGTTCGTGAAAATCGATTGTATCGTTCTTAAATTACAAGCGATCTTATAAAAATGCTTCACCTCGAAATCCTTCAAAACAGGCCTAAAATCCTTCATCAAATTTGCTAACAATCCAGCCTCACGATAATATAAAATAGACAAAACAGTCTGAAGGACAGTCCAAAATGGATGCGATTATGGACAGCGCAATCACAGACCTAATTTAAAGACCTTAAAAAAAATAGTTACTGCCAGCCACCTGAAAAAGATGCATGGGATAAATGCCAAAAATGACTTAATTTGGTGGATAAAAAACGTTGAAAGTTCTGATAATGATATATACAAGGAAAATCCCTCGTCTGTTTTGGAGACAGATGCCTCTTTATTAGGATGGGGCGCAGTATATGGTAAGAAAACTACGCGTGGCCTTTGGTCTGTTGAAGACGGTTTCAGTTTCAATTTTTCATTGACAAATATATCTAAGTACATCTAAGAATACAATATACAGGATTTGATTGTGATAGCTGTGGGGCTAAATTTGTAGCAACTTTGATCAAGAATTTTAGGCCTGTTGTGTAGGATTTTGAAATGAAGCATTTCTACACAATCGCTTGTAATATGAGAACGATACGACCGATTTTGACAAACTAAATTTTCTTATCTAAGTTGATATATCAGCTACACGTGTATTGTCAGTTTATAGGCATGTGTTTAATGGTTTGAGAGCTACAGGCTTTCAAATGTCTATACATGTTTTGACTCACCCGGTAGGTGAATAGAGCTGGCTTTCAGATATCTGATGTTTCATAATGTAACGATATGTGATAAATATTTAATGATAGAGGTGCAACTCAATTTCTGTAAAAACAAACAACAGACAGAGTTTGATTGCCTAATTTTTCATTTCATCTTATGGAATGTGTTGAATTAATTCCAAAATGGAACAAAACTATATTATCTGGAATTCTACAATCATAAAGGAGAATGATTTAATCTTTGCCACATCAAGAATTTAGGCCGTCTTTAGTATTTGCTTATTTTAAAGAGACTGTTTTTGCTTTCTTCTGTTTCATATCTTGAGATTTAGCGATGATCTAGAAGCCATAAAAGTTGATCACTGAGCTATTTTGTATTTAATCACGAAAATGTTTGTCTTACGCATCTATTTTCTGATTTACTAACAATATCTCTCGAATTTTCCTTTCTCTCTTGCATGCAGCTCATAGTCCTGATAACACTTTCCTTGGCGTTGCTGCTGGAAATGGAAAATTCAAATCAAAATCGCCAAAGAAAAATCAGGCTTTGATTTACGGAAAATCGGCAGCATATCTCCAGGTATACTTTATTATGCGATCAACAGTTTAATCAGACAATCACTCATTCAACCATTCATTCATTCAATCAATCAAATCGATCAATCAGTTGCATTCTCCTTCTGGTATTTCTTACGTAGTGTATCTTCTCTTATCAAGAATGACCACCAACAAGCAGTTGAAAATACACGATACTACATCTCAAGAAATGCTTCAAATGATTTCCACCAATCCCTCAATGCCTTTGCAGAAATTTGTTGTATGTGTTCTGTTTCGAGACTGCAAAACATGGTCCAATTTTTTTATTCGTTTTTTTCGGTAGGGTTTTTTAAATAATTTCTTCTTTTTTTTAGAATAAAACGAAATATCTAGACATCATCTTTGAATATTTTGAAATCCATGCAACATTTGCAGGGGTAAGTTGATCAGTAGACTTTCTTATCTTCCTTGAATTCTCTTCAGGTTGCCTCTTTTCCATAAGAAGTTTCTTGGTTGTGAAGAGAACTAAAGTCTGTCTTCAATTGGATGTCACGTAGAAACCTAAACTGATATGCATGGGTGTGGTATTTTGCGCGGCGGGTATTCTGGACTGAGATAAGTGATGTCAGCAAATGTTGTCGTTGTTGCTCTCACGGCCGGTGTTTCTGTTGTGCGGCATCATGCGCCCATGCTGGCCTGACATCAAATGTGAAACAGGTTTCTACGGTAGTATTCTAGTATTTATCAATATGTAGTCATTTATTGAGTTATTATTTAGTTGTATGTTTACATGTAATGGCCGCGGGGTAGTCATTGTCATTGTTACGTGGTAAAGGATAATGGCGCTTGCCACGAGTCTAAATATATCTTAGTTTATTTTAACATTGGGTTTTGTTTGAAATTTATTTTGTATTCCTCTTGATAAGATTGTTTTTATGTCAGGGATCCATGCCTTCTTACGTGAAAAATCATGGTATTCTAGACGCCACAAAGTTGAAAGAATTATTAGCAGAATCTAAGGTTTGTTTATTTTGATTTGGCTTTTGCTCTTTGCTCAACCTCGTTCCCATGACCCAAAAGTAGGCTGCTGAATCCAGCATGCTCAGTATTGACGTAGGAAACTGGCCCTCGGAACCAGATTGCTCTTTACTTTGATATTTGTGTCTGATATGGGTTGCTTGATGCAATTTTCATGATTACTGTTGCTAGCAGATCTTTCTATGCACTCTTTTTTAATAAGAAGCTATAGTAACATCTGGAAAATTAAGAAATGGTACTAGAAGCACAAGGGGAGGGTTCTTCCATAGTACAGGTACCTGGGGATGTGCCGCGCTCAAGGGTATACTTTTTCGGACTTCTTGTCTAGCCAAGGGTACCATTTTGAAGATGCTCGCGGCACACCCCTATCCGAAATTTGGCCAAGAACCCCTCCCCCC
>REGM01000060.1:277829-287960 GCA_004194415.1 Aurelia aurita
CCGCGGGGCACACCCCCTTCCGAAATTTGGCCAAAAACCCCCCCCCCCCCCCCGTGACTAGAAAGCGATCAGTGGTCAATTTGAAATCAAGAACACTTTTCAATGTTGGTTATTAGTTGCGAAGTGTTTTCAGACAGAAAGTGTCTTACCAACAAAAATAATACTAAAAAGTACAGTATGATTTTTTGTTTGTGATTTGGGTCTTTCTTGTTCTTGAGCAATGGTCCAAAAGTGGTACACGATGAATTTTAATAAATTGTGAAGTTCAATCTTGTGAAAAATAAAGAAACTCTACAAGATACTTTACTATATGAATTGGGCCCAATATTGAGAAACCCTACGACAAAACCCAGAGCCAAGTTTCGTATAAAAATGAGTCTATCTTAGCTCTACATATGATGTAAGAACTGGGGATAATAAAAGCAAGATGTCCCTTTCAATTTTTTGTTGAGGCAGCAGAAATCGAAGAAAAAGTACCAAATGGTTAAGTGTGGCCCCTTGCCTTGGCTATACATCTTTTGCTGTAAAACGTATCAATTTCAGTGTTGATAAAATTTCTTCTTTGTTTATAGCTTTGAGATTTTTAGAAGAAAGTATTAATTTCTCGGTTTAAAATTAACCCCGACATAGTCACTAAGAATGCTTTCTTAGGCAACAGGAAAAATCCTGCATTAATTGGAAAAGAATGAATTGTAATAAGCACGTAATTTTGATAATTAAAAATTTCTGTTTTAGGTTTTCATTGGATTAGGATTTCCATTTGAAGGTCCTGGTCCAATTGAAGCCATCTCATATGGAGCAGTTTTCTTAAATCCAAAGGTAAGAGATAATTTTTTTACTAGAAATTTGAAGGTTTTATGAAGAGAACGCAACATTTACTGTATAGGCCATGGGGTACATTAACATCGCAATAATACTCAATAATTCTTAACAATTTTCAAGCATTTTTCATATCTTGAAAGATTTCTCGTCAGTTATGAAAGACTGTAATAACTTGTAAACAAGAATTCGTAAGAATTAAATACTTTTTCTACGAATTTTCAAGAATTCTGGAGAATTCCAAGGCAAGAAAACGTTGTTAATTTATGCAACGTCTGTACTGTACGTGTCAGATGCAGCATGTACAAATTATCAATATCCGATCGATGTTGACTTTGTACATAGCAAAACATCTTCCAAACGAGATTGTCCATAGTCGTAGAACATATGACTGATTTTAGTAAAATGAAATTTTCACATTTCAGTAATCTATCCTTCATTAAAATTGTACATAATTCATTACCATACATTTGGACAAACGCCGAAAAGTCTTGACCAGCCTAGTGTGTGTTTAGGATCAAATTTTGATATAGCCTGTTCGATTTACGAAAGTTTTATCTCAAAGAAGAAACCAAACCTGAAATAGATTTCTGCTCATAAAGCCCATTACACAAGACGCAACTTTTGCAGCCAGCTTTAGTGGGCAACATTTTTAGCAACAAGTTTTGCCTACATCTGTGATCATTTTTGATACACACGAGCATACAACATCATTCAACATTGTTTCTCCGCATAATCACGATGATAACTCAAGGGATCACATGATTAGAAAGGCTGCTCTTGATTAGCTTGATTCCGTTCAACATCGCGAATAATGTTCATTCTCGTTAAGATATTGTCGACATTTTGGAAACAGTATACAATAGATTCAATATTTGTTGGGAACAATGTCGGCATACATGTTGCCAACAAATGTTGACCCATATGTGTAATAATGGCCTTAAAGACTCTTGATTAACACTGATGCTTTGCGGTAGTGCAGCAGAATATTTGACATAGAAAGATTTGATTCTGGCTAGGCCCTCATGGCGTTTGTTATCATCTAAGCTCGCAAAGGATCAGTGTTAACCAAGAGTTTTTAATGACTCATTGCTAACCATGATCCTTTACGCGATGAATGAAAAACAAAACAAATAGAACCTCAGGAAGATTATAGAGTCGTAGTTATCGCTATTGATAGACTGATGGACGTTTAAGGTACTCAGTTCAAACCCAGTATGAGCGGTCTCGGTTTGGTGCAAGTCTCGTTTTGATGAGCGATTACTGGGACTACTCCTCATCACTCATCGACCTGCTCATCGTAATCAGTCTAATAAGACCTATGCCAGAAACGACTTTCATGTCGTACGAAAGTTAACTTTGGGGCCGCAAAGAGTCATGGTTAGCTATGGGTCTTTAAGATGAAGCAAATTTGTAGGTAACAAAATAACGTAACTATATTCTTCTTTCTTTGCAGTACGATATTCCGAAGAGCAAATTTAATGACAAGTTTTTTGATGGCAAGCCGAATTTGAGAAAGGTATGTTTAGTAAACTTTAAATTTAATGTTTACGTTTGATGGATTATTTTCTGATTTTGTCTATTTTGGTGACGAAGGATTCATTTTGCTTCAGATTTTGGGGAGTACGCCAATATATCAAAACGTTAAAATAAATTAGGGTTAGGGTTAGGGTTAACATTGAAATAAATTAGGGTTAGGGTTAGTTTTGGGGTTAGGGGAAGGGCATTTTTTTTAAATAAGGCTCTGGCACCCAGGGTAGGGGAAGGGTTAAAGTTAGATTCAGGGTTGGGGTTAGCGTTCTGTTTAGGGTCAGGGTTAGGGATTTCAAGATTTGATATATTGGCGTATTACCAGATTTTGCAACTTATCTTCAAGTGGGAGCGAGTTCAGCTCTCTTTTGAGTGCACCAATTCTACCGCGTTTTTACTCTAGTGTAAACCAGTCATTTTTGATAATACCTTATGCTTATTTAGACACCCATTACAATCATCTTTAATACCTAACAGTATCTTTTCTTCAGATAACTTCACAAAATCAATATTTAGAAGATTTCGTTGGAGAACCATTTGTACACACATTCGACATTAACAATAAAGAAAAACTGAGAGACATTTTACGGAAAATTAAAGAATCAGAGGTAACATATAGATTGAAAATTCTTCAGCTGACAAAAGTGGTCATTGCTTTACGTTCATTATTGTAGGAGAAAGATGTATTTTATTTTCAGACTATCACCAGGCTACTTCTGTAATATTCCACCTAACTGTGATCACAACAACTCATTAGAGATAATTATTTACGTGATCCCCAGAACTCGTTGCAAAAACAGCTTAGCTAAAACTGAATGATACGAACGATATTCAAATTGTGTACTAAATTACGCTTTGCCTTTCTATGGCCAGTTGTATTTTTGCCAGGCAATGAAAGAGTTGCGAGAGCTTTTGCAGCAATTTGCTGTTCATAGGCTATAGATACACTTATGGGAGGCCAACATACCATGCTACCTTCAAATTCTGATATTTTTTTAAGTTTCAATAATATTTCTAGACGATGTTGGGTGCCAGCAATAAACTGTTGCTGGTTGATGCAATTCTCCTCAAATAAAAAGATAGGCTTGTCATGCTCTGCTTACAAGAGGTCCCTTTTCGACGTTTTAAACAAAAGTAGGAGAGTAAGAGACTGTGTTTATTTTTTAGACATTCACACCTTACCTCCCAAGAGAATTTACTTACATTGGCATGCTTGAACGGATGCATGGAATTCTTCAGCATCAGGTATTAAACAAATTATTTATCTTCGATTATAATTTATACCTGGTTTCGGGCCAAACATGACTACAACGTAAGCAAAAGAATAAACTTTGAAGACATGCATAAGGCATGGGCGTTAAGAAACGCGGTAGTTGTTCCTACAATAGTTTTTCCTCCCTGTGTCCCTATGCCTGTGAAGGTTGTTGCTGTTGCGTCAGGGGAAAGAGAAGGAGAAAGATAAAGAAGAATAAGAAGAAGAATTCTTTTCTTCAGTTCACAGTCACTCAAATCAGAACACAGGGATACAAGGAAAACCAGGCACAACAACAACAACCTTCACGGGCATAGGGACATAGGGAGGAAAAAATCTGTTGTAGGAACAACTACCGCGCTTCTTAACGCCCATGCATAAGGTGGCAGCTNCATAAGGCATGGGCGTTAAGAAACGCGGTAGTTGTTCCTACAATAGTTTTTCCTCCCTGTGTCCCTATGCCTGTGAAGGTTGTTGCTGTTGCGTCAGGGGAAAGAGAAGGAGAAAGATAAAGAAGAATAAGAAGAAGAATTCTTTTCTTCAGTTCACAGTCACTCAAATCAGAACACAGGGATACAAGGAAAACCAGGCACAACAACAACAACCTTCACGGGCATAGGGACATAGGGAGGAAAAAATCTGTTGTAGGAACAACTACCGCGCTTCTTAACGCCCATGCATAAGGTGGCAGCTTGCCTTAGAACATTACAGTTCCGGTTTGTAGAATGTTGCCTTTTTTGCAACGTGAAGAGATTTTTTAAAGGCATGCAGGTATACTTCACTATGATTCAAACAGAATTTTCAACCGTATTTTCTTCCACAGAATCTTTGTGATGTCAATGCACCACGTTGGCCACCAATTGAAGGATTGTACAAATTTCTAGCTGAGCCTGGTCGTTCTTGCAAAGATGAATGTCATAGAAGAGGTATTATTTAGCTTATATCTTCACTTTCAATAATGCCTGCTTCTTAGTTTTTGGCACCAGCCAAGAAACAGCCTTTTTTAGTATTACATCAAACGCAAAATATTTCGGACGAAAAGTTTTCGGACAAACAATTTTCGAACGTTTTTTCACGGAATTTCGGATGTTTGTAGAGAAATTTCAGACGATTATAAAAATCGATTTATTTACAGTTTACTTCGCTTTTTTTAATAAAAATGTTATAAGTTTACAGATCATGCTCTATTGCGAGTTTTAGCAGGGTTCCTCGTCAGAAATTTCATTGAATAATTATCGTTGATGTTGATGAGAATGATTGCTAAAATTAATTTAATTGAAAAAAAATGTAACGTTGTTGCGCGAAGTTGCTCTCGTAGCACAATCTTGTTCGATGCAAAACTTTTCGTGAGCAAGACATTGCGTATTGAACAGTAAGAATTTTTTCATTTGATTTTTCTGTGCTGGAAAAAAATTCCGAAAGTAAATATTTCGGACCATAAACAAATTCGGATATTAAAATTTTCAAACGTTTGAAATGTCCGAAAAAAGCATATGGCTCAAATTTTTCAAATCTTGAAAAAGTTGGGTGCAAAATAGACGATTCCGGAAAAGATGGCGTCGAGGGGCATTTGACCAAGATGCATTGCGTTTGATGATCGAATTTCTATAGAATCACTGTTGATTCCATTATAGAACGCAATGCATCTTGGTCTAATGCCCCCCGACGCCATCTTTTTCGGAATCGTCTATTCTATTACGTTTTCTTTTAATTGAATGGCTTGAAAGGAACTTAGGGTGTACTTTGTTGTAAATCTGCCGTGGAAATTTTTTAATATAGTGATTATTTTCAAAATGACGGGGTTTACATTTTCGTTGAAAGAATTCATGGAAAATTTAGAAGAAATTAAAATCATAGCAAATCCTAAATGAATAGAGGGAAAATGATACAATCTTCAAGAAAACCATAGTTTACGAAGGTCTACAATATGATGGCAAGCAGAACTGTGTCGCTCTTCTGGTTTAGGATTTAGAAATTTGATGACATCACAGCCTCAAATATAATAAATGCCACCATTTTGAAAATAATCAAAATATCAAACATGGCAGATTTAGCAGATTTACGAGAAAGTACGCTAAATTCCTTTCAAGACATTCAATTCAAAGAAAAATGTAATAGAATTTTACACCCACCTTTTATAAAGATTTGAGCCCTATGCTTCTCAGTAGCTCACTGTGCCCCACTGTGCAATCCGTACCCGTTTGAAAAAAGCATTTCATCTCAAACAATTTAAGCTTTCCTTCGAGGAGAGAAACATGCTGAATTTATAGGAAAGTTTGTGGCACTGTATCTCCTTAGAGAAAGCCATTTATATTATCTTATAAGTGTCTTCTGACTCCCTGAAAATTTAGGATGCTGTCATTTGCAGCAAAGGCAGGGGTAAGGTGATGAGTGATTTCAGCAAGACAGAATTCATACAAAAATTTATTATGAAAGTATGGCTTCGACTGTCCATTCATTTTTCGGTTTTTTTCTCATAATTTCAGCTTTTTAATGATTGAGATATTTTTCTTTGCCTGAACAGGTCTCATATGTGAATCCACTTTCTTTAACGACATCAACAACGAAAAGTCCTTCAAACAGTGAGTATGATTTTAATTAAGTGGTATCATTTACTGTAGCCTGCGCGCAAACCCATTTACTGCTGCTTTTGAATCGATTGCAAAATGACACTAACAATTTCAATCACATCACTTTTTCTCGCAAATGATACTCTTCCCAAGAATATTGTTTAACGTTTGCCAAAATGTGCACACATGAATCAACCATCAATTTCGACAAACGGTAACTTATTTTATAAAGGAAAGGCTCTGCACATTATGGCGAACTTCAACCTCGTTCCCATGACCCAAAAGGAGGCTGCTGAGTCCAGCTGCTGAATCCAACTTCGTTCCCATGACCCAAAAGGAGGCTGCTGAATCCCCCAAAAGGAGGCTGCTACAGTATTGACGTAGGAAACTGGCCCTCGGAGCAAGGTTGGGCGAACTCAAACTCTTTGGAACACCCTGCGTGATTGTTCTGATGATTAAGAATTGAGGAATTTATTAAGATCATTTTTGGAACAAATTGCAAATATGAAGCTATCTCTTCCTTGCAACTTTTTGGTTGCCCACTCAAATTTAACATCTTTATAGTTTTTTTTTTGTAAACCATTTCAATTACATACAAATATTTTACCCTACTCTACGCTAAAAGAAAGTACTCTACAGTGAATACGATAGACGACTGCACTAAAGATGACGCAGTTAGAAACTCTTACCATGCGCCCAAATGCATCTCGCAATGAAATAGAAAGCTCACCCACCAATGAATCAGGGATTCGGGATTGGCGGTATCGAGATGTAATCTTTATAGTTACATTGCAGCAGGGCAGTCATTGGTTTCCTCTCTCAATAAATCATTTCTGTTTCATTATGACATTCTTCGTTTTTTCATAGGTCTGGTATCAAATGCAAGTCTTCGATTAAAAAAAGAACACTCCATGCTCCATCATACAACAAAATAAATGGAACATGTTATATTCAAGACCATCAACTCTACTTTAGTTGTGTTGCTGAGGAAAAATCTGTGAGGAGACTTTGCCCGTGTAGGACGTTTATCAAAGGACAAACTGCTTTGTGCGAAGGTTGCTTATGATGGCAAAATGTCAGATAAATACAGGTAATTTATATTGCAATTTGCAATAATATATGAAACAAATAGAACGATTTTTATGTTCATGCAGGGTGCGTCAAAAAGTTTCCACTTTGAAATCTCGGAGCACCTGGAATACTGGATAGATCTGAATGAATCGAACTTTACTTGAAAGCCGAAAGCCCGAATTATTTTCTGGTTTCGTCTCGCTTTTTTATGAGCACTGAAAATATTGATAAACGTGACGTAACGAAATTGTTTGATGCGAAATGCCTGAAAGAGCGCCTAAAACACTCGTTAGGCCCCTTTTCATTTTGCAACCAAGAAATTTTCATAAAGTCAATTTTATGTATATTTCCAGTTCTCATAAATACGCGAGAAAAATCACAAAAATACTTTTGTCTGTCGGCTATCAAGCAGACCTCGATTCATCCAATCCATGCTGTACTCTTGGTGCTATGAAGTTTCAAAAGTGGGAACTTTTCTGGAGCACCCAATGCATTGATACTGGCTGTGCCAAAAAGTTCTTTACCTGTTTACAGTCCATTGCTCCACTTATTTTAATGTTTTGTCACATGACATGTAAATGTTTAAGTCAATCTTGTGACTGTAGCAAAATGAAAAAGTTTGAAAAAATAGGTAGAATGGTTTATTAATCTGTAAGCTTGGCAAAAATGTTTTCGCACGCCTGCTACGTAGAGTGTATCAAGGAATATTGTGCATGCTTGACGGCCTACTGCAGGAAAAACAATTGCAAAAGTACTTCGCCAATGTGCAAAAGTGTCTTCTACTAACTATCAATAGGCTTTTTTTTTATATTCCATTAAAAATTTTACAATACATATTACAGATTACACTACTTAAAATCTACTCTACAATACTACAAGGACGATACCAACGAGGAGCAGAAAACTACGACTACCCCGCGGCCATTACATGAAAAAACGTAAAGCAAATAAGAACAAAAAGAAACAAGAAACTACATACAAATAAACGCAATTACTACAAACGATTAAATACCTAAGTCTGTTTCACATTAGATGTCCAAGCCAAGTTAGTGATAAAAGAAAAGTCACTGGTAGAGAAACCTCTCTTGAAGTCTTTTTTGTCGGCCTTGCCATCTAATATGCAACAGACTTCACAAATGGAAAAGAAAAATTTGTACCAACGGTGACTTTGTGGTTACGTGGCGCATATCCAAAGTTGGAACGATCTTAATCAAACCGACCAGTTTTTTGGATGAACTGTAGAGTTAAGTCGAGAACATTTCTATTGAGGTCATCAGAAAAATCTTTATCACCATATAGTAGAAGCTGCATTAGAACCTCATTTGAAAGATTACTATGTCCAACTGGTCGTAATAAATCGAAAACTCCAGCGAGAAGATCTCGTCGTTGAGCATCAAAAGAAGGGCAAAGCAACAAAAAGTGTTCCGCATCAATAGGCTAACATTGATATAGACAAGTGAGCTGGTTGTCTTTTTCCAGTTACGCTGTCGAAGATGATTTTTAAAGATGCTTTGATTCTAAAGGTGACGAAAAGCGTCTTAGTGTTTCCCTAAAAAAATTGCAATCTTTGTTTAGATTCTGGTAAAATAATGCCTGAATTGATGGAATATATCTTGCCGTAGGCTGTCATTGATGTCAAGCACTTTTGCAGTGCAGCGTGCGGTGAAGTATAAATTACAATAACGGTTTATAATTTCTATGTTAAAAATACTTAAAAAGCCATAGAAAATGTAAACTAAACGTATCGGGCTGTGCTCTGCGTCAGTAGCAAAGAAACAACTTTAACATACACACGTTCAATCCATATATATGCATCTACATTCATTGGTCAAAGGCTAGCGATGGTCGTTGGTAGATCATAGATTAATTACAGTTCATAGATCATAAATCATAGATTATACGTTACAGATTAGAGTTTATGGAACAATGCTTGTAGTTTATGGAGCATAGGTTATAGATCATAAGTTATATATTATAGATTATTGTTTATAGATTGTACCGTAGATTAGATTATAGGTTAAAGATCATAGTTTACAGATCATGTATCATAGTTTGTTGTAGATTGTAGATTATGATAGATGACAGAGGACAGATTACAGAAAGTAGGTAACTTTTCTCAGACAAAAGATGTTGATCATAGATGTTGCATCAAAGGTCTTGATCAAAGAAAATCATAGCAATCAGATTTGTAGATCATACCACAAATTTGGTGGAAGGCTTTCAAAAAGTGACATTTACCGCGTATGGCAAAAAGTTCTTTTATAGTATAGGGGTCAATCTTTAAAAAGCTGTTGTAACTGGCTATTACATCTTTCCTTGGATTGAATGGCTGGAAAGGAACTCCACATACTTTGCCACAATTCTACCGTGTGCTTTTTCGACATCTTCGATATTTTCAGAATTACAACGTCTTTTATGTTTTAATTAGTTTTGAGGTTATGACGCCGTCAAATTGCTAAATCGTAAACCAGAAAAGCGAGAGATTGCTGCTTACCGTCATATTACAGGCCTTTGTAAATTATCATTTTCTCGAACATTCTATTAATTTTCCTCCATTTATTTGGAAGCTGCAATGATTTAAATTTTGCTTGAATTCTTTTCGTAAAAATAAAAACGCTGTAACTCTGAAAATAATCAAGATATCAAAAAAGCACACGGTAGAATTATAGCAAAGTAGCAAAAGTTCCTTTCAAGCCATTCAACCAAGGAAAGATGAAATATCCACTCACGCCAGCTTTGTAAAGCTTTGACACCTACAACAACAGTCAAACGAAAAAATTTTGAAAAGAGGTTGATTTTTTTCTGTAGGCTAGCAAATAGGGAAAGAATCGCAAACCCGGTTTATTCTCCTTGGCCCCCGTTTGTTTAGCATGCGCGGTCTGCACGCAG
>REGM01000060.1:290053-302041 GCA_004194415.1 Aurelia aurita
ATCAATTCACTTCAATGCAATTCAACTCAATACAATTCATTTCAAATAGCCATTTAGTTATTTAGAAACAGCCAGCCGTTCAAGTTTAATCCAAGAGGTTTGAGACAACAGTGAACATCTTTCGATTAATACATGTGCCTTTTACCAGAAGTATCTTGTTCGGTCCAGACCCCAAGAATGGAAGAAGAACTCAAGGGCCTATCCAAAGAAGTGGGGGGGGGGCTCATTCGGTTCCCCTTCTGTGAAAAATGCGATAAGGATAGTTCCTCTGATGCTCTGAGCAAGAATTTGACAGTATACATGTTAAATAATCATACTGATAATAATAAATAATTTATTTTGTTTTGGCTTTGCAATAGTTATGAACTAATTTATGGCAACATGTGGTTCATTCTAAATAAATAATTAAATAAATAATGAATAAATCATTAATAAATAAATAGATACATTTGAACTTAAAGTAAACAAATAGCTAAAAACATACAAAGGTCAGTAAAATATAACAGTATTAGCCTTGCCATGCGGCATTTTCATCGATAAACTGGTATTTTCTTGAAACATTATGGCATCTTTTCCTCGACCGCAACTTCACGAGAACCCCTAAACTTAGCTCCTGAGATAAATTATCAGATCTTTTTCCCGGATAGTTTCTCATTAAATCGTGTACCAGATTAGCGATGTAATACTCCATAAGATCCACGCAAAATTTAGCCTGCGTGCAGCCTCAACACTCCTCGCAAAGTGTAATTTACTCACGAAGATGAAGCGGCTTGATCAATGTTTTTGAAAAAAATTTAATCAAATTCTCAAGTAGGAGGGAAATAACTCAATTTGCATGACCTTGAACTTGAAAACTATGGCGGTTCATACCGAATGGCGCAAACATTCGCACTTACGTCATTGAAATATGATTCACCAATTCGCGATTTCTTTAGTTTGTTTTCGATTATCCATCAAACTTCGAATTTGTTTGCTAAGTTCTACAAGCAAATGTTTTACTATTTATCGTTATGGCATTAAAGCCAAAATGCGGCATTGAAGTTGGAAATTGTTTGCTTACAAGCTGATTTCTTGCCAACTACTTTCAACTTGTTTGTTTCTCGTTGTTTTCATTGCTTATCACTCGACGCTGTTTACACACCGAAACTTGTGTTAGGGAAGAGAGTTTGCTGCGGACCCTTGAACGTGCACACTTATTTTTTACAAGAAACTGATTTGTAAGAAACTATTCTAGTACTAGGGTAGCCACATCATTTAGGGTAGCCACATTTGTGGGGTGAGTGGCCGAGCGGCTTATACAGTTTTCATCAGGTGACTGAAGTTAAGCTCGGTCGAGTGAGGTCAAACTCCGGATGGGTGACCTAAGAGGCCTGACCCGGGGGCTGACCTCGCAACTCACTTCGCCGTCCTTCGGAAGGGACGTTAAACTAGGGGTCCCATGCCTGGATGCGGCATGCATAGTGGGCCTAAATTAGCTTTAACTAGCTAGAAAATCCTGACAGCCCACTTAAAACAAATAACTGACTGACTGACTGACTGACAAATTTAAGAAACTCTAGTACTATTTTTGAGAAGCATTAAGAAACTTGATAAATGATAGATTCAAAGATATTACGGCAAACTATCACGGATGCCTTGATCTTAAATTTCGCTTTTACATTTTGAGCAAAGCAGAGATCTTTCTCTTGCCAAATGTTGCTTATTTTCCCTAAAAAACTTATCTAAAAAGACTAATGAAACTTTCTCTTCAAGCATGTGGACATTTTCGTTCAAACTTAAGAAGCTTTTAGATCCCAATTTCTTATAAAATAGTGCCTGCACCCTGTACAGCCTTCCGCGGTTAGAATCTCAGCTAAATAAGGGGTCTTTCCTGATAATTTAAAGCATGGGTTGCTAAGGTGACAAAACTTTTCGCTCGACCCAGACTCTTTTGCAGTATGGCCATAGAAAAAGGTCTATTAAAGTGTAAAAGTAGTTCGTAAATTACAAAAGAATTTCTCGGCCTATAAGTTTGCTCAGCAAAAGCTGCATTGTTTTCAAAATCTTTAAGCTTCGAACGTTTTATGATAACAACAGCTGTAAAGTTGTCTCTGGCCTAAATTCACATCTCAATCTGCATAATCTTCACAGACGTTGTACAAACTCGCCATGTTCATATATCACATTTATAGAGATGTGGCCATAACATAGGGAATGCTCTCGATTTATCTTTCTTAATCCTGAAAATCGTAAACAGATCATAAATGATTAATTGGAAATCTTCAAAATCATGATTCAAACTGTCCTATAAATGCAATTAATCGTGTGAATTTCATGGCTTTTTGCTATGGTCAGAGATTTTCTATTATTTATTATTTGATTACTATCAAGAAGAATTCCCAGGGCTACAACCGTCAAGAAACCTTTACCTTGGGTTCCAAAGAGGCTTTCGCACGGCTTTCGTATCAGGTTTTCGAGGACCTTTCAAGATTCAAATCAGTGTTGTTGGTACTTTGCAAGAGAGTTGGGAACAAGCGACATTTTCGGTAGAATCAGCGAGTATACAAATGGAAACATTGAAGAATCGAACAGGATTCGAGACCTTGTTTCTAGCCGGCTAAATGTCTAATAATTTAGCTTGTAAAATCTTTTTAACATAGCAGAAACATTGTTACTTCGAACATGAAACCGGTCTGTCCGGAGTTTGTTAGGACGGGTCTTTGAGCTTTTCGGAATTTTACAACATTTCGCATCGATTTTTGGATCTTGCCATCACTTCGGATATCGGATTGAACTTCCGATAGAAATAAATATGAACGGATTTTGGATTCCTTTGAAATGAGTTCGCGGATTTCGATGAAATTTTGTCGGATTTTATCGGATTTTCGAACCAATTAATGCCCACCTCTGTCATGGACCCTTTTATTGTCCATGCATCAAGGTTGGCACCGAAGATTTATTGGTTGGTCAGTCTATTTTCGACCTTGTTGAAAGGTTCGGTAACGTTAATTCTACCTATGGTATACCATAGTATAGGTTGGGTAACCCGAGAAGCAAACCAGCTGATCATTTATTTTAGTGCCAATTTGAAGCATATTTATTGAACAGTCCCTTCATAGAAGCGAAACATCAATTTGAAAATGAGATTGATTTTTGGAGGATCTTTGCTATAAATATGAAACCATTCTTCCAAAACTGTAGCAAAGATAGTCCAAAATTGTCTGGAATCGAATTTGCTTCTGCCAGACTTGAAGTCCGATAACTAGCCAAACCAATCTAGACTCAAACGTCAACAGAAATCCACAAGAGCAACTTTTCAGTCGCATCAAAAGATTGAATTATCAAGTTCAGGTCAATGGTTGAACCAACCTCGTCCCCAGGGCCTTTTGTCATATTTGGACGGGCGTCCCAAGTCCCAATATGACAAAAGGCCCTGGGGACGAGGTTGTGGTTGAACCTCAATAGCTCACAAGGCAGACAAACGATTTGTAATCGAGTTATCTGGAGTTACAGTAAAACAGAAGCTAGAGGAACTGGAAATTAGAAAAGTCTAAATTGCTTGAAATATGGAGAAGTTCTAAAAGAGATATTGGAGCAATGTTGCTGGTTGAGCTGTAATTAGGTTACTGTCTATAACGGGGAGAGGTCTGGGACGAGGTACATTCGCGCCAAAATTTTACATTAGCAAGAAGCTAGAAAGAAGTCATTACTATATATATTTGGTAGAACAGAATTGAATGCAGCAATAAATTCCATTGTTTCCAACTCGTAAACAATTAGATCACCCATATTTTATGGCTCGTTGGCACTCCTTCGCAGTAGAAAAGTATAGTCTGCACGCAGGCTAATATTTTATGACTCCACCATGATCTCCTGGTTTGGTATTTGGTACCCACGCAAAACGAGATGCTAATATTATTCTTTAGTGTGTTACCCGAGGTGTTACCGTCCATTCATAAAAAACCAGTGTTCCCTCATTTCTAACCGCGCCCGTTGCTCTTTAACCCTTCGCTTAGCTGATAGATTTCTTGAACTTCCGCGCAAGGCCTTATGACGAATTCCGCGCCCAATTTCTATTCATCATAACAAATATAACGGTATTCGGTCTGTTCTGGGTTTGTTCATCCTTAACACACAAAGCTTAACTCATAACAAAAGAGTTAATATACTCAAATAAACACAATGACATGTTTTTATTGAATATATCTTGACTCATGTGACATTTTGTATTTTATGGGCTGTTTTTTTTCATCAGATAACGGTGCTGTATAATCGTCAAGACGGGGTGGCCTGAGCTCTACGTACAACGACCTGCCTACTGCAAAACAGGACCTCAAGGAACAAAAGACACTGGAACAATTGACGAAAAACAAATATTGAAGATATATAAGGTTATTCATCACGCGGACGAAGTTTTCAAGCTTAACCCTGGTGAACAAGCTAACAGAAAAGAGTTGGGATTGCAAAGAGTTGAAATATTGCAGAAATGGTTCGCCTTGCAGACTTAAGTTTGCGATTAAATCCGCTTGCAAAGACAAAGAAAAGATTAAATCAAAGTTATATCGATTTGAACGGAATAAATCACAAAACAGGAGTGTTTGATAAACTAAGGCGTCGTTTCTCGCAGTCTGAAAGAGATGTATCGAAACTAGGGTTTGATAATGGCCTACAAAGTTCAGTGTCTAGTAATACTACAGTAGACGATGGTTTTGTTATGTATAATTGTATGACCTCATTGAGTTACGAATCTAGCTCAAGAAATAGTAGCGACAGCGAAGGCGAATTGTTCAACCGCAAATTTGCAAGTGTTCGCGAAAGCAGATCGAACGAGCCAGCGAAAACTGATCGTGCAATTTCGCGTAAAAGTTCAACAAGTTCGTGGACTTCTTTGCTAATTAAATCAACGACAGGAGATTGCACAGACGCTGAGAAATGTTTTCAAAATCAAGAATCTTGTAATCAGGTCGAAGAGAAGAAAAATGGAAACCAATTAATTATTACAAATAAGTCCAATGATAATCAATCATTCGCGAATGGGATTGCAGACAATACACAAGACTGCACAAGTTCTCATCTAGTAAGCGATGTTTGCGAATTTCAAGAAGGACTTGATTTTTCTCGCAAGGAAATTGACGATAATGGTATAGAAGTGCAATCTTGTAAAGTAGAAGTGCAATCTTGCGATCTTGACAATAATTTCATTGAGCAAGGAAAGATGAAGAAAACTATTAATGATGGAAATTTTGATGGAAAATGTGCTCAAAAGCAACAAACAGCGAATAAAAGAAATCCAGGTTCTTTTTACGAAGAACAGCGAGAAAATTTAATGGAAGTTCAGAGAGATGACGATTATGTTCCTACAAAAGAATTGTTTGCAAATAAAACCACCAGTTCAAATGTGTTTGGAAAAGATACGGGAACCTTAAATGAAACTACAAAAACACAGAAACTTTCAATCGACCATCTGCCCGATTCTTACGATAGATATCACAGTAAGGAGACCCAAGACGTGATTGCTTCAACTCCTCAAAGAAAACAAGGAATATGCGGCCGGAGTGACTTGGAGAACTCTAAAAAAGCTTTCTTTACGGGAGATCAAAAAACTGATCGATCTCATATCCGTGAAATTAATGATTTGCACGAATTCGGTGGAAAAGACAGTCTGGAAACAGATGGCCCCACGAGAGCTGCATGTTTAAGTAGCGTAGAGCAAAATGATTTCACAATCGAACACACCGCCATTGATTCTCAATTTCGAGAAATCGTGGTTGGAAATAGTCCCGAATGTTCGTTTGAAAACCAGCCATATGGACGAACCAATGATCTTTTAGAGCAAATCGATGTTGATGGACGGGAAAGTAATGAAGGCAACTGTGTTGCTGGAGCAGATGGTAAAATGTTTATCCTTAAATCTGATCCAGATTCAGGCTCATTAAAAGGCATATCCGCGAACTTAGATCTCAAAGCAACAGCACTTAGAAGATGTAGCGTGGATGAATCGATGCCGAGAAATAAATCTACTGCAATGTCGCAGAACCATTGTATAGCAAAGAACATGTCTCAAAATGATTGTACAATAAAGAGGATGTCTCAGAATCATGTTGATATGCTTGCAGCAAAATCAGTCACTAAACCGATCCATTTTGACGAAAAAGTTCTTGATGGGCGACTTGGAAAGGATCTTTCTGCGACCAACAGTAAGAAGAAATCAAACGAAAGATACAGTGTCAAGGGCCGCTCTCTTTCCGATGAAAATGTTCCTCAGGCTAGTACAACACCACATGCCCGGACGCGAAGACTCTTCTCAGCACCAACATTGCTTCAAATGAAACCAGAAGACCAAGACCGCTTGAACAAGATATACAACGAAAGTCAAGGAAGAAGCAGGTCAATTTCATTGAAAAGTGCCTTGAAATCTCGGCAACCATCGGAGCAAAATGGAAGTTCTTATCGAGTCCGGTTCGATCTGAGCAGCTCGGATGAAGATCTCCGTCATCTGAAAACCCAACGCACAATGTCCGATCCTCTGCGACCTCCGGTCGAACCTGCCCGGCCAAGAACCAAGAGCGAACCAAAAAAGAATTGGCGATATGTGATAAAGAAATTCAAAATAAAACAAACAATGGTCGATTTTGGGGTTAATGAAAATAAACAAGTTGCAAAGATTGAAAAACAAACCGAGAAAAACTGTAAAGGACCGGAGACAAACACAGCCAAGAAACCGGCAGAGACTAAAATTTCGTTGGAGTCAGTTCGGGAATATAACGTGCTTCTTCCAGCCGTAAAACCCAGGAAAACAGTGGGTTCAAATGGGGTTGAGAAAACTTCAACTGAAGAGCAATACTCAACTGGATGTGTCAGAAATTCCAGGTAAGGTTTTTTTCTCCGTTCCTTGCATGGTCTTTTATTGTCTTAAAATTCTTTCACACAAATATAATTCTGCGAGAAACTGTTGAAGAAAGTTTAACTAAACTGGCATTATTTTTCAAAACGTGTACCACTGATATAATGAACTTGTATAAAGTTGTCTTATTGGGGGATCCTGAATGGGGCTCTTGTAGAGTCTAAAGATACAGAATTCCAAATTCCCTAGTCCGTTCCATCTAGACTCGGAGAGGGGAGGGCAGTACCAACTTGTAACAATGTAGGGTCAAGCCTATGGTACTTTAAAATCCATACACAGTTTTGAAGAAGAATGGTAAGGATTTAGATCCTTTTCGAGGCGAAGCCCTCAAATTTAAACCCTGCTTTGGCGTGAAATCTGGATAGGTGGCATTTTCCCTTGTACAGCATTTGCAGGATCACTTCCTAGGGGTATTAACCCAGGTTAAACTACTCCATTTTGCACCATGTTCCTTGATCGTCAGAAATGGGCCGTTAGGCAACACCTTTATATAATATTTTCTTATGGATCAACTTATCATTTAATTAAAAACGCATTTTCAGAATTTGTTTGTGTCATTTTGTCCTTGTTTATCGACAAAGACTAACACTGCACCCTGAGTTTACACAAGGATCTCTTCAAATACGCAATGCTTTTATAGTGCTGCCACACAAGGTGAAAAGTTCCCAGGGGGNAGGTTAAACTACTCCATTTTGCACCATGTTCCTTGATCGTCAGAAATGGGCCGTTAGGCAACACCTTTATATAATATTTTCTTATGGATCAACTTATCATTTAATTAAAAACGCATTTTCAGAATTTGTTTGTGTCATTTTGTCCTTGTTTATCGACAAAGACTAACACTGCACCCTGAGTTTACACAAGGATCTCTTCAAATACGCAATGCTTTTATAGTGCTGCCACACAAGGTGAAAAGTTCCCAGGGGGCACTCGTAAAAATTTTGACAGGGTTGTTCGTGTTATTTTTGGGTTTGAAATTTGGCCTAATGTTACTTTTTGGATTCTTGAAAGTTTGTGTAATTCTTTTGATAAATGGGTTGTTATTTTTTATGGTTTTGATGAAATCGTTGTTAGTTATGGATTTTTAAAAAATTGCTGTTATTTTTCTGGGGGCCAAGAGAACTGACTAGTTATTTTTTGGGTCTGTGAATCTTGGCATTATATTTTTTGGCATAGAAGTAAAATCAGCTCAAACGAGCATCCCTGTCCGAGATTTTACCGAGTACCCCCCTGAGGAAAAGATTGGAATCATAGCAAATAAATTGTTGATGAGTTGGTGTATGATTTGCGCAGAAAAGCAGCATCTCTTTAGACATTGTTATACTGTTTGCTCGATTTTTAATCCATTTTGTCTAGAAAACAGTCTTTTTTCATAACACTAATTTCCGCAAACAAAATCATTCTGTGCTTATTTTGCAATTTTGATAATCAACCCATGAAAAAACTGTGATGTTTATTTTTTAAAGCAAAAACTACCAGCAAACATACAATCACAGTTCAAACCCACGTTTTCTGTTCTTAAAGAAATTTTTGAAATATGCTTGTTATCATGGAAAAAGGCAGTGAAGATGATTTGAAATAACTGTAGAAGGAGATCTAAAATAGCATATGAGCTGTTACGCTGTCTTTTTGATAAAAGTCAATCAGAAAGCAGTCCTGGGAAAATTAAAGAGCCTCCTGGAGACCTTGATTTCATATGTTCTTTAGATAGAACCTTATTGATCACTTTGGCATCATAGTTCTCATTTTCGAAGATAAATTCAATTTTTTAGAGCATTATCGGACACATCAAGCAATAGGTAGGATTACTCGATAACTGCGATAAGGGCATACATACAGTAGAAAAGTGCGTAGTACGCAATGGTGGGGAAGGGGGTCAAGCCAAAAGGCATGCTCCATATAAAATTGCCTATTTTCCCTATTCCAAAAGCGTACAAGGAGGGACAGGGGTCTCTCTAATTACAGTATGCTGATATAGAGAAGGGATTATTAACAACCCCTTTATTACGGGCCCTCTGTTTAAGAGCATGCTTCGACATCGTCAGGTCACTCACTGTCTTCCGCTTCGAGTTTAATCAGACTGTATTATAGCTAAACCACTTTCTGTGAGTCCCCTTTGCAACAATCTTTCTAAATTCATTGGAACTTGTGGTCGTCTGGAATGCTTTTCTTTTGCTTGAGAGTAATTTTCCAAGCTTTAAACTAAGATTATCCAGCTTTTCTTTCCAACGAACAGAAAATCCCTTTATATGCTTACAAATACTCTATGAACATGAAACTTGGAAAACATCGACACACTTTCCAGCAAAAACCCCAGGCTTTCGAGACAGGAGAATTAGTATTAGGCGACTGCAATAGACAATTGCACTACAATTGGCGTCAAGGAAGGTTTTACCGTGATCCTTTGCGGGTAAATCAACCAATCAAATCAATCGAAATTCTTTGAGACGTGAAGGATCATGGTAAAAAAATCTCTGCCGCAATCTGTAGAGCAACCTTCTATTCTTCGCAGAGACGTAGGAACCGGGGGCACTGGGGACACGTGCCCCCCAAGATTTTGCAATAAACGAGAAATTACCCTTTTTGTTTGAGGAAATGCCCCTCTAGCTTAAGGAAAAAAGTGCCCTTGAAGTGTCGTGCCCCTCCAAGTTTAAGATACTTCCTACGGCCCTGATCCTTCGCATAGGGTATGAGCAGATGTTTAAGAAACTAAGACATTTCTGATAATGAAGAGCAATGGACCAGTTTGCCTAATATATATGGTCACAATAAATCATCAGATCGCTTTAATGGACTGCTTATTTCCTCGTTTCTTTTCTTTCAGACCTTGTGCTATCGATATTTGTGTTTAGAATCGTCAGATCTCCTTAAAACTTTTATTTTCTTCTCAGATGTGAGGCGCTGAACACGGAGTTTACCCCTGGCACAGAGCAAGATGGTACATCAGTGCCCCTTCTTCACGTTGCTGCATCCGATGGGGATATGGAACTTCTGAAGACACTGATTGGGGTCGGGGTAGACCTGAATGAAAAGGACAGTAAAGGTTGGCCTGCTCTTCATTATGCAATTGGTAAAGGACATTTTCAGTGTGCCGCATTGCTGTTAGAAAATGGTGTCAATCTCAACTGCTATACTGATGAAATCGTTAAAGACTATTTTAAGACGATTCGCCAAGTACAAATGCAAAAACAAGTCGTTAAAGATATGACGTCGTAAATTGTTGGTGGCGTAAGAAACGTAACGACGTAAAGGTATAGTGGAGTACTAGACGTAACTTCGTTAGATGCTAACAGCTAAGGCATGTGGCCGTAAACGTAACGTCGTAAGGTATTAGTTGAGTAAGAGATCATTAGGTGTTAGAGGCTAAGGCAAATAACCCGGGTTTCCATATAGCCGTAACGAAGCGCGGCATCTGCGAAGGAGCAATGGAAATAGGAAATGGACAAAGCGTGGCATCTGCGAAGGAGCAATGAAAGATGAACGATGCGCGTTTTGCGGAGGAGAGAGGAAAGAGCGGAAGAGGGAAAATGCGCTTCGTTCATCTTTCATTGCTCCTTCGCAGATGCCGCGCTTCGTCCATTTATTATTCGTTCAGTTTCTACTTTCTACTACTTGGAAAGGGAGCTCCCTGTGCGTAAGGTTGCAGGCAGGCCCGGCAGCAGTCTTCTGCCATCTTTCATCTGCCATGCCCCCGGTACCGCAGTCGAACGATTCATTATGGAAACGTCTGAATCTGGTGCCGCAATCATCGTGCCTGTCGTGCCGTAAGGATCGGGAAAAGTTGAAATGATTTGAAATGGCTGCCGGTGGTACCGGGAGAAGTGGTTTCCATATAAATCAGAATGGATGCGGCGGCGAAATTGGTTCCGGCAAATGGCTGCGGCACCTTACGGCTATATGGAAACCAGACTTTGAGTCTGTCTCAAGTTAAATGTCAGGTGAAAGTATCCGCGGATAGAAATTCTTCCAGTGTTTTGCATGAATAATTTTGCGTTATCGCAAATCTCATATGGCGTCTAATTTGACATACAGACTTTAGTCGTTGACTGGGTTAGTAAATGACTGAGTTGAAAGCAACTTTAGCACTTGCTGAAAAAATCTCTAGGATCAAGGCACTAAAAATTGCGATAAAAAATCCAAATTCTAACTCAGCTAATGTGGAGTCAAGTAAGCCACATTTGGTTCTCTTTAAGGTTGGCGCTGGATTAGATCGTGTCCAACGGTTTTAGGACAACGCAACAATTTTTTACTCATTGTTCAGTTAACACTACTACTTGTCTTAAGGTAAATAAAAACAAGATTCAGGCAACGTTTTAGTTGCCCTCGGAAGCATCAAGGGTTCTTGAAAACAAGGCCTCTTTCATTTACAATATTTCAAAACAATTTCAGTCTCGCACAACGTTCACAAAATTACTAATGTATAAATATTCACACTAGCTATACGAAACTCAAACTACATGAGTAGCCTACATATGTCACTTATCAATAGAGACTTTCGACGAAAGTAAACCATCCTTTAGATATAGGGGATTGGGTATTTGAGATTATTGTTTTTATCAAATTGATTGCGATTATTAATAGAAACAAGTTGATTAGTAATATGATGTAATATAATATGAAAACATATACATGTTTAATTTTGATTCTTCTCTGTTAATTTTCTTCTGTGAACTATCGTAGCATTAAGAAACATCTACATATACTAGCCTTCCTTTTCGGCCAAAATAAGGATTTTGAAAATTAGCCAATTTTACGAAAAAAGCAAGCGTATATCCTTACTTTTCAGCCAAAATCAGCAATCTCAAAATCGGCCTATTTTACCGAAAAAGGTAAGGGTATAGCCTTACTTTTTGACCAAAAATCAGCTATCTCAAAATCGGCCTATTTTACCGAAAAAGGTAAGAGTATAGCCTTACTTTTTGACAAAAAATCAGCAATTTCAAAATCGGCCTATTTTACCGAAAAAGGCAAGCCTATAGCCTTACTTTTTGACCAAAAATCAGCAATCTCAAAATCGGCCTATTTTACCTAAAAAGGTAAGGGTATAGCCTTACTTTTTGACCAAAAATCAGCAATTTCAAAATCGGCCTATTTTACCGAAAAAG
>REGM01000060.1:310473-400664 GCA_004194415.1 Aurelia aurita
TGATCCGGGCTAGCGACAAGAATTTAGGTCGAATAAATCCCTAATAATTTTTGAAGTAATCCTCGATAGTTAACTTGAAGATAAATACCTTGTTTGTTGATATTGGTGCATTGAGAGCTGAAATATTAATCTTGAAAGTCCAAATTTGCCTCCACCACCAAACCAGGGCATTTAGGTTTTGGCCTATACTGCAAACGCGCTGTTTAGGGGAATCTCCTCGATCATAGACATAGCATAGCGTAGTAGTTGTGAACAAGGACCCCTGCTTTGGCACACATTTGAATAGAAATTTGAAAGCTGAGAACTGACAAACATGTCAATGCATACATTCACCAAGGAATAGCTTTCTTCAATCAAAATGCACCTACAAAAATACTAATCCAAGAACGAGCGCATGAACATTTTTAAAGATCTTATCCGTGGAAATTAGTTCCCTTGGGTGTATACGATTGCTTGTTTCGTAATAATTTCAAGATAGAAGATACAAAATGCATTTCATTCAAGCAATGAAGATTGCACAAAATAATTTATTTTCACACCCAAGGGAACCATTCCGCTGATGGCTATCCTTTATTAGACAGAAGTAATTTGAACTTTTTGTAGAATGAAGAAAGATGTCTCTTCGGGACTAAATTAGTGAATCTGGTTGTCAAGTTAAGTTTGGATTTCTATTCAAATACGTTCCTAAGCACGAGTCTTCTTGCTCGTATTTCGCTTTGATTCAGGAGATTCCCGAAACAGCGCATTTGCAGTATAGGCCAAAACCTAAAAGCTCTGGTTTGGAGGCGGAGGCAAATTTGGACTTTAAAGATTAATATTTCAGCTCTCAATGCACCAATATCAACAAACAAGATATTTATCTTCAAGTTAACTATCGAGGATTACTTCAAAAATTATTAGGGATTTATTCGACCTAAATTCTTGTCGCTAGCCCGGATCAAATCTGTTGCATTTTTTTTGGGACACCCGGTATGCTTACCCAGTTATATCTTCCTCGCAATTTGATTTTGTTGAAAAGTATGTAACCAAGGATCATACCAACTAAGTATGCTTACCCAGTTATATCTTCCTCGCAATTTGATTTTGTTGAAAAGTATTTAACCAAGGATCATACCAACTAAGTATGCTTACCCAGATATATCTTCCTCGCAATTTGATTTTGTTGAAAAGTATGTAACCAAGGATCATACCAACTAAGTATGCTTACCCAGTTATATCTTCATCGCAATTTGATTTTGTTGAAAAGTATGTAACCAAGGATCATACCAACTAAGTATGCTTACCCAGTTATATCTTCCTCGCAATTTGATTTTGATTGAAAAGTATGTATCAAGGATCATACCAACTAAGTATGCTTACCCAGTTATATCTTCCTCGCAATTTGATTTTGTTGAAAAGTATGTAACCAAGGATCATACCAACTAAGTATGCTTACCCAGTTATATCTTCATCGCAATTTGATTTTGTTGAAAAGTATGTAACCAAGGATCATACCAACTAAGTATGCTTACCCAGTTATATCTTCCTCGCAATTTGATTTTGTTGAAAAGTATGTAACCAAGGATCATACCAACTAAGTATGGAGTAATTCGGCAATATGGCTTCGTGTAGATTTTGTCTGAAAATGATTCCCCTTCATCTTGTCTACAAATAAAAAGAAACAGACTCCAGGAATTAGTGCCTCCAGGAATTAGTGCCTCAAAAACGTTGAACAGTTTGAAAATCCGTAGCACTTGAAATAAGCAATGAATATGGATGAACCAAACTTTAAGATTTTACGTAAAGAAGCAAATCTACCAGGTGAGTCAATAAAAACAATTCCCGTTTGAAAGGCCACTGCTCCCTGGATAAAACGGCAATAATAATATTATCTGATAGTGGACATGTTCAAAAATATTTTAAAATTTACCTGACTGAAATCGGCCACTCCGATCTGAAATTGTGAGGGACTTTCTCGAGAAAGCCTCTTCAAGAAACCTTCAAAAACGGAAAGATTCCTGATATATTTGCCTACAGCAATGATTTGATTACGTTTTAGCACGTGTTATCCTCTTGGGAGGATGAAGTCGCCCGGAATAATTTTATTTTGCTCGTAGGGACGGTATCTGATATCAAACTGAATTATCCGTTATGACGACAATAAAACGCATAGGAAAAAAGTAACAATATTCTTACGGTCTTCCCCCAGCGTCTGCAACGACTTGGAGAGAGTCTAGGTTGTAATAACCAACCAGGACACTTGTAACAATAACACTCGCGATGATCAAGCCACCATTTACAGCTAAGGTTCCAACCCATCTGAACCTGCACGGAAAGAATAAAATTTGATTAGAAATAAGTCTGGAAGATCTTCTTGGGTATTTTAGGGTAAAATGGGTGATTGATAATTTCAAATATTATGCGATTTCGAAATCATGATGGGGTTCAACAGCAGGAATTATAATCTGCATTTGATATAATTCAAAACTCTATATAATTTATGAAAAGTGTTTCCTTTCCTATTTTACCTCCAAATTACCCCCTTTACCCCGGGTAGACCGTACAGTGGGTTCGAAAGTTTGAGTCCACTACACCAAATGAAGCGTTACTGTTCGCAAAACCGGAGAGAAAGTACTACCGGGACCCATGGATCAAGATTGCTGATCTACTCGGATTATCTATTGATCAGGCTAAGAGGATGACTCAGACACGAGACAAGTTCGCCGAGTTGTTACGGAAACGTTTCAGCTCGCCTCCGTGATGGCAACGTCTATTTTTGGAGGAAACCACAGGTACAGGTAGGTTATTCTCTAGCAATATCAAAATCAAGTAGATTTTGAAAGAAAGGGTTCTAGCGTTGTATTTAATTTTTTTCTACATTTGTTAATAGTGTCGTTTATCTATAAGGCAAGACTCGTTTATCGATTTCAGTCAGGTAAAATTTTGAATTTATTTGAACATGTCCACTATTAAACAATATATTTACCACTATTATTGCCTCGATATCCAGGGAGCAGTGGGCTTTCAAACGGGGATTGTTTTTTCTGACTCACCCGGTATAAGGCAAGACTATCAACCCTTTACTAATGCAGACAAAATTTGAATACAACGCTAGAACCCTTTCTGTCAAAATTTCTATATTTCTCAGTACCAACAGAAACAAGTAAAAAGATCTTACCAGTACATTGCATAAATGATAATGGGGCTTATGATGAAGAATTGCATGTCATTAGCCAGATACCAACCCCAACCTAAACACTATAAATAAACAGGAAAATACCACTCTATTCACATTGACATACAGCAGCCGTAAAGTCACATACAGCTCGAACTCACAAATAAGAAATCACATTTTCAATAGGTTATCTACTAACCTCTTGATAATTTTGAAAATGATTGAAGTGAGAGCAGAGATAGGCAACTCGGTATGGCAACTAAAACGTTTATCATAGCCACAGCTTTCATAAGAAATGATCATGCTTCCTTACTGACTTAATTGAAAGATTCTTAAAATGCTCATTATTGAGTGCTTAAAGAGCCATTATCACCCAGGGTCCTTTGCGGGCACGCTGCAATTTCAGACTGTCTGAAAATCAAGTTTGGCCTGAGCAGGAAATATGGATTCACATTGCAGTAGTTGAACTCATAGAAAAGTTTAAATTTAGTTGACTGATCTATCAGTTCAACTACTGCAGTGTGGATCCATAGTTTCCTCTTAGTCCAAATTTGATTTTCAGACAGTCTGAAATTGCAGCGTGCCCGCAAAGGACCCTGGGTGACAATGGCTCTTTAAAGTTTATTGAGCATTTCTTGGGAGTTTCCTCCTAGAATGAATCACTTAATCGTTATTACCCTGGGTACCAGACTCTCAAAATAGTCTGGTACCCAGGGTAAGTCGTTATTTACACTGGTGAGGAATCTCCTGTACCTCCTGAATATTTCATAGCAAATTTTAGGAAACGATGCCTCTTACTAGACACTACTCAAGTAATACCCTCTACAACAAAACTGCAAACAAGCGAAAATCTTCTTTGGATTCTTACTTTCTTAGATAATTTTTACAAGTACTCGAGCTTCTTAAAGTCTGTCTCAAAGTAGATGTCACGTGAAAATGTCCGCGAATGGAAAGAAATCAAGTATTTTGCATAACTAATTTTGCGTTATCGCAAATTTGACGTGACATCTAATTTGAGAGACTTCAATTTTTTGGTGATCTGAGAGGTTTGTAACTAATGGAGAGTTTCTTATGACGAATCACGAAATAACAAGTGAACCTACTTCTTTGCCAAGTTGAGTTGGGTAGAAATTATTTATGTAAATCAAGTTTGTCCACCATTTGGTCTCACATGGCTTTGGAATCATTTTTGACGTGATCGTTGACCAAGAAGGTCCTGTGGCCATTCTTGGGAATAAGTGGGTATAGAAAAGTATCACGAAGGCGTACGTTGGAGTCAATCTGCAAAAAATACGAGAGATAAGCATAGGCAACAAATCTTTAGAAAAGATTGCACGGATGGGTTTTGAATCTTCCTTTTAATTTAATGGCTTGGAAGGAACTTCAGGTACTTTTCTATTATCGTTCATTGGAACTTTTTGATATCTTGATTATTTTCAGAATTACAGCACTTTTTGTGTTTCAACTAGTCCTGAGGTTGTGACGTCAACAAAATGCTAAATCGTAAACCAGAAAAGCAACAGATTTCTGCTTAGCCCGATATTGTAAACCTTCACAAACTATGGTTTTCTTGGAGATTGTCCCGTTTTTCCTCTATCAATTTATGATTTAGACGATATTTTTTTCAAAACTTCTCATGAATTTTTCAAATAAAAAGAAAAACGCTGTAATTCCGAAAATAATCAAGGTACGTATCAAAAATCTCTAATGAACAATAATAGAAAAGTACCCGAAGTTCCTTTTAAGGCGTAAAATCAATAGGAAGATTCAATAACCATCCGTGCAATCTTTTGTAAACATTTGATGCCTATGATCGAGAGACAAAGCAGCTGAAAATTTCACAAACAGTCAAGTAAAAAAACATCCTCATTGGATTGGCTACTGTTCCTTGAATATAAAGGCAACACAAACTTGGCAAATGCCTTGTTCTACGGATGACTTACTTAATTAGATTAAACAATTTACGTGGCTCCTATGTACCTGGCTCCTTTGCGAAGTCATGGGAGATTTTCTGGTGCAGTTCTCTTGAAAAAGCCTTCAAAAATGGCTGAAAATGAAGATTAAATTCTTGTCGGTGTTCTTGCCTTACAGCAATGACAAACAAAATGTTAGCACGTGCGTTTATCTTTGGGAAATCATAGGCACCGAATGCTTTGCTCGTTTCTTAGGTAAGTACCTCTCGTCCAGCCTCATCTTGAAGGGCCAATCAAATTATGTAAAGTTTGATCAGAACAGCGATCGAAAAATTTTGCTCAATTTGATCACTCTTCATAAAGCGCAACAAGGACATTAGGTTACTGGAATTTCCAGAAAATTCTTGAAGAAACCTATTTTACAGATTTTGGTTTATGCCTGTGCAAAGGGGATGTAAAATATCTCAAGGTTTCGAGAAATAGTGGCGTCCTGAATTTACAGTAAATTTCACAGATGTTGCACCTTGTGACGCTAATCGATTAGATTCTTCTGACAACATGCTTTAATAATTTATTCATACCCTACATAATGCAAAATTTGATGTACAGCCCGCAACTTTTTTCGGTTTAAAGCTAGAAATTGTCACTTCTAAACAGTCAAATGTTTAGACCTAACAAACATTAGTTTGCTAGAATCAGACAACTAGTTAAAAAGCTACAGGCAAACAAATGCCCGAACATTTCTATTGATCGATGAATATATAAATGTTGATTCAAACTCACCTGATAAAACGATGAAGGTAAAATTTCCAAATTGGCAGTTTTCCTTTATTCTTCAATCTTCGTAAACTCAAATAAGACACTAATAAACCACTGCAATCAATAAAAAAATAAGGTAAAGGAAATTTGAAAGGGTTGCTGCACTTTTGTTGAATCTCTTACACACAAAAAGAAGACTGCATATCAATTTATCTTTCAGAACTGCAAAAATTTGCTTTCGCGAGTTATATTTCGATGCTATAGCTTTTTCCAAGGAGGTACAGTTTTAAGCTTTACGCAAGCTGTGGTCGTTCAAAATCGGCCACTAGGCTTAAGCTCTCCTCTCCGCAGAAGCGTGCGTAGAGGAAGGCAATCAATTGTCACTGCAACCTGCAACGGAGGGTGCAGAACGCTGATTGCCGCTTAGCATTGCGCGACAAAACTTACGCTCCACCCGCCTTCACTCAGCCACCTACGCCAGCCTCTGCAAAGAAGGAAGAGGTAACCATGTTCCTTTGTGCGCCGAATGAAAAGCAAGACAAAGAGAATCTAGGCCAAAAACGACTTTCAGATAATACGAAAGTCGGCTTTGGCCCCACGAAGGATCATGGTTAGCAATGGGTCTTTAAAATTCACCTACATTTTCCCTTAGGGACAGTGCAAAATTTATTATATTACATGGCCAGTGGAGCAGAAAACTTCTTGCAAAAATCTGCTCACCCTGTAGAAATTTGCAAAACACCAACTGTCATGTTACCCTTTCTTAAAAAAATGTATCTGCCCTGTATTACTGAGCATTGGATGTCATACTACAGATGAATTAGCAAATAATCATAACAAATCAATTCTTGTTCTTATAAGTCTTTGTCAACAAAATATTGACTTTGAGGATGAACAAATTTGACTGATAATGGACATTTACATCATTTATACAAACCTCTCTAAGAAGCACTTCTTGTCTTGCATGACTTAAATTTTGTCCTCAAAATTAACACTGTTACGTTTCAAACGTAATCTTGAGCTCAAACTGAAAGTTACTGCCCCGTCTGCACTTGCTGTATAAAAAGTATTGACCCCATCCCGTATTAGCTCCAAAAATTAGTTGACTTGTTATGTTTTGCATTGGCCATGTAATAAAATAAAATGTGCACTGTCCCTTGGTATGAAATGAAATAGAAGAAAGTTAGTCAAACCTTAGCACGAAGAAGGAATCGACAGAGAAGAATCCATTGTCAATGGGCAAGAAAGTGAATCTATTCAGAATAGCGCCCAGATCGACCATGTTCTCTGCAACGAAGAATTTAAAATCATCAATAGTACTGGAGCATCAATCATAAGCAATACTCATTATGAGCTGCAAACGAAATGACATGAAACTGTTTTGAGCTTGGTCATTAGATAGCCTTCAACAGTGAAGATAACAGTGTTAGTAATTACATTCTCGCGGCACAAATATGCTGGACGCAGCTAAGACACCCAGTTAGCTCTTCGCGTTGTCTATGCTACGTGCTTCTTTCGTCGACTCGAATCTGACTAAAATTTAATTTGGTATTCTAAAAAGTGAACATCCAGCATAGGCACTGACTGTTTTGATCATTTCTACGGTTCGTGTGAAAGTGATCCTACTGTGACACGTGTCGTACTGTGATTTTGCTGAATTTAAGACGCCATAATTCCTCTAAAGGTGTTGTGGTGCAGTGGTGTAATCCTCGGACTTTGCAGCCAGAACAGTCAGGCAAACAGAGTTCGAGCCCAGTACGAGCCCCACCACTTGAGCGTCATGACAAGGGGTCGCAGACTCGATTAGGTCTTCTCTACTTTTGCGATCCCAGCGCTTGGCGCTAAAAATCGCAACTTCACCTTCAAAAGCTTGAGATATTTTAAATGCTCGTTGAACAGGCATAAACCAACATCTGCAGAACAGGTTTCTTCAAAAATGTTTTGGAAATTTTTAGTAACCTGGTCTCCTTGCTGCGTTTTATGAAGGTAGGTAAAATTGAGCAAAATTTTGGAATTGCTAAAGTGTTCAGATCGAAATTTACGCAATCTGATTGGTGTGTCAAAATGAGGCTGGAGTGTCAAAATGAGGCTGGACAGGGGGTTCGTACCCTTGAAATGAGCAAAACATTCGGTACCTATGCTCGAATATCCTATTCAGACACAGCAAATATTGTTCACAACAAATTGAGAAGATAAGGTAACTGCGAAGGAGACAATCATGGAACATATAAAACATGTACAACATTTTAAACATGTACAATTTTTGTATCCACTTTCTAAAATTTTGATATCCAAGTTTGGACAGGACACTGTTTCATTAACCTTAGCTTCAACGCACTGACGTTAACAGGCAGAAACACCTAGCAACAACAATTTTTAAGTTTGACTCACCGATACCTCCGGCTGTCAGTCCAATAGCATACATATGGCCAAGAATAACCCACATCATACTGATTGCACGAATACCATTTATGGAAAGTATAGCTCCCGGGGGTGCGTCTGTACTCATAACTGCTTTCGTATTCTTGATTAGTGAGAAACATATGAAATAATCTGCAACAGTTTTTACTACAAAGAAAAAGGCAAGATTGTTTGGATATTTAGCAAAATAAATGAGAACAAGCAACATTTAGGAAATGCAAACTGACAAAGTTTCGTTTGCATAAACAAGCAATGAAGAAAGAACCCGGATGGGGCAGGGTAGAGAAATGGGGGTGTGCGAGTTATTTATTTATTTATTTCTATAATGGTGGTACTTCTAAAGACATCTATTTGTGATTTTTCTTTCCTTAACTAACATTTTTTAATCAGTTGTTTTTTCAAGGTTTTAAATACAGGGTGTCCCAAATAAATTGTGCCCCATTTGCCTGCAGATTGTGACGAAATGGAAAAAGATCCTCGCCAAACCTGTGGATGATGTTGCTCTTCAGATTTTCAAATAAAATTTGCTACCAATCCCATAAGAATCCATTGAAAAATGATGGAGCTATGATCTTCAGAAGACCAAATTTGTCTGATGACTGAAACCAGCGGTCGGCCATTGTGTCTTACAATTTTGCAGCGATAAACAGCTTCATGGATGAACCCAAACAGAAAGCGGACGTTTGACAATATTACCATCCGAATTTTTTGCATTTACTGTCTAATATCATGGTTCACAATATTCTTAACATACCTGTTTGAGGCACTTTAATCATGACATGATGCCTTGATAATAAGGGATCCTCCTCGTTTTCACCTTTTTCATTATGAAGTGCCTCTTCTTCTTCGTCATCAAAACCTTGGGCGCTTCCACTCGGACTGAGAACTTTGCTTTTTTTGACAAGGAAATAACTTGATTCAAGAGCATCAAAGAGCATTTCGAGAATCGTCCCAAATAAACATAAGCTACAAAGAATTCCACAAATGGTCCTGAAAAATAAATGATAGGAAATTGTGAATGTTGATACTTCACGAACCAATTTCCGTAGCACATAAAACGTAGAAGGATAATTCAAACATACAGTGTAACTTGGTTTAAATGTTTCGATAGAATCTACAGCAGTAACTGTTTTTACAAACCCCATTTCAGAGTTCGCAACGCCATATTGCAAGTGGGGCAAACAAATCAAAATTTTCCATGGTGGCCTAGAGGAAATCAACGTGTGCGACTCGGAAAGTTTGTTTTATTTAAAATTTAGAGATTTTTTCAGGAAAAACTTTATAATTTTTAATTATAGAACCTTTTTGTATGATATTTTGGAGGATTTAGTCTGTTTTTCAAGTTCAAATAGAAGAAAGTGTGGAGGGTACTAGGCCAATTCGATTGTTCTCCGACGGCAGCGGAGCGGCAAACTAACGACAAATTCCTAGTGAGTGCAGAGAACAGTTCTTAAATTTACGCAATGAAGGCATGTTGATATGCAAGAAAACACAAATTCATATTGAAATTGACTAAAAATGAGATGATTTACGGTCATTTACCACTGAAATGTCGGAATTTAAAACAGTTTGCAGTAGGCTGCAATTGAAAGTTTGCCCCACTTGCGAGATGGCGTCGTGGACTCCGAAAATGGTGTATGATTTAGGGGCCTACCAAAAACCCTAGATCACAATAGGGTAACAATCTGTAAACAACCTAAAAAGGAACCTGCCTAATACAAAACCTTACGAAATGTAATAAATATTGAGATGCTAAAAAGTATCAATTTTTGACAGGCCACAATAAATCATTCCCTTCAACGAGTATGCAGTTAAATGACTTGATCTTGAATCAAAATCCTAGCATATTTCTGGCAATTTTGCTTGATATCTTGCCTTTCTTTCTTCTCAAGTTATACTGGGTGCGCCAAAAGAACTATCCACTTTTGACAGGCCACGATAAATCGTATACTGGACCGATTTTTAAGATTTATGACCTTATCTTTAGTTAAAATCCAGAATTAGATTCTAGTATTTTTTGTAAAATTTTTAGTCTTCTGCTTCTTGAGCTACAAGAGAGTTTCTTAAAATTTTTGTTCTCGAAACTCTGAAAACGATCAAAAAACGTTGATCCGATTTTGTAAAGACTCTATGTGAATGGACAAAGAGAAAACTTTTTCGTGGTGATTTGGGAATTTAGAAATCGATTAGTTATACTTTGTTACACGAGCGTTTGCTCAATGTTGGGAAAAATGTAACATTACTTTCAATCATACAAAGAAATGTTGTTCTCTTTGTAATTTCATTGATTTCATACTTTCGTGCAGGTAGTAGGTACTGCGTTCCTGTGTCAAGGGAGTTAAAAAGACAAACAGTGGAGTGCCATGAAGTCAAGCAAGCATGGACTCTCGTTGAATTGTCATGCGGGCAACGGCTTGGCTTGGCGCGTCATTGCAACTACTGGGGCCCCCCCATATTTTTGCGTGATGCGTTATTGGCCATATTTCCGTGCGTGAAATCGTGAAATCTCGATTTTTGGTGCGTGATTTCGTGAATTGAGATTCTTGCGTGAAGCGTGATATGAGAGTTTTAGTTGCGTTATGCCGTGAAACAGGCTTTGCCAATGCGTGAATTCGTGAATGAAATTCAAACTGAGATGATAGTTTTACAAATTATCATTTAAAGTTCCATAATTTATTCTAACTTGTTACATAATAAACAAATAGTACAATCTCAAGTCAGTATCGGCATTTCTTTGCGTCATAAAACATACCTATCTCTTTCTCTTTTCGACTGACCGGATCCCTTCTATCGTTTTGTTCCAGACCTCAGACCGCGCACCTTTGTTTTGCGACTTTTTGTAAAAAGCTACAAACAACCAGTGGCATGACCAAGGGGAAGGGGAAATGGGGGGCATTGGACTTCTACTTTTGTCAAAAGATGGTCTATGAAATTCTTTCAGGAACAAGGTGAAAGTGGTTGGGTATAGGTAGGATAGGNTACTGTACTGACAAAATTTCGCAACAGGGCGGTTGTTGAACTAACACTCGTGCTGCAGAAGTAACTAATCGATTTTTATATCCCCAAATCACCACGAAGTAGTTTCCTCTTTGTCTATTCATGTGGAGTCTTTAGAAAATTTGATCAACAATTTTTGATTGTTTTCAGTGTTTGCGAGCCGAACATTTTAAGAAACTCGCTCATTGCTCCAGAATTAGAGAAGCAAAGACTAAAGAATTTACAAACAATCCCAGAATCGAATTCTGGATTTTAGCTAAAGATTAAGTCATGAATCTTCAAAATCGGTCTAGTGTACGATTTATAGTGGCCTGTCAAAAGTGGATGGTTTCTTTTGGCGCACCCGGTAGGCAACTTCTTGAAATTCTTAGTCTAGAAGCAGCCAAAATTGGCTGAAATTGACAGGATAACGAGAAACTCTTCAAGACGAATTGGAAATTTGGAGAAATCAACTAAAAAGACGCTAATCAAGCCTAGACTACAAAAAGTTCAATTTTTTTCACATTGATCAAGTACTAAAATAACGATTCTGCAAGATTTTGATGTCCCTATCATATGCTCGTTGGCGTCATCCAGATGTTCAAGACCTTAGAAGTCTTTAGGGGAGACCAAATACCAAATCCCATCTTCACTGTAACTGTTTATATCATGTTGTGTAATGAAAATATTTTTCCCCTTTTCACATAAATTTCCTATGGCATAAAATCTTCCTTACTCTTTTGCGTTCATTGCCCTTCCTTTTAAATTCTCTCCTCTCATTAAGATTACTTCAAGTTGCATAATTTTAATATATATACCTTAATTCATAGTATTGGTAATATCCTACAATAAGGTAGTATAATTCTCAAAAAAGGATAACATACTGTATATGATATGCTACAGAACTTACAAAGTGGCGATAGCCCCATTAGAATATGATTTGTCAACATCTTCACACAGAACATTGCCTCCATATTTTGATAGTGCCCCAACAACAGGAAAGGAAATGTATTTACCAAGTGTTGGATAAACTGTCAAAATAAGAAGCATAATACAGCTAAGCGATAATGTAAAAGAACAATAAGATATAATTTAAAAGACTAGCAATAACAATAGTCAGTGAGTGCTGCGTACTGGTTTTATTTGCAAAAACGTGGTTTTCAAATTTGTTCGATTAAGCTGAATTACTGTAGCAACTTGTGTGATTGCGTTGCAAATCACCTTCACCTTCACTGCGTTGCAAATCGGTAGGTCGGCTTTTAAGCCATCAACAACATGGCTAATAGAGTTATGACATAATTGCACTATTATTGACAATATCTGTTGATTGCTTCTTTCGTACTCTTTTGTTTTAATTTGTTGTGAACTGAAATAGTTTGTTAAAGTGTGCTTTGCAGTGGCGGATTTAGGGGGGCAAGTGGGGGCATTTCCCCCCCTTCATGAGGAAAACTCAGCTTGGCGCCCCCTTTTTGGCGAGAAGTGCGCCCCTCATCATGACCCTAATGCAGTCTTTTATGAATGTTTCGAACAAATCAAGGCGCTATTTAGTAGACAAACCAAGAAGTTTCTTAACCAAGAGTCCAAAAATTTTCGCGCACCTTAGGCGTGCTTCTATTCTATTTTTGGCGCCCTCTCCGCATGTTGCCCCCCTTTAACTTTGGGCTGGATCCGCCCCTGGTGCTTCGGACAGGTAAACAAGGCTGCCCGCTCTTTGGAAGGAGTCTACAGAATTTGCTGAAGGAAGTATATACACTTAAAATACATAAAATACTACAAAAAGAATACTTAAACGCCACAGTGAAGCCAGTGCGTTTCGACTGATTTGCATAAAGTTCATTAAATATTTTACCATATACTTTCTTTACTACCCAATGTGCTATAATGTCGACCTAGCCAAAATGACCTCAGTTGACAACCACATCAACCTTCTCAAAAATAACAATGCGACATCCAACACGGCGTGAGCATTGAGCAAGATAAGGAAGGCTGCGCGGCACAGCCATGCAGCAATAACTAACAGCTTGTTTTAAAAGCCTGTTTTAAAATAAATAGACACCCCCCAGTAACGACCCCGCTGAAACGCTTCCCCGCCAAGGTGAAATGATGACCCGCCAAGAAAATCTGTTTCCCCGCCGAAATTTTTCTCTTCCCCGCCGTGATTTTTGTGATCCTGGTCTAAAATTTATAACTAGGGAATTTCCCCCGCTGTCTTTTTAATGCGCGGTGGGGTCATTACTGGGGGGTGTAAATAGCAAACAAACCAAGAGATGATCGTTTAGGATGCAACACTCAGGATCGAATTAAAGTTTTAGAAGATTCTGCTAAAAGAAAAGACAGAACTTACTTACCTGTAGTGCTAAAATAGGTCAGTGCTTTTTGAATATCACTTGGTGAGCAAATGTTGGGCATGCACACACCCATCGCTCCTGGTGCCTTGAAGAGAATGATGAGTAGTTTATGCAAACATTGTTCCTAAATTTTTCGGATTTTTCAAAGTATATATTGCTGTCTTAACTATTTTTCTGCGAGTCTCTTGAAATATTGATGGAAAACATCAATAGGAATGAAAATGTCTTATTTTGAGCGACTAAATTGAGAAATTATAAAATTTAAACTAAATTGAGAAACAGTAAACATACAATACAAGCCTTGCACGCATTAACATGAAACAAATTCTAAAGACTTTTTGAGAATGTTTAAGAATTTTAAAGAATTTTTCACATTTTGTTAAGAATTCTTGAGAGGTATGAAAGACTGTAAAAATGTTTAAAAAGAATTCTAAAAAAATTCATGTTATCTCACCATAATGGTTTTATGTACCGGGTGAGTCAATAAAAACAATCCCCGTTTGCAAGGCCACTGCTCCCTGGATATCAAGGTAATAATATTGGCAAATATTCTATTTAATGGTGGACATGTTCAAATCGATTTTAAAATTTACCTGACTGAAATCGGCCACTCTGTTGTGAAATTATGAGAGATTTTCTTGAGAAAGCCCCTTTAAGAAACATTCAAAACAGACCTAAAATCACAACCAAATTTTCCTGATATTTCTGCCTTACAGCTATGGCTTCAACACTTTTTAGCATGTGTTATCCTCATAGGAGGATGAAATTATCCGGAAAAATGCTGCTATGCTCCCAGGATGACACTTTCATCCTCCCAAAGGGATAACACGTGCTAAAGCATGTAAAAGCCATTGCTGTAAGGCAGAAATATTTGTAAAATTTATTTTCTTCGACTCACCTGGTAGCAAATCATACCATGGGTACAAAGCTTTATTATATGGTAATTTTCAAAATAATTATGGTTGCCACACAGTATGCACCACACTTAAATGATCGCAAAAAATGATACATTTTATAGTTCACAGAGATTCTCTGATTCTCCAAATTTACTATCAGTACCCAATCTATCATTTAGAGACAAACTGTAGAGCATTTGATACTTACTGTATAGATAGGTATATTCCCGGACATATTGACATGCGCCTGGATCCCAGTAAGACAGTATTTTGAATCGGGAATTTTATGACATTCAGCGAAAGATCCAGGCCAAAAGCCATTGCCCAAAAATAAGCCACTACCAGGCTTTCCTATTGCATCAGCATCTACAAAAAATAACAAAAATGTGATTAAAAATTGTAGAATTGATTAATCAGAGAGGCAATAGGAAAATGGCAGACTCTCTGTTTTTGCTTTTCAATACTTAAATATATTTTGTACATGAGATTTTCTTCACTAAATCATTTCCGTAAAAAAAATTGAAGGAGTTTTAATCTGATATTTGCTTTCAAGTTCCACTGGGAACCAGCGATGCCCCCTTTCATAGAACTTACTTGCAATCTTTTTAGTATTAAAAAAAATTAGGTGTTAAGTTTAGGAACAAAAGGGGAAGAATTTGTGAAAATTCATATTTTTGTCTTACAGGAAACAAAATAAAGAGAAATGATTAGGGAAAGCCAACTTTGACCTCTTCCCCATCCATCAGCCAAGAGGGGTCTGGGACAAAGTTGCCTTTGCTTTGGTTTGGGAGGACGGCATTGTAGTGGTGTTGTATCTGGCCATCTAAAGTGGGGGCTGACAGTTCTGCAAATGACTGGCACCACCCCTTTGACGAGTTTAACCGGTCAAACATTTTGGATAATGTAGCGGTGTACCAGACAGCTAACTTTGCAAAGTGCGCACAGATTTTTCCAAACGATGAATAAGTGTATAATAGCTAAGCTTTAAAACATTTCAAATTAAACTAATTTGCACATGAAATATAAGTTGGTGCGCATGAAGATTTCAACTGTGCACAGAATTTCTTCCTCACCATCAAAGTAGGTTAGTACTCCAATGACAAAGTCATTTACGCCAGGAAAACAATAGATCTATAGAATTTAATTAAATTTACAATAATTTTCTATTGTTTCTATCAGATTTTCACACAAATACGTCTGATAAAATTTCCTTTCCATATACATACATATACATACAAATTTAATGTTGTAAGCACTATTATGCTTGTTCATTAATCTAATTAAAAATAAATAAATAAATAAAATAAAAATAAAAAATGCCGAAGATCTTCGAGCCCTGGCCGCCGTGCGAGATGGACTTGCTCCTGGGCATTTTTGTATGTACCGTGTTAGTGTACCGGTATCCGATTGAGTACCGTACCGGGTATTTCTAGCACCATTTCTCTTGCTGATCTTGCAGTCACCTCGGTACTTTCTTTCCATTCATACTTACATCCAATTAATGTCTTGAAATCTGTTGTAAGCAGCGCCCCAATCTTTGTCGCACAAGCTTTTGACATTGCAGTCTTGGAATCTTTTGCAAGAAGGTGCTGGCTATTTAGGCCCTTTTTCAAGCTTTCCAGTTGCTCTACCGGCAGTGAACGAAGGACATCTCCAAGACTTTCAAAACCATTTCCAGCATCTTTACTTCCAAATGCAATGTTTAAAGCAAGGGCAAAAATGAGTAAGGACGCAAAAGACTTCATTATCGTCTCTTCACACAGACTGTGCCTGGTTCACCTTTGCTGCACCAATACTGTCTCACATTTCCATTTTAAAATGTCATGGTCAAAGAGAAAAGATGTTCCACTGACGTCATGGTAGAAAATAGGAACATGACTATAATTTAGTTACCCTCTTTTGCACTCTTTTTAAGCACTTAAAAGATTAAAAAGCCTTAACTAAGATACAATATAAATCATGAAATTTAAGAGCTTTATAGAAGTTGCTTTGATCTCTTTGTTGGAAACTTAACATAAATGTCTGTGCAAAATTTTCCGTAGGCTCATCACAAACAAAAAGGGCATTTACACGAGAAAACGTCCTGTAATAACCCAGATTTAGAGAGAGAGAACCTTAGCTGCAGGGAATTTCTCTCATTTCTTCGTAAAATTTGACACTTTCTTCTTTTTACTTTTCAAGCCAAAACGATGCATCGATGCAACTTTTTCATCTCTTCTCTCCCAAACTTTACCCATATTTGCCCTCACTCACTAGTCCTTGGACTTGCTACAAGTATCTCTCGCGAAAAACCGGAGAAGGGAAAAAAAGCGAGAGAGAGTCCTCAATTAAAATATGTTGGTAAATTTTGTATTATCCCTTTCGCCATGACATATTACTAAATGACATCATAGTTTTTCCAAGTTCCGTACACTCAGCAATTTATCTGCAGATTACGTAATTTTGATTCGCAGCCCAAAAAAGCCGGTCACAAGACCAAATATCAATGGAGTGCAAACAGGAGTANTTCTCTCACATCTTCGTAAAATTTGACACTTTCTTCTTTTTACTTTTCAAGCCAAAACGATGCATCGATGCAACTTTTTCATCTCTTCTCTCCCAAACTTTACCCATATAGGGAAAAAAAGCGAGAGAGAGTCTTCAAATAAAATATTTTGGTAAATTTTGAGTTATCCCTTTCGCCATGACATATTACTAAATGACATCATAGTTTTTTCCAAGTTCCGTACACTCAGCAATTTATCTGCAGATTACGTAATTTTGATTCGCAGCCCAAAAAAGCCGGTCGTCACAAGACCAAATATCATTTATCAATGGAGTGCAAACAGGAGTAAACTGACAATCAAATAGTTTTCCCGCCAAAACTGATCCCGCCAAAAATAATATTGGTTGTTGTTGTTTTAGTAAATTGTCTGAGGAACAAAGCTAAACAATTCTACTTCTTCTATTTGTTCTTACGCTCATTTTTTATAAGAAACCTCTTATAAGAAACTGTAGTAGTAGCCTCTTCCAGAAAATTAAGAAACTCTGCTAGAAACGATCAGCGGTCAATTCGCAGGAAACTTCAATTTTCGTTTCGAGTTGCGCAGTGTTTTTAATTAAGTAGAATGTGCATCACCAACCCAAATAATACTAAAAAGTATCATTTTTGTTTATGATTTGGTTCTTGATGTTCCCTAAGCCAGAATTTTATCCTTATTCTTTTTTAGCCTGTTTTAGTTTTATTGCTAATACTGTTAATTGCGCACCGGAGGAAGGTTTGCTTGCTAATGTCGCATTTGATGAAAAAGGTTTAGAAATTCTCATAACCTGGGATAATTTTGGGTTATTTTGACCTGATAACATGAGGAAGGTTTCGCTAACGAAATTGATATCCGGAGGAAGGTCTGAATTTTTTCTGGACTCTGGTCAGCAACAAGTCACGAGTGAAAGAATGCCATTCATCAGATCTGGGAGCCGTGATCTTGTAATGTGACGAAATCAACATATATTTTCTATAGATTTAATAGATTCTAAAGATCTTATAGAAAATCGATCGTTAACGAAATACATCTTGCTCAAATGCCCCCCGACGCCATCTTTTCCGTGATCGTCTATTCTTGTAATACATATCTCCGCGCACGTATCACTCACATTTGGAGTATTTCTCTCGATTTCTCTAGCTCCACAACGAACGCAATTAAAACAAATCGATTTAAAACTGGAGATGCATTTACTCCAAAAATAACTTCAGAATCTTTTAAAAGTCCCTATCACCTGATTCCAGTGAACGGTGTTTCTCCACATTTGTTAAGTACTAAGAAATAACAGATGAGTACATGAGTCATAAAAACTTGCATCGTAGTTCGATATTTTACTAATGGTTGATATTTCTTTTGCTATAATTAGGTGAAATGACAAATCAATTTTATTGCTAGATGACAACTGCTTTCCTCCTGTCGAAGTCAGCACAACTTCGTAGCTGTTTGGAGCAGACCTTTGTTGTGCGCGAAGTGTGTACTAGAGGGCATTGCCCAAATAAAGCTGTTGTTCGTGGCTTGCTTGAACCATTCACTAAAATGTATGTGCTCTTCATAGACATAAATGGTCAATCGTAATGTATGTCACTTCTACGATTCATATCATACAGCCTGGTTCGCATTTGGTCGTTGCAGTCGCTGAGGTCGTTAGAGTCGTCGGGAACGAACGACTCAAAAGGCACAAAAGACTGAAGTGAACGGGAAAAGCTCAGTTGTTGGGGTCGTCAGGGTCGTTGAGGAGGTTTATATTCGCCGTTCACGTTCAGTCTTTTGGGTCTTTTGAGTCCTTGTGGTCGTCTGTTGCAACGACTCCAGTGACTTCAACCTCCTAATGTGAACCAGGCTTAGCGTACGAGCCAGGGGGATGCAACGTTTGAACAATTTGCATAAAGGGCCATAATCAGGCAAGAGATCCACCTAAAGTCGGGCAAAATGTTCGTAAACAATGGCTTTGTTTTTAGGAAGCCAGCCAGATTTTAATTTCCAGTAAGCTTATGTTTTACATATTCTCGAAAATGGTAGCATTATATTTAAACCGTCAGTTACATTATTACACAGCATTCACTAACTAATTTTTGCTGAAAATGTTTCCTAAGAGTTTAAGTACTTTTAAATGAATACAATAAAATGTAGTAATGAAGTAATTCTATACTCTTTCTGTTCATCAAGACTTTAGCCCTTTCAGTTACGGTCACAGTTAATGCAATCTAATCATCTCCCAAACGATTTCCACCTGCACCCCAACGATGACCTCCTTGATTGCCACCATCTGCGCGTCTGGTGGCTGGGGCTTGTCCGAATCCGGCCACTCCACCACGCCGATTTGGTAAGTAACGATATCTACGCAAGGATGAAAATGTAGATTATACAAGAGAAAGGATTGCTTACATACACAGTTGACATTCGCTATCTGAAAATCTGATAGGAAATTGAAATTTGTTCGAGATATGTTCGAGATAACGTTATGTCCTCATTAAAAAAAAAAACAAGATGAACAGTTTTTAAATCGAATGTAGAAAACAGAACAAAAAATAGGTTTTCTTCTATCCAGTTCTATTGTTGATTCTAGAAAAAGAATGAGTTTTGAGTCATATACTTCATTTTCTGAGTAAACTCCATCTCAAGCACTCTATTTAGCTAAAAATAGGTTTGGTGTGCGTGGTACCATTAAAATTAAACGACAATATATTAAACCACCTTGAAGATGACCACGAAAATGATCCTGACAGTAACATATCAAAACATTTCAACTCAGCTAACCATTCAACTGCCGACATGCCCATTCTGGCCTTATTATATGCACCTCAAAACAGCACCAACGCAAGACTTTGGAGGAACGTTTAATTTTTACTTTAAAAACTCTTTCTCCTAATGGACTGAATAAGCAATTTACTTATCTACAATATATTCTTTCCTACTCTATTCTTACCTAGCTCCTATTTCCTACACAGCTTACGCAACGTCGCATCTCACGTTCTTTCCTATTTGTCGAATCTTATCTTCTCTTTACTCGGCTCAATAGACTATTTTGACATTTAGAAAAAAGGTCTGGGGAGAGCAATTTTTTTCTGGTAAATGGCGGACACAAATCTGGTAAATGGTTGAAAGGCGATTTTTACAAGTGATAAATTGAACTCTACAAATCTGTTGGTTTTGAATTCACGGTGAAAATAAAGAAACAATTGCCCAAAATATACCCAAAAAGATGTCCTATGACCCATAAGCCTCTTAACAAAAGTTCGAGTCACTTGATAATGAGTATCTGCTCGAAACGTCGTGTTTTTTACATCTACGCTATTTTATGGTACTTTAATCATTCATTTGTTATATTGTCGTTTACTCTATTTAGCTGAAGGCATTGCTGACGCAGCTCATCGCCGTTGCCTAAAACCGGCATCTCCTTTGCATTTTAAAGTCATTTATCGTTGGTTTTCTTGCAAGTTAAAAGCACCATATTTTTTATCAGGATATTCTTCGCTTTCCACTAATATTGAAGACCTTCAATATATTATTGAAGCCATAAAATGGAAACTTACAAAAATTGTGGGGTCCTGATCAACTGCATGCCACCGAAGTCTTGTGGATATTTGAAAGCAAGGAAGAAATATAGATGACCAACGAAGATACCAATTATCTCCATAACACCACTGTCAAGGAATTTGAAATAAATGTTAATATGTGGTTATCAAAGAATGAAGGAACAACAGATGCATGCTAAGGTCCCTCAAGATCCTCCCGTCTATCCAGTTAAATCATTGCCAACCACTCTCGCACTTTTTTAATTTTAGAAACTCTTTATTTATTACTATGCTTGCCGTGGGTAACATTTAAAGTAACTGACAGTCCAGTGCATTTTTTAGGATCCTTACAGATCATAGATAGCTCAGAACGGCAATATAATTTAGTTGTCTTGTTGCAAATTCACGAAAGACAAATGTAGATTCAAGGACATTGAATTGAGTTACATCACCAAATGACAAAACCAAACAAATAATCAAGTTATTCAGCTGAAGGTTATTGAGCTGAAGGAATATCGATCAAACTGGCATAAACTGACGTGTCCAAAATCAAAAACTTGGTCTGTAAGAGAAATGAAAAACTTAACAGTTATTACCTAATAATTGTGAAGATTTATCTGATGGTGAAACATTCCAATTTCAAGGATAAAAAATAACACAAACCCTTGTCCAAGAACCATATTGAAAGCAGCTAATACCCATGGAAGATACATTGCCTATGAATTAAAACAAACTGACATTACAATTTCCCTACCAATTTTTGACTGATAGTGCTTAAAATCTAAAACAGTTCCACTTCAAATAATTTCTTGGGTAATTTGAGAGACATTGAAATAGATGACTTCGAAATGAACTGCAAATACTTTTTAAACTAAATTTCTGGCATAAAGAGGCAAATAAATGTCTTTACCAATTTCAACAAAGTACGGAGATAACAGCACTAATTACCTTGAACTGTGTTCCAAACCAAAATGAGACAATTGTGTCTCTATTTATCTGACACCAAACATAAAGCACACTAAGAATGAGCGCATCCATCAGGAACTAGAAAAGAAGATGATTATCGTGTTACTGACCAAATACCCAACATAATAGTCATACTGTACATGCAGCTTGCCTGAACCAAAAATAGAAATAACGGAATTATTTTTAGTGTCAAAGTAAAGGTTTAAATATGGGTAGTTAGACACCGCAGTTGTACTTCATAGGTGCGATTCTGTTTCATATCCTTGTGTCAGCCGCCATTTTGAAAGTTCTGTTGTTAAGGACGTTCTGTTGTTACCTCCTCCGCAGAACTATACAGATAAATTTTCCCATGCAGGAGCATATTAGTTGCGGCGCTCCTCCATAAAAGCACACATGCAGTGTCTAACCACCCATGGTTTAAACATACAATATAATGGATTTTTGATTCATTCACATAAAAACAAGCTGCACATAAAAGATTTCCTGCAACATACAGAGAACTTTTCCAACTATCTATTGTGGAAATGAATTGATTGCTTTAAGTAGACTACCTTACTATACCATCTCTTTCTTATGAGCCACAAAACTGAATTAAGCTAGTTTGGACATCAAGCAAATTCAAATTTTCAAAACTGCAACTGAATGTCAACTATTAGGAAATATTTCTAATTACTACTTACTGGGATGAATACAATGAATCCAATAATCTGATACAAAAGTTAAGGAGAACACAAATATATAATTCAAAATTATTGAATTAAAATAAAAAATATGACGTTAATGTGCAAAAGTCTGTTGTTCATAAAGAGGAATTTCTGGAAAACGCTATGCTTTCAAGTCATGAATAGAGCTAAGGCTGAAGGCAGATTGACTTGACTTTGACTTGAGATAACTTTCACCAATTTTTCTTGGATAGAAAAAGGATACAATCAATGCGAAGCAATTGCATATCAGCATAAATAGATAATCTGCTGGTCTGCCTTCAAATAATCCTGGAAAAGAAGAAAGCACAAATATTGTAATGCAATCTTTGATGAAACTATTTCAAAATAGCAGTATCATTTAGTATGCTTATGAAATACATTTAAGTACAGTTTGAAAAAGGTTCTTTGAATGAAAAAAGTCTTCACCTGATTCCAGTCTCGTTGAATAGTTATACAAGAAATATAAGTTGATGAGATAGTGAAAGCCATTCATTGGACTCAGTGGGAAGAAAACAAGCGATGTAAATAATCTCCATATCTACAAGGAAGAGAAGATAAAGCAATGGGTGAATATGATATCAGTTACAAATAAAAGAGTAAAGCCCAAAATGTGTACAAAAAAGAAAGGTTGCAACGAAGCTCTGAATTTTGGTAAGGAAATTACCTATAAATCTATTAGAATATGCTGGTTCATAATGCTAAATCTAATCTATTTGCACAGACCTGCATATGTAACATATGACTGAATCCCAGGTTGAATGATGTAAAGTCTATGCTGGATATTTATGTTATTATTGTACACCAAGACAATAGGAGGACAGTATATAATCCTACAGTAATTCCACACCAGGGATCACCATGGGGGATTTTGTGCACTTGATTGGTTGTCTTTCTGCCAGACTGGAAATTTGTTGTGCATGCGAAAGAACTTTCATGCCCAGTTTGAAGTTCAAGTATACATTTTGCACAATTCAAGTGTGCAAAATGTGAGTTCTATTGTTTTACCCAATTGTTCTATTGTAAAAAAGATCTTCTGTTAGTAAGCGCACACCCAATTTAAATGCGCAAACTTTTCTCTGCACAGTTTAGCAAGCTTTTCAGTCTGGTTTTCTGCTGTTCTGCAATATTTATCATAGAAAGTGCTAACATCTTCAGGGAGCAATCATGGAAGGGGTTTTACTATACCAAGGAATTTTAGAAAGTTTTTGACATGTTTAGGGGGTCAGTTTTTCAGTCAGCATGGTTTTAACAATCTCTCGTCGCAGCCAAAACAAACCTGAAATTTATAAGCAACCAACTCCCAGCTCAAAAACATATACATTGCATTTAGTAGACCAAGTCTTCCTGCAATTGGGAACACAATGGATAGAATGAACCACCATCTTGTAACGATGGGTATTGTACGAAACCACTCTGCGATGTCGTTGTCAGGCATCTTTACGTTACGATGTGTCGCTGCCTGTTGTTGCTGCTTCCCTCTTTAAAGTGGGCCTAAATGTTTTCGTGATCTTAAGTTAGTTTCTTCTTGACTTTGAAACTTCTGTGGAGTGTTTTGAAGCATCAAAACCAATACAGTTTCCTCTTCTCTGCTACGTAACGTTTCTTCTTCAGCTTTTGCTTTGCTATTTGCTATAAATTCTCTATTCTGCTAGCTCTGCTAAAAACATACGTGGAACTCTTTGAGTTTTCGGTTTGCAAAAAAGCAGTCTGAAAGCGAGGCTAACAAATAGAATCACTTTTTAGAAATTTTCGCAAAATCTTCGCTCTTTCCCGAAGTTTCTGAGCAAAGTTTTGAACGATTTGAAGAAAAAATAAGAAATTATTAGTACTGATGGCTCATCCAAGTTTCTAGTAAAACATCTCCAGTTCTCCATTCAACTTTTCTTTGTTTTTATGGTTTAGAATGTTTGTAGCTGCGAAGGAAAATAGATGTACTTCATGTATCACTAAAAATTAACATCACCAATTGGCCTAAGAAGATCATCCCACACAACACAGCTACAGCTGCAATCTTCAAGATGAAAATAACCGTATCAGTAAAAGCTTATTCCAAGATCTTACTACATGCGTGTAAATATCCACATAAAGCAGTAAATGGCGTGTTAATTGCTGGATCAGCCGGTGGATCAAATGAGATATTGATCGTAGATGCAATCCCACTTTTTCATCAATGTTTGGGCCTAGCACCCATGTTGGAAGTTGCTTTGGCGCAGGTAGCTGGATTTGATGGATTTTCTCCAACAGAAGTTGCTTAAATGCTAGATATTATCACAGTTCTGAGATATTATGCTGATTATTCTAATACAGAACCAATTGAATCCATTTATTCTGTTTTCCAGATAAGAGCATTTTATTACACAGGTAAAACAGTGGTGAAATTCGCTGTGAAATCAGCTTTGAAATCCTCTGTGAAATTAGCCACGAATGTGAAATTCACCAGTTAATTTTTTATTGTGTAATTCACCATAAATTCATGGTGAATTCAGCACGATGTGGAATTAGACACGGCTAATTTTACGTCAAACTCCTGTGTGAAATTCATTGCAAAATTCGCCATCGGATTACATGTTGTGTAAAATTAGACACATTATTGTACAGAGAATTTTAAAATAAAGTTAGCGAGTTCGTGCAGTCAAATTCAACATTAAATTAACCGCCAGACTTTTCTTTGAGTANCCAAGATCTTACTACATGCGTGTAAATATCCACATAAAGCAGTAAATGGCGTGTTAATTGCTGGATCAGCCGGTGGATCAAATGAGATATTGATCGTAGATGCAATCCCACTTTTTCATCAATGTTTGGGCCTAGCACCCATGTTGGAAGTTGCTTTGGCGCAGGTAGCTGGATTTGATGGATTTTCTCCAACAGAAGTTGCTTAAATGCTAGATATTATCACAGTTCTGAGATATTATGCTGATTATTCTAATACAGAACCAATTGAATCCATTTATTCTGTTTTCCAGATAAGAGCATTTTATTAGTTCTCCCTGCTGACTGGGAAAATGCTTTAAAATGCAAGGAAGTTCCATGTATATTGTTTTAGACAAAGCACCTATTATTGTGGTAGTTTTTAGATGTAATTGTGCACCAATATTGTTTAGTGCACCCAACATGGATAGTTTGGTTCTTGCTTGTGCACGTTTAATGGCCTAAGTAAAATCTGTGTGGTAAAATTATTGGTTGAAAACAATACAAAAATAATGTTTTGTTTAACAGCTAATGCACGGCCAAGATAAACAAATGCCAAGGTTTTTGCACAGGCTAGTAATTGCGCATTGAATAGGTTTTGGTAGTTTTTAGATTAATGATTTTTTGTAATTTAGTTTTAGTATTATTTTATGGGAGGGCCCCTTGAAAACCAGCACTGTGCTGAAGGCCCCTAGCTAAATATATGAATTTATATATGAAATATGCACGCATATTGCAAAGTTTCCAGTTTGTTAGTACACAATGTAAAGTTTCTAGATTGGCAGTTATTCGCAAGATCTTGCCCGCAACTACCAGCTGTTCCGGAAACATCTATTGATGACTTTCAACCAATGAGGCTTTCAAAAAATGCCATTTTCATTTTAGATTGATGCATATTGTAGAGCAAGCAAACTCCATTTGGCAGGATACTATCAAGCTAATGAAAATTTCAGCGTTAATGAGTAGGTATTTATAAAAACAATAACCTCACAATGATACTTGTTATGAATCCAGCTTATATTGTTACATGGTTTTCGCAGAAGAAGAAAATCCCAGAGAAGAAAGTATAGCTGTTTTTCTCAGACTTCACTATCTGAATGTCAGAATATTAAAAATAAATCATATATTTTAAGAGCAACAAAATGAGGATTTTCATGGACCTCTGTTGGTTACCCCAAGAGAAAAAATATCAAAGTCAAGTTATGTAAAGTCATCAATGATATATATATATAAAAGCATTAATTTCTCTTCCTCTTTTAAATTCTAGGCCTGATCTGATTGCTTATAAAATTGCTGAAAAACTTCAAGAACACAATAGCCAATCACTTCTCTTCATGGTAAGTATCTGAAAAATTGATCAAAACAACGATAAAATTCCAGAAAACATTTGCTTGAAACAAATTACAAAATAATCCACCAGAAAAGAGTCTGTTCAAAATTTTGCTGCAGCTGAACACTGCTGAATGAAGATGAGTGAGTGGGATGACAGGGAAATGACCCAAAAATTTTAAGAAATCTTTTAGTTGCAAAGATACTGTTGTTTTTTATGCCAAGTTTGTTTGGTCTATTTTACCGACGACGATTTTGCTTTTTTCGTCAAAAAGAACTTTGGAGTTATTACACATCATTTAAAATTGATTTATTACTGTTTATCATTTTCATAGATTGATAATACAAAAATGGGTGCAGAATGTGCTGAACTCGCACTGAAAGTAAGTTACTATGTTATTTTATAAAGGAAATCTAGTCTTTTTTATCAAGCAGTTAAGATTTAATGGTCTTTATGTCTCTGAATCGATGTTTTCTTCAAACAATCCATGAAACAAATGAAGGTACCTGCAGCATGCAAGGGAAGAGCAACATATGGACGATGATTAATACTGATTAAATTTTATTGGTAAAATAAGATCCTTATGTGAGTAATATTACTGTAAGAATAATGTACTTTATAATGCTATCCATCATTTCTTGTTAAATGAGATACTTATAAATTATACAATTCATTTTGTTATTCAGCTGTACACATCTAATGAAAACAAATGGAAACAGAAAGATGGAAGTTGGTATGTTCAATATTAGCATTCATTTCATCCAGTATTCTTGATTTACTTGCTAATTTCCTTTGAGGCAATCAAAGTATGAAAAACTTGAAGAGCAACTTTTTAGAAATTGTAGAGGGTTTGGAAAATTATAAAGCTGAAAATGACTTTTTTCCTGCAATCTTACTGATCCATGAAAGTTGCTGAATAGAACTTGTTGTGTGCCGTGATTCATTGGTTCTATTTCTAACAGTTGTATACAGTTGTTGTAACTAGTTAATACACAATAACCAGTGGTCCTATGCCATACTAGTGGTCCTATTTCAGTTGGCTTGGATTAGCTTGTAGTACTATTTCTAATTTTTACTGTACATAGCTATGTAGCGCCAACGTTAAATAAATTGATTATTATTATTATATCTGTGAAGAAATTTTTGTTTCTATTTTAAATGATTTCTTTCTCTTTGTAAGCATTAATCTGTTAAAACTGGAAACAATATTAAAGCGAACTTGTTTTACTGAGATTAATTCCCAATTTGTTTTCCATCAGGAGCCTACAAGGAGGTGAATCTGGCTTAGCAATTGTTTCTGAACTGATGCGAAGCAAAGCATATCAGGGTATTGTTGATTTTGACAATCATTTAGATGATATTACACAAGACTGGTTAAACGAAACTGTAAACAAACTTCTACAGTAGTTTATTGCTTGTTATCTTTGATTTAGTGGACAATATATAAGTATATTTCAATTTCTACTTTATTATTGTATGTATAATTGTCGTAGGTACTAATACTGTACTATTGTGGCTAGTAGCAACTTAAAACAGTACCATGGTGGGGTGGGTTCTTTGAATGAAATACAGTAGGTTCTTTCGTAACTTAACATCCATGAGTTCTTAAGAATTAATAAGAATTTCACATATATAACTGATGAGAATTTCTAGAGACAAAATGCACTCTATTCCAATACTGAACTGCACAGTACAGTACTTTTGAAGCTTAGCTTTCCAAATTTGGAAGAGTTCTTAAGAAAGAAAAAGGTGTTGAGTTATGAAAAAACTGTACTGTATGATGCTAAACATGTAAAACATACCAAAATTGAAGATTAGTCAAAATGTATGATTTTATAAGAGGGCTGGTTTCATGCAATGTATCAGGTTGGTTTAGACTTGGTCTCTTGATGCTTTCAGTGGGATGTTTAACAACCTCAATGTTGAAGGTCTATTTTCGACAAAAATTGCGTCAAAAGACTTTCAACTGATTTGGGACAATTGATCAAGCAACCATAAAGCTACCAACCCAACAAATTTCAAGAAAGTTGTTAAATTTTGAAGAAATTTCAAGAAAATTTAATTTGGTGGAAATGAAGGATGGTTTTCAAATAAGTTTTATGATTGGCAAAGAAATGCACTTTAGCACCCCTCACAGTGTGCCTCAAATTTAGGGTCACAAATTTCCAGTATTTGTCAAAATCCACAAAAAAGAACAGAGAAAGACAGAACTACAATTCTTTTACACATAACAATAATACGTATCTTCCGGAGATACATGACAAATCCAACTAGTCTAATATACAACTCTATCCAATAATCCAATACATGCACTAACATGCAATTGATTAATATCTCCTAGAAAAGACTAGAAGAATTGTGGGTTATAGGACATCCTAGATGGATCAAGGTGATTCTTAGCCTGCGCGCAGGCTAGGTGATTCTAGATTCGAAGTTTTAGCAGCTTTAAATTCGACGTAAGCTAGTTGTAAAGGTCTGATCAAACACTTAAAAGAAAAATTACGGGAAATGGTGAAGACTTTGAGAGGTTTTTCTCAGCTAACTCTTTGTAAATCTGTTACTATGCTGAAAATAATGAGGGATGTAGAGTACGAGATTTTCGAAACAAACAATTTTCAAGGATTTTTAATTGGAACAAAAGGATTTTTGCCAGGAGTACGAGATTTTTAAGGAGTAATAATATTCACCAAAATTAATGTATCTGGTTTGTTTGAAGTTATCACCCTAATAATAGATTCATCTCTGAATTTTTGGTCCACACTGCAGAATTTTTTGTTAGCTTTGCGTAGCTTCGAGAGCTCCGCTCCTTTGTTTAGATTTTTGACCATTACATCCTGCAAGGTGTCCATTAACCCACAATCAGACCTGTTTGACAAGACAACAAATCCTACTTAATATCATAAATCCACACTAAAATGATACATGATGTATAGATATGTCTATGAAGTTTATAAGATCCTAATGCTAAATGAAAATACATACAGTAAATCCCCGTGTATAAGAACCTACAAAAAATAAGAACCTGCAGGCTGTTTTTCCTAAATTATGCACCTTGTAATTAAGAACCTGTTTCAGTTTGATAAAAAAGTATGTTCTTATTACAAGGATAATAAAACTGATTTTTTTATGGTCCTTATTAAATTGATGTTTGTCCCTGTTATCTGTTCAAGTCTGAACCTCCTCCTCTCCTTTTTAATAATGGCAAACATTTCTTTCAAGATTCTAAGCCTATAATTGGTTATTAGGTCATTAATAACATTGCCAAATGCAAATAATAGGGTTGAAAATCTCTTGTTGATGACTTCTAAAAGTTTTTCATAAGGGACCCTTTGAATAAGAACCTTTATACCCTGAAGTTAATCTAAGTACCTTTCAAATAATAACCTAATTCAGCCTGGCCCTGAAAAAAGTAGGTTCTTATACGCGGGGATTTACTGTATCACTACACTCATTTTTGTTATAAGAAACTGCTTATAAGAAACTGCAGGAGCATCTTCCAGAAAATTAAGAAACTATACTAGAAGCAATCAAATTTCAATTTGAAGTTAAGAAACTTTTTCAAGTTTAGCTTATGAGTTGCAAAGTGATTTCGACAAACAGTGCATTACCAACCCAAATAATACCAACACGTATAAGTTTCGTTTACGATTTGCTTATTTCTTGTAATCTGGGTTCAAAGAGCTATATTTGCGGTCCTCGATTGATTATGATGAATTGTGGAATTCAATTTTACAAAAATTAAGAAACTCTACAAGAAACTTTAAATATATGAATCAGGGCCTAAGTTAAGAAACAGAGCTACAAAATTCAAAGCCAGGTTTCTTACAACAAAATGAGTGTACTCCTATTGTTATGCTACTTTCATTGTTTTCAAGGTTAGACCTACGTCAAAATACTGCCTAATTCTCAAGAGGGCAATAACCAACTAGTTATTTGCCAAATACAAGAGATTAATCTATCATCGCTGCTGCAGAAGGGTTTGTCTTCTTGAAAATCGTCTTGATTTACAGAACCACTTTTAGCAAAACAACGGCGGTCACAAAAAGACAGACAAGATTCGAAAGCTCATGTTTAAAATTAGCTTATAAGTTACAGGCATGCTAAAAACCCTTTCACTGGAAAGATATTAACTTTTTGTGGGTGTTTGTAGGCTAATTCAAAATAAAGGCACGAGAATGTAGGTCCTTTCTTCTTTTCCTACTCTCATGTGATGCTTTCGCAATAACGAGTGTCAATACACAATCCCTAGCCAATTCTGTCCGGTGTACGATTCGGAGCATTCTTGGATTATCGACGAAGCACTTGAACTATATGGTAGCCGTACAGCCAGGCGAGCCTTAGTGCGAATCCAGCCACACACAAAAGAAGGTGAAATTTATGTAGGGATAGATTTTTGAAAGCGGAGTCTCTAAAAAAAATGACTCTAAAAAAATGTCAATTATGACGTCATAGAAATGACGAAGTCCTAGATTTTTTGCTAATTTCACCAAAATGCAAAGATTTATGCATCATTCGTAGGGTCTCATCCAAGCATAATTCAGCTGTACCCTTTTGAAGCCGATTCAACATACCTAGGAGACGATATAGTAATTTTATCATCAGTAAACCAAATCAAGAATAAAATTTGTGATTAGGCAATTTGCTGGATGGTTGCCGTTATTTCCCTGCCTATATTTTCAGCCGTTCAGAGGAAGCTTATTATTGCACTTTCCACAAGGAGGCAGACATATAAATTTTACTTGTCTATAAATGAATTTTCATCAGAAAAGTTGTTCGATTAGGAAGCATTTACATTTTTTCAGTAGATCTTTTGTCAATAGTAAAGGAATTCTATTGTGATTCTATCTGAACCTCTCCATCTCGACGGCAATCATCATTTGATTTGATGGCGCAAGCTCATTTGACATCTGTTTTTTTTATATTTAGTTTTTCGATAACTGTTGTCTTATTTCCATTGCTTTTCTTATAAATTGGTTGACTTTCTTCAAGACTTTGATTTCTTCGCTTTCTATATCCCTATACTTGATCTCTTTCGTTTTAAGAATTCACCTTATCATTTTGCACTCGTCATTGCACTCACAGGAATAATGCTTAAAGAGGGACATGAAAGTGTATATACCTTATGAAAGGTATTATGGTATCGTTATGATAACGCTGCCTCTCGCAGCTTTGAGCAGATTTACCGGATCTAATTTGCCTCTAAACAGGACGATTATTGCAGAAAAGTTCAGTTATTAAACTTTTTGCATCAAGAAAATATTCTCCTAAGTACTACTGACTAGTATTCCCATGTTCAAGTGCCGGAACCTCGAATTTTTAAACATTTTAGCATTGGTGTTTTCGATGAAATAGCTTAGGCCATGAGGTGGTCGTCTCAACTGACAGTTAGATCATGAGTCGTAGTTGCAGCGATGTATCAGTTCAGGCAAGGAGCGAAACTATGACGATGTATAAGTCTAGTAAAGGGATGCTGCTTAAAGAGGGAGACGAAAGTTGTCAACGCAAGACAATTGACTATGGCAAGGTGATTATATGGGAATATAAAACAAATTCAAAAAGGCTTACTACTATCTCTCTTGGTCCGTCGTCGATGTCCCGACCCATATTTATGGCTATGAAAATTGTCATCATGATGATAATGATCGAAACTGTACTTTGTGTTCTGTGTATCCGATTCGTTGCTGTGATGGTCTTGTGGGTCCCTGCTTCCGGTTGATTTACTTCTTGACTCCCAGCGTCGGTCACTATGTGGACTTTTTGGGTGATCACTCACCTGCAAATCATTAATTATAAAATATTAGAGTTTAATCAACATTTTGCTCCTTCAAGTTTTCTTTGTAATTTGCTTTTGGTATAGCCCTTAGAACCCAGTGCTTCCACCGATGGTGATTCCATGAATAATTGACAAATGAAATGATGACTTGGCTGGGACAAAATGGAATACAAACTAACAGCACGACCACAGTCACCTCCAAAGCTTTCTCCAGAACATTATGTTTCTTAAGAAAAGAGGGCATTTTAATGCAGGGGCACTTTGCACAAAACTGAGAGTGCCAAAGGTGACGAGCCACTGAAGTTTTCTCGGCTTCTAATTCTGCGCAAATAAACGTTTTTGTGCTTTGAAGCATTCTCAAGGAGGGCTAAAGTTCACTTGTTTTTCAGTCATGTCCCCTGTGTTCCACTGTTCTCTGTTAGACTAAGGGAATCCATTTGTTTGATTCTTGAAATACGATTTTATATAAATTTTCCTCTTGATCCTTGCTTTTTTTTACAAATGTCCTCATTTTATCCATAAAGCCTCCATGGGGACTCTGTTTTGAAGATTTTCGAGGCTCGTTATACTGAACAAGATCTTGGTCAGTACTTAGAAAAACTTGTTGTTTTCGAACTTCATTTGTGGACTAACTGACCCAAGGGCGTCGCCAGGGGGTGGAATGGGGTGGACATGTCCACCCCAGTTTTTCTGAGGATGATATTTATTCATAAGCAAAAACGGTGTAAAAAGGCTGGGTATACCTTTCAGGACATAATTCCTTATCAAATCCACCCAACATTTTTAAGGCTGGCGACGCCCCTGAACTGACCTGGATACAATAAAAACAGACCTAGAGGCATGTTAATAACTCAACAATTACTTGCAAAGGAACATACCTTGGATTCTCTTGTAAAATGTTTAGTCTCCTCTCTCGCCCATTTCTCTGGCTTCACATGTTTAGTCTCCTCTCTCGCCCATTTCTCTGGCTTCACAATTGGCTTCTCCGGCGATGAAATAATCAATTGTCTCGTGTGCCGTGCACTGGCTAAATATTGTTCACCAATACCTTCACAAGGAGATCGAGACCGTCTCGTTCTACTATGAAAACCATGCCTTTTCCCATCATGATGAGAATAATCTGGCATCAAACTATTCGGCCTTCTTTGCGATTTCTTTGCATAAGATGCACCTTCATCATTCGACCACAACGAGGTTCCTCCACTTCCAATAAGAGGCTCAGTGTTTTTAGCTTTCGTTTCTAACTGTGGGGGTTCCTCTTCCTCCTCCAAACTCTCTTCATCGCAGATATCCCCCCAAGACATTCCTTGGAGGTGAGGTTCGAGAACGAATTCATCTTCAATTAAATTATCGTCACTGTTCGATCCGATTTCAATTACATCGGGTATTATTGTTCCTGAATTCTTCTCTACATTTTTCGTTGATTCTTGGATGCCCTCTGTCTTCCCTTTACTTGCTTCCTCAGGGAATGATCTAGAAATCTTCTTTTCCAATTCCTTGCTCGATTTCTTCTCAGCTACGGCCTGCGTTGCTGAATCACTCTGCTGTCTTTTCTCCATATCCGACAATCTACTCGACAAAGACAGGGAAAGTTGGTTAGGTTGGCTTTTCGACCTCTCTCTTTGAGAAGAACTTGAAACATTATTAGTCGATCTGGGACTTAGTTTGTTATTTTCTTTGCTTGACGATTTCCTCGGTTGCGAAATTGTGTGAGTTGATGACTGGAGTGGTGGGAATTCATCTACATTTATGGTATCTATAATTTGAGGCTTTGCTGTAACCTCTTTTGATGAAATTTCATCAGTATTAGGTTTATTTTGTGCTTCAGGCTCGCTTGATTTGGATCCAACCTCGATTTTGTATTGATGTTTCACCCATTTTCTGTACTGGAGAACTTCTGGTGCAATTTGAATTATCCGGCTCAGATACGTACTGTAAAACGACAACAATTTATTAAAACCCCAAATGAAAAAAGTACAATCTAAGAAATGCTGAGTTAAAAAGTCTAATGTTAAGTTCCCACAAGCATTTGCAAACGAATACTGAAATTACCATAGAAAAGTTCTAGCGGAATGTTTTTGTAAGATTTTAAAGGAAATAGGTAGATTTGAAACTGGCTTGAGAAAATGGAAATCAAACGAACGAAGAGTTCAATCTTTGCCGTAAACAATAGATTTCTAAAGTCAGTTTCAATTTATTTCCTCTGACAAAACATGGACTGAAAAAATATGATTATTGCATAACTTTCAGGCCTGACATAATTTCAAGCCAATTTTCCAGGAAACAGTCATCTCTCGAAACTGACAAAATATATCTCAAAAGTTAGAAAAAACTTTCATTAAACGCTGATGCAAGTTTTATTCGATTGAGAGATATTGAAGGAAGCTACATGTAATCCAGCCAGTGGAAAGTTTATGGGTCACTCGGTAAGCTGGCCTACTTAATCAAAGCAGATTTGAGAAGGAGCTTTGAAAAGTCAGCACGGATATATTGTTTTACCTGTCAGAGATATTGAAGGAAGCTACATGTAATCCAGCCAGTGGAAAGTTTATGGGTCACTCGGTAAGCTGGCCTACTTAATCAAAGCAGATTTGAGAGGAGAGCCTTGAAAAGTCGGTACGGATATATTATCTTACCTGTCCGGATTGATTTTGAAATAATGTCTATTTCGCAACGCACTGTCCAATACATTGTAAGCATACTCAAAAGCTTCTTTGACTCTCATTATTCCAAAAGAACTCTTTCCAATATCAATAACTATAAATGAAACAGGATATTTTAGAAGCCTAATAAGGCACATGTTATCAAAATTCAACAATCTATTGTTGATTACGAAGACCACTGATTTTCTGTGAGGTGTTTTACAATTTACGTATTTCAATATAATTGTAAATAAGAAGTTTATTATTATTATTATTATTATTATTATTATTATTATTATTATTATTATTATTATTATTATTATTATTATTATAGTAACTGCACAGTCCTTCTGTAATAGCTCACTAAAAAAGTAGATTCAATATCCTTGTATGTAATTCTCAAAGCCCTTTCCTGTATTTTGTTGATTTTTTGGTTAAGCTGCCTGCTGTGAACCATCCAGATTAAGGGGCAGTATTGAAACTGACTGGTAATAAATGCNCCTGTCTACATCTCCTTGTTATTATTATTATTATTATTATTATTATTATTATTATTATTATTATTATTATTATTATTATTATTATTATTATAATTTTTCAAGCAGTTTTCATTCAAGAATAAAGCGTTATACATGTTTTCATGAATATCGACACAATTTTTTATGAGCCTCTTAAAATAGGTGTAAACTGGAGAAGGGCAGGTTATTTTGGAAGTGGTTGAATCGCTTAAAAATCGTTTTCAAAGAAAAAGAATAGGAACAAGTCCCTACTTTAGAACCCAAAAAGACCATGGCCAAAGGAACAAGCGAAGACAGCGAAAGTACACCATGTACGTCCAATATTCAATCCAATTCAACTTTCATCCAATAGATTGTGTGAAATACGATAACATTTTTTCAGAAAAAAGATACCTTCTTAGCTAATTAATTTACAAAGGTAATTTGCTTTTCTCTTAATTTGAAACATGGCTAATCCTGCTAAACAAAAGAGTACTCGCTTTAAACTGGATGTGCTGATCCCTGGAGACAAAACATATGATACAAATGATTACATAACCAAATTAAATATTTTGCCTAAGAATAACAATATCTTTTTACCTTTGGAGACAGGATCTTCGATACACAAAAGAGAAGGAAATTGTCCCTCGGCCATTTCCCTCATTATCTAGAATTAAGAAAGATATCTATCAAAGAGAATCTGAAATGATTGCAGATAGTCAATAAATGAATGAATGAATGAAAAACTCAAACAATCAATGAAAGAATGAACAAATGAATGCATGTGGTTGACCATTAAAATGAGATAGAAACATCATAAAGAACGGAGTTAACCATCGAGTTTTAATAAACAAATATAACTAAAATTTGCAATGATTTCCAATTATACCCTGAACAATGATTTTTTAGAAACCTTTGAAACAAAATAGCATATCGAAACGAAATCTGCCAAGAATAAAATACAACATTAATATAGTTACCTCATCTTTTGAACAGTAACTACCACCGTCTCTAATCTTAATTCCTGTTCTTTGATAATTGAAATTCCTGCCATACAATTCGAAAAACTCAATTAACAGGACCCCAAGATTGGCATTTGGCAATTTTGACTCCTGTCGTGGATGCATCTGCAAAAAACACATAATCGGTCCTTCAACTGAATTTAGAGACATACCAATCACAACAATTAGGTGACTACCACATAATATCATCATCATCGTCATCTCGATTTAACGAGTACAGTGGGAACGGCACTTTATTAATGGACCGTAAAGAACGGGGGGGGGGGGAGTTTCTTGTATGACCTTTTATTCTTTTCCTAACACTTGAACACAAGAAAACAAACAAATACAGTATAAATAATTGTACTTTGAGCAGAGTTTTGTTTTGTACGACGCGACGTTTCGGGCATAAACCCATTATCAAGTCAAACTTGAACACAAGAAAACAAACAAATACAGTATAAATAATTGTACTTTGAGCAGAGTTTTTTTTTGTACGACGCGACGTTTCGGGCATAAACCCATTATCAAGTCAAACTTGAACACAAGAAAACAAACAAATAAAGTATAAATAATTGTACTTTGAGCAAAGTTTTGTTTTGTACGACGCGACGTTTCGGGCATAAACCCATTATCAAGTCAAACTTGAACACAAGAAAACAAACAAATACAGTATAAATAATTGTACTTTGAGCAGAGTTTTGTTTTGTACGACGCGACGTTTCGGGCATAAACCCATTATCAAGTCAAACTTGAACACAAGAAAACAAACAAATACAGTATAAATAATTGTACTTTGAGCAGAGTTTTGTTTTGTACGACGCGACGTTTCGGGCATAAACCCATTATCAAGTCAAACTTGAACACAAGAAAACAAACAAATACAGTATAAATAATTGTACTTTGAGCAGAGTTTTGTTTTGTACGACGCGACGTTTCGGGCATAAACCCATTATCAAGTCAAACTTGAACACAAGAAAACAAACAAATACAGTATAAATAATTGTACTTTGAGCAGAGTTTTGTTTTGTACGACGCGACGTTTCGGGCATAAACCCATTATCAAGTCAAACTTGAACACAAGAAAACAAACAAATACAGTATAAATAATTGTACTTTGAGCAAAGTTTTGTTTTGTACGACGTGACGTTTCGGGCATAAACCCATTATCAAGTCAAACTTGAACACAAGAAAACAAACAAATATAGTATAAATAATTGTACTTTGAGCAAAGTTTTGTTTTGTACGACGCGACGTTTCGGGCATAAACCCATTATCAAGTCAAACTTGAACACAAGAAAACAAACAAATACAGTATAAATAATTGTACTTTGAGCAGAGTTTTGTTTTGTACGACGCGACGTTTCGGGCATAAACCCATTATCAAGTCAAACTTGAACACAAGAACGGTGCATTTTGTGAATTAAGAAGGCTCTCCTGTTTGTTTTTATTTGTCGGTCTGTCTTTGCTTACAACAGAGGACAAATTTGCTTGGAAGGCTCTTTTGGGATGAAAGTTGCAAAAATGTTTCTTATATATACTTATACTTCTTGTTAACAGATAATATATTTCGTCAATAAAATGAAACAGCAATTGGAGTTAAATTGCTTACAAATATTCTTAGGGAATTTAACCATTTAATAACAGATTACAACTTTTTCCAAAGCAATTTCGTTGCACAAGAAAAAAACAAAAAGAGGTAAAGCAGAAGAGCATTCAAAGTAAGAAAATTAGCCACCATGTTCCGAGACATTTGTTAAAGCCTGGTTCACACTTGGTCGTTGAAGTCGCTGGAGTCGTTGAGGTCGCTGAAACAAACGTCCCAAAAGACCCAAAAGGCTGAATGTGAACGGCGAAAATAAACTCCCCAATGACCCTGACGATACCAACGATTGAGTTTTTGCCGTTCATATTCAGTCTTTTGGGTCTTTTGGGTCACTCGTCCCAACGAACCCAGCGACTCCAGCGACTTCAATGACCTAGTGTGAACCAGGCTTAAGCATCGCAGACAACACAAACTGTTATTTACAAGACGAGACAAGACAAGACAAGACAAGACAAGACAAGACAAGACAAGACAAGACAAGACAAGACAAGACAAGACAAGACAAGACAAGACAAAACAGTAATTTACTGATGAATATCAATCGACACGATTAACATATTTATAAATTTTGAATCATCTTTCTGTTTGTTATATGCTATGGAAATTTGGTTTCTGAAATATGATAAACAAAAAACTGTATTTAGAAGATCACCTGTAAGAAGCTGACAGTAAGGAGCATCAGGCAATAAGAGCTGATACCACCAGTGAACACTTCATTCAAATCACGCATTACCAGAAAATGCTTCAACACAAGGAATAAATGTGGAAGAATCTTGTACTCTTTTAGATACTCCTAAAAAAAGAAAGAAAGAAATATAAGGTATAGTCATCAGCGGAAGAAGTTTTGTCGTATTGCATCAACGCTGGGGTAGTTGGGCTGAACGACCCAAAAGACAAAAAAAACTGAATGTGAACAGCAAAAACTCAGTCGTTGGTGTCGTCAGGGTCATTGGGGAGTTTATTTTCGCCGTTCACATTCAGTCTTTTGGGTTTTTTGGGATGTTTGTTCCAGCGACCTCAACCAATCCAGCGACTTCACCGACCTAGTGTGAACCAGGCTTTAATAATGTTAAACATTGGCTCCTACAACCCACCTATATCATCAAGAAAAACAAAGAAAACAGTATATTTACCTGGATTAGTGCTGCTCCCTTCACAGCAGTGTCCATGTTGAAACTAATATCCACTTTTATATTAGAGCGTTTGTCTGTTAACTTCACAATTGGAACCTGATAAAAACAATTTAATCAATGTTTTTTCAAGCAAAAATCCATTTCTCAAGGAGTTTCTTAATAATTCAGTAATATTCATACATTCCTTTTTTGTCAAGGCAGGTCAGGTCTGAGGCAGCCATTTATTTACGTCTAACCAATGTTTTAAACAAGGGTGCGGGTGGGATCCAAATGACCATTCCACTTATTACTTCAAATAACTTTGATCAAAAATGGCTCTTTCTGGAGCTTCATTTGTCTTTCGTTGTGACTTAATGTTCATGAAATGAAATCATTTCGTAGAAATTCTTAAGACATGGGTGTGTCAAAAGGTCAAAGGAATTCCAAAAACTTCTTATTTCCCTCAACAATGTCCCTTCCTTGTTGAGGTTGACAGGTACATGATATTCAGTCATAAATGAACGACCAACACACCAAATAATCTCATGTTATGTTTGCTACTACTCACAGAAACAGTGACATTTAAAAACCCTAAAGATTCAGGAAATGCTTGAAGGATGGTCCTACAGTTGTGGTAGATCTCTTGTAATATACTGATAATGGTCAAAATGATCAAACAAGCAAGAGGTTAGCTTATTTACGACGACTTAAAATGCATTAACGATCATTATCAAAGGAGACAGAATTTTAGAATGCATATAAGTTGCTTACGGATGCTTTGTCTAGCACTTTGATGGTTGACTGTTCTGCAACATCTTGATTGACCAATGCTCTTTCTAATGTCCATAACGGTAATTTCTCCCAATTTCCAAACACAACTAAATCAATGTCACTACAAATAAATTATCTGTTATTAAACTCAATACACTTTTCATCGCTATTCACCTACCTTTGAAGCTTTTAAGATCCAAAGGAAAGGAATGAACCTTTCGAAAAGATGAAAACTGAAAATTCATGAAATTCAGTTCACAAAACTCTTCACTTTATTTCACAGGGAGCAAATTGCATATTATAATACGATTTTCTATTTCACACACCAATGCACAGATTTAGTTTCCATTAGGATTCTTACTTTAAATCAATCTGAAAAACTCCATCTAAAGCAACTACCACTATCGCTCATATGACATAAAATCTCTGACAGGCTATATGTTAGACTTGCCCCGAGTCTACATGAAGTCTGCCCCAAGTATAGCTATACTGTATGTTGACATTTCAAGCTTTCAAAGAACACTTTCTACATAGCAAAACAATCAGCGCAGCACAGCAAATCTCCTTCTGGTTAATGATAATAATATTCAAACATTTCAACAGAATAACGTATAAGTACAATAAATACTGTTATTATTAGGGTCATTTGAAAGTCAAAGTAAAAGATCTCAAAAACATTACAGCAATGAGTCCAATCCAGCGATAAAATAGTTTCATTTAGTAAAACAATTTTCTAAAACTTGTCTAAAAAGAAGTCTAGACTCTTGCTTTCTGGCACTGAGCGGTAAATCATTACATTATTTTGCTGCCAAATAATAAAAGCCTTTGCGACCAAATTCTGTTTCTATTTCTGGTAGTTTTACTAAACGTTGGTTGTTTCTTGTATTTTCCCATTAGCGTTTATAGTGAAGTAATCTGTCATTGCATTGCAGACATATATATCATTGCTTTGTAAGGTATCAAACACCAAAATGCAGGACCTCTATTTCACCCCTGTTTCAATGCTAGGCACACGCAAGCTGACCGATGGAGCGGTTCAATCTTATAACTTTGAGGTTCATTGGTCATAGAGTGTATTTTTTATTGAGTTCTTTGATTTAAAAACAAATCACTGAATAGGATTTTTGAATAAAGAATACTGTATGTTACCTTGTTGGAAGGTACAACTTTGTCTTGTAACTGCCAAACATTTCAACCTGTGAATTATCGAAAGAAAATCATGCAATGATTTTAGCAAACATATATTCTGGCTATATTTCCTGAATTAAATTGACAATAATCATATATCATTCCCTAAATTTAGGTCTGGTTGGTATTATCGGTTTAAAAATCTTTCTGCACAATGGATAAAGAATCCAGCAGATATGTACTCAAGAAACAAATATTGTTGAATGCTTTAACTTTAAGCTTAGTTATTGTTAACTTTGATAAATTGACAGATTACCAAATAGCAATTGATAGTTATTGATGGGCTAGATTCTGATTAACTGAGAAAATATTAGGGATTGGTTGACGCAAACTTGATCAATGGCTTCACCTGCTATTGGCTGCAACTTGTTTTCTCTTGCTTGATTAAAGAGCAGAATAACTCAAATAATATTTACATACCCTTGCAGCTGGCCAAATCCCAAGAATCAGGTTTGAAATTCTCTCAACAACATTTTTCCTCATCAAAGATTCTTCAGGCGATGGTGACATGTATTCGCAAAAGTCATTTATTTCAACATGCAAACTATAAAAAAGAGAAATTTGTGAAACATTGTGTAACAGTTGAACATTCAAAAGTTGAATTTTCGGTAATTAAATAATAGGGATTGATTCCTGTTCACACAGAAAATGGTAAAAACACAGGTGAAAATAAGTTTTTTGGGTAAGACTGCACTAAACTTGGACTAAAGGTGGTTTTCCAATGATCAAAAATTGTTTGTTCAATGAGCAAATAATTGTTTCTTTCAAAATTCAGTTGGACCAATCCTGTTTTCTCAAATGCTGGTTTTGTTATGCAAAGTTTGTTGCATCATGAAACATTTATTGCCTAGTGGAAACCCTGAGGGGGGTTACCTCATTGTTCAAAATACTAGATATGCTACCCAAATGGGTTACTTTTTCAACCAGAAGTTCCCTACATATGGGTCTGTTTTTCATACCATACCCCTAGATATGGGTTGTACCTTTCAAATAAGCTGTTAAATTGCTAAAAGGACGGGTCCAAAATTTCATGATTTTCCTAAGTGGGTGGGTCTTTTGGTCTAAAGTGGATGGTGGGAATGGGTCATTTTTGAAAACCTAAGGTGGCACATCTATTCAACTTTCAACGGAAGTACCCCCTGCGGTGGAAACCTCACCCTGTAGGAATATTAGGTTTTAGAAAACATAAGCCACCCTAATTCTATTTGGTGAAATTGGGCAAAACCAAAAATATCTCAAAGACTTTTTAGCCAAGGATTAAACCATGCAATTTCAAGGGATTTTGTCTGGAATTATTTACCCAGCCTTGTCTCGGCAATTTTACTTGTTTAAATCCTATTTGAATTCTTTTCACAAGGAACTTTAATCTCAATTAAGACCTTCACTTCATCAATCCAGCTTTTTCCCCAGTTTTTTGGGCACCTGGAAATTTGCAAAGACTGTTGTAGCAATATCTGTTACTATGTTTTTGATCTTTTGATCAGACCCAGCCCACCTTCTTGATATGTTCTGATAGTAGTATCAATATATAAACATGGGAAATGGACAAGATAACATTACTTCTGTACTTTATCAGGGCAAATACCATTCTAACACACCCATTTTAATGGATCAATGATAAAAGATTTCTTTTTTTACAGTATCTTAGATTGAATGACTTTACAATTCTTTCTGTTTGATAACAGAGATGTTTCCTACTTGCAAACAACTTTACCTTGGGAAAAAATTAGGATTTACCAGCAAGGCATGAGAATTTTTGCTTGATCAACAGAATTTCTCCCAATTCAACAGTGGCAGCGCCAAACGCAAAAAACTGGAGGGGGCAAACCAAGATGGGAATCTGGGGGCGTAGCCCCAGGAAAAACTGTCAGGACCACATCTTTTTTTAACTCAGAAAACGCCTTACCCCTCCTTAGACACTTTCTCAGTGGATTAAAACAAATTTTGAGACTAACCTCAGAGAATAATGGAGGGGGGCCTTGTATCAGCACAAATTTGCTCAATTACGTGAAAACTCCCTGACATGCGTGAAAATGAACTTAAAAAATTAACTAAAATTTCAGCTGCAAGACTTTTTTCAATTTTTCAAACTTACCCAGGGACTTTTAAGAATCTCAAGAATTACAACAACAAAATGCAAAAAATACCTCATCAATCTTTCAATAGAAAAATAAAGTTTGATGATTATATATAGCGCTAGTGCATTTGCTGCGATGATTTTTCAAAAGGGGATATATTTTTTAGTTACCCTGTATATATGTTTGTGAACATAGGAGTTTGTATCTTTGCATTAATATTGGGACATTAAGAAACCAAGGACCGAGATACAGGGGGGCTCTGGCCCCTCCAAATTTTCCGATAGCTGGTGGTTAAGTTTCTTTATTTTTATTTGGCATTTCAGCAAAGTAGATAGGTGTTCCACATTCCTCTTTAATTGTTGTTCTTCTATTGCGATAGACGTTATCATTTGTTATGGCAATTTGCCATTCTAGCAAGAAGTAGAGCCATTCTGAACCAATTTGAAGGGCGTGGTCTCAAAAGATTTTCTGCAGAAGTACCTTTCTGCCCCTTAAAAATTTTGGCTCTGTTCCTCCATCTACCAGCTTGCCACTGCTCCCTCCAAACAAATAATTGTATCTCGGTCCCTGTAAGAAACCACCAAGATAAGAAACCTTAATCATTTACTGCCATGCTTTCTCATATCTGTGCTGGGGCCCTAGCAGTCTCTTCTCCAAAAATGCAAATTTCACTGAGAATTCTCCCTTCCATAGCTAAAAGCAAGATACGATTAGCATGTATAATGACTTTCCATCCAAACACTGATCTCAATTTCAGTGCCACTGCAACCACCCACTGCATTATTGAGCCTACCCTGACAAAAGCACAGCCCTTTTCAAACATTTTGAAATCAGCTGAGAATTGTATCAATTTCATTGCGATGCAAATACAACTGGTTGACATTTTAAGGCAATGATATCCTCGTAGAAACTCTGAACTAACCCATAAGCATTCTCTGCGTATGTTTGTTTCTTCCACGGTGCATAAGTCAGCGAGGAAACATCTCCTGGTTCTGTGCAACCATTAGCAAGGTGTTCTCCATTTTCAACAGAACAATTTCCTCTCGACTTTTCAGCCTTATTTTTCTTCGCCTCTTGACTTTTCAGTTCTTCTTTTTTACTATCATTGAATGGAATAAACTCTTCTGCGCCTGCTGGAAGTAAATTCGGGAAACTACTCTCCAGATTTGAACAACTATTTGGACTCAGAAGTGGCGAGGTCGGAGACCCACCAGAGCTCATGGCTGCCGTTTGTATAATTCTCGACCAAGTCCGAAAGGCTGGTCCTTGATGCTCCGGCAAACAGTTATATGGCCGTAAATCGACAGCCATTGATAGTAAGAATAGACTATCGGGTTTCTTCTGTTACTATTAGTAGTAATATTGATGATATGATATCTTTAATGGCGATGATTCCCTTTTTAGTAGGTCAACGTCTTCTCTTCAGCTTCTCTTCTGTGGCCTAAATGATACTGCAGGCTTCCAGCACACTCGACTCCTGCGCAGTTCACCTCATAAATCCTACGCAGCACAGCACAGCACAGCACAGTCCATTTTCTCAACACAAATTTTCTACGGACAAACTTCCAAAAACCAAACGTCAGGAAATCTTGAAAGTCTTTTCAGAAAACAAATGGTCTGAATTTGAAACATTTGAATAAGTTGAAGAAAAAAAAATGCCACATGTAGTGCGTCTAGAAAAGGTGCTAAATGTGAACCAAGGCGAGAAGCCGACACATTTCAAGAATGTGCTGATAGTGAGACTATTGCCCCTATTGCCCTATTTCTGTTCATAGCAAGATGGCTTTTAAGTTATCCATTACCCCCCAGTTATCAATTCAAGTTATCAGAGTTGAAAGTCAGGCCAAAATTTATCGATTGATGTAGCAGAATTTTACACAAAAGGGTAGGGCAATACAATTGGTTGCACTCGTTCCTCCCTTTTGATAATAGCTCAATAGCTCTGATAGTATTGCAGAATAAACTTCACTAGATGCAGGAAATTCAGCTTCTTCTCTTGCAAAGCAGGGCTTCTAAAACTAAAGGGGCTATTGTGCTGAAAACATATAACCTTAGCTCAATCGACCGAAAAATGAAATGCGAAGCTCATGAGTTGCTTCGCCAATGACGTTAAAAATCTTTCCGTCTCCACTCGTGCACTTTATGAAAAACATTCCCCTACAAATTCTGCTTAATTCTGCTTGTTAGGCAATGTTTTGTGACTGGGGCCAGGCTGAAAATTGCTCTGAAAGAAAAGTTAGTTTCACCAGGCCTCTTACCCTGCTACCTTTTCAAACCGTCTATTTTTAGGGCTATGCTCAGAAATAAATTTTAGAGCAACAGAAAAGAAGAGACTTTGTGAAAAATTTTTGACAAATAAATTGTCCATAAAATACTGCTTCCAGCGCATGAATAACGAACATAATACTTCCCATAAAAAGAAAATCGAGTTTAAAGAACAAAAACCAATCTAAAAATCAAACTGCTTACAAAACCCGCTTTCTAGGATATCAACAGAACATTTATATATCGAATATCGATTAAAAATCTGATGACAACATATTCACAACTAACATGAAAAAACCAATCTAAAACTCAAACTGCTTATAAAACCCGCTTTCTAGTATATCAACAGAACATTTATATATCGATTACAAATCTGATGACAAAATTTTCACAACTAACATGAACAAAACATCGAGGGTTTGGCCATAGTTCTAAGCTACGTAGGCCCAACCTCGTCCCAGGGCCTTTCAAAAGGACCTGGGGACGAGGTTGACGTAGGCCACCCTTTCAACATAATAAAACATAATCAACTTTCTATCTTCTACAAAAACAAATGAAAAAATAGATATCTACACTTTGATTGTTCGAATTATATTTTTAAAAGACGAGAAAAACTTTTAAAGTTTTATTCCAGCAAAAAAGAGATGACTGTGTGGTATATCTTTCTTCTAGTAAAAGTGTTACTGTGAACTAGCCTCACTGCATAAGGCCCTCAACTTACGCTCATCTCATTGAATTGCTGTTGTTGTTGTCGTTGCAGCTGCAGTAGTTGTAGCGTTATCAGTGCAGTCAAAGAGCGAAACTACGACATGTATTGAGGCTAACTGTGAACCACATGATAAATAACGCTTTTCAAACAAGACAGATGCCCGCTTATGTTCCATGGGACTTTGATAAATACGATTAAAAGTTTTGGGAGAATCAATTTCATAATAACGAAAACGTAAAGATATATCATATTATATTATATTATATTATATCCCCCTGCTTCTTCTCCCCTCTTCCTCCCCTGGTGATAGTCATTAAGCATTTATCTTTTCGTTCTGGAGTGTATCTAAAAGGTCTTGTCAACGACCGTTTGGAATTTTCGAGATTTTACCAAAAAAGGCAAGGATAGTCGCTCAGGAATTTGATTTATGAAGGCAAATGGATTATGGATGGACGAGGAACTAACGAAATAAATCTTGTATCTTATATCTTGAATAAAACTTACGAAGAAAAATTGCGAATTGCTCCGTAAATTTACAAACAATAAAATTACTCGAGATTCAGTCAATAAAAGTACGAGTAAGAAATAAAATTAGTTCATATTTTAGGTTTCATGTTTTCTGGTTATCCACTGAAATTCAGCTTTGTTTTGAATCCGGCAGGGGTGCGGTTGACAGGAGCTTCTTTTTTCATACCAGGAGTCAGTTCCGGATTGACTGGGCACATCTATGAAAGAAGCAAGTAAATTTATCATGATTTTAATTGGACCGATTTTTTTCTGGTTGCTAAAAAAATTGCCTGTGAGAAATTTTATTTTAGTCCAGAGAAACCAAAGCAGCAAATCGATATTTTGCATTGTAGGGCGTCTAAATTAGCCAAAGTTCATCAAATGTGGTAGAAATTAGCACATTCCTAGGAAAAAATTCAAGGATTTTGTAAGTGGCCAAAAGCTGTGTTTCTTCTGATGTGAAAATCTTAATCGACAAAACATGTTAAAATTGATGCATCAACAGTCTGCCGAGTGAGCGGAGAAAAAATGATATGAGCATTTAAGTAATTGATGTGCACGTAAATAGAATAAAACAAAATAATGGTTTTTTTTTATTTTTCTTGTAAATTCTTGCATATCAAATCAGATTTAACACGATGGAGGCAGGCGACAGTTGGCTGACTTGAGTAGAATTTCTAGTTTCAATGCCGTGCTATTAAAAACAAATTTTCTTTTTTTGACTGATTCTCACGTACTTGTTTTACAAATTCACTTCACAGTAAGCAGTTTTTTATCTACCAAGCAGTTAAATCGGTCTTTTGATGTCTGTCTCGCTTATGACAAAAATACAAGTAAAGTTTTTGAACGAAAAGATCAAACTTGAAAACACGAAATTGAATTCCTAACGAAACATGAATCACAAATGTAAAAATTATTGCATAGCAATCAGAAACGCATAAAAAATTCATGGCTTAAATTTGGTGTCTGCCAAGAACTCATGTGCTCAGAAAAACAATCTTAATATATTTTATAGGCCATTTCAAACAAAATTTTAGCGCAATTAGCAATCAGACAGAAGCTGGTTTCGACTTGACTTGCTCCAAGTCTAGTCCGTGGTCTATCAGAGATCAATAAAACATAACTTCTGCGGGGGCGTAAATCGTGACGATGACGCTGCGAAGGAGCTTTCGTTTTCCGTTCTCCTTCGCATCATCCTCGTCAAGATTTACGCCCCCGCAGAAGTTATTATGTTTTATTGATCGCTGATAGACCACGGAATAGACTTGGAGCAAGTCTAGTTTCGACAGAATGGAGATCCTTAATCTTCACTTGAAGTTGTGGCTGTTAAAATAATGTGAAGAAATGTGTTGAAATAATACTCACTCTAGGTGAAGGTTGTTCAGTGTCTTTACACCATTTCTCAAAACACCTAAGAATATAAAAAAATTACAAAAACAGTACCACTATTAAAGTTAGTTGACGGAGCTAAAGCCAACGTCATTCCAAAAATAGTTTCAATTCAACTCAATTGAAATTTAGTACACAATTGAATTGGCCAATCAGCGCTTGCCTTTCCACGCGTGACTGAAGTGATCACGTGAAATTGGAACCACAGAAACAAACTGATCACGTGAAATTGTTGATCAAACAAAGTTGGTCAATTTTCATTGGCTAAGATACCAGATCTATTTTTATCTTACCCAGTCCCCTGCATATGCAGCTCTGAGTTAGCTATTTATCTCCGTCAACTAACTTTAAGGGGAAGCAAATCTGCAGAAAAACCATGAAAAATACTTCCGGAGGTTACACAAACAAATCAACTTTTAATTGACTAGCAATAGTAAATACTATAGTGCCCCTCACCTTCCCTAATAATTTTGATGGATTTTTTTCCCCGACCCGCCCCCCGCTCCATTCCCTGTTCCCCGTTCCCCGCTCGCTGTTTCGAACAAAGCCTCGTAATCAGTCTTTGGTGCAAACAAACCTATTTTCATCACAAGGTAGTGTTGACGTCAATGGCAACGAGCAACAAAGCCTTTTGCTTTCATCTAATTTCTCAGGAATGTCTTAAAGTGAATATGACGCGAAAATTTTTATTGATGAAAAAGGTCAAGTTGAGTGTGCTGATTTCAAATATCAACATTAAACTTTCAAATACTAAGCCGTTTTTTAGATATCGCCGTTTGAAAGTCAACTTTCAGCTCGAAAAAGTGTCCGGGAAGGTTTTGATTCGTGACGTCAGGAGTTTGGGGAAGTAGACTGGAGATGCCAAAACAGCAAGGAAAAGTGCAATAATGAAAGGAGTTCTTGAGGTTTCAACGATGTCAGATAGCAAATATTCACACTCATATGCTTCGAATACGATGGCATTTATATTCTCACACTATTTTAGGAATTAATTGTCGCCTGTTGTACACCTAAATTCTATGAAACAACAGAATAGCACTCAATTACTTTCTGTGATTCAACGGGTGAGGTCTGTATTCAACTGCGGGGATATTGGATCTGGGCTTTCAGCATGACTCAGTTAGAAAACAATGAAATACAATAGGCATATTAACACAACTGGGCGATTTCAGATCGTAAACAGAAATGCCAAGGTCACAACTTAACATCGCAGGAATCTTTGCATATGTTTTACAGTGCCAAAAAGCCACATGTTATAGGAAGGGAAGAAAAATGCAGGATTATGTGTGCCAGAATCAGCGCGAGATCGCCTTAGAGACTGCATTCCATAACCACTGCTTGTTGAGTCTTTGGTGAACGATGTCTACAGGTTTAGGCCATATTCGTATTTGTCGAAGTTTTATGAGGCTCAAAGATACTGAACAACAACCTTGCCTCGGTAAGTTTTAAATTTGTTATTCATGCTGTCGAGTTGCTGTCGAACTAATCCAAAGACAAGTCCGATGCAAGACCTGTCTGATCAGTCTTTTGATGGTAGAACCGCCTAAAATTATAGCTTGGATATCATAAGCCTGGTCAAGCTTCATTCCCAATGAAAGCCTTGGTCCCATTAAGTACCGAAATTCGTCCCTTTATAAAGCTAAAAANAAAGAATGTAGTCTGTCTTTGCGTCACTCTTATTAAAAAAATGAATTAGAAAGAAATAAATCACCTGATCTTTCCTCACTTTAACAGCAACATTTGGGCCACTTTTGTGATAAAATCTGACATAATCCATAGGGTTCTGATCTTTCATTCCGTAATTAAAATTGATGATCTGTAAATAAAAGGGGGAATAATAAAAACAGCCTTTAGAATACCATAAGGGGGGTTGAAAACCACGACTACATAGAAGAGTATGCTAACAAACATTAAAGGGTTAATTGACTTGGGAAAAGAAGTCCAGGGCTACTAACGTTGGTCTTAACGCCCATGAACCATCAAAAGCTACTATAGAGTTCTAATAGACAACAGCTTAGCGAAGCCATTAAAATGTAGGCAGGATTTCAACTGCCTGCATCTTAAAGACACATAGCTAACCATGATCCTTTGCAGCTCTAAATTCAACTTCCGTATGATATGAAAGTCGCTTCTGGCCTAGGTACTCTTTGTTGTCATTCAGGGCGCAAAGGATCATGGTTAGCAATGGGTCATTAACTTACATTCTTCGTAAACATATCAATAGTGTAAGAGATCCAAGGTTATTTTTCGGGTATAAAGATATCGACCATCTCAAGCATTTAATATACTCACATGAACGATGAAATCTGAAGCATGAAGATTATTCCATCCCTCAATGATTTCATTTGCAATGTCTTCAGGTTTTCTCTGAAACAAAGAATTACCCTACTATAAACTGGACTCCAGAAAAGATAAGACGATTTTGGTAATACCAGTATTTAAGTAAATATCAGAATACATATTTCACCAAGACCATGCATGGCAAAGATCCTTTTGTGGGTCGGGATTGAAGAAGAAACAAAATAAAAGGAAAACGAGAAAGGAGAAAAATTTTGAAGATGATCTTGAAAGTTGTCTTGGCAGTAAAAAGTTGGTAAAAGCTGCGTTATCCAACTGACGTCTAAATTTAAACTAGAGTGTTACGGTGCAAAAGAAACACAGTCTTCAAACAAATCAACATATTGTAATTCACTTTGGGAACCTAGTTACTGCTACTGATAGTAAAGTTCTAAAGTACGATATAATAAAACTTACAGATTCTTTGCCATCTTTAAGGATCGTCTGTCCAACCAATTTATAAAGATCCCTTGTCATGATTCGTTTCCAAATTGCTTGAGCCTGTAAATGTAAGTCAATTCTTCAGTAAAGCATGCGCCATAGGATACATGGATAATCATTAAAATCATCAATGTTAAAACAATGATATAATCTCACTTACTCGTGTCTTTTCTGCCCATTTTATTATTCGCCTTGTATTCACAGCTACGAATTTAGGCCTTCCTTCAGTCGCACGCTTACACGGCTACAACAACGGCGCATTTAGGTTGTTGTTGTCGTAGCCGCGTAAGCGTGCGACTGGAGGAAGGCCTAAATTCGCAGCTGTGAATACAAGGCGAATAATAAAATGGGCAGAAAAGACACGAGTAAGTGAGATTATATCATGTTTTTAACATTAATGATTTTAATGATTATCCATGTATCCTATGGCGCGCGAGTAAAGTTATAGTTTCCAGTGCATGTTTCGATGCCCATCTTCAAATAAAAGTACACAGTCGCATTTTCTAAACTGGACCGTATAATGATGAACTTCTACGACAAGTGTAGACAGAAATCCTTCTTCGATGTAATGTACTATCTTATTCATAACAACAACAACAACCTACAAAAAACTGTATGTCTTGTACATCTTATGGAAAGGTCTAATTACGTGCAATAACCCCACAGTTCCCTAAAAATTCAATTTCATTTTGAAAATGTTTTAGTTTGTTGACTCAATAGACGATTCCGGAAAAGATGGCGTCGAGGGGCATTTGACCAAGATGCATTGCGTTTGATGATCGAATTTCTATAGAATCACTGTTGATTCCATTATAGAACGCAATGCATCTTGGTCAAATGCCCCCCGACGCCATCTTTTCCGGAATCGTCTATTGTTAACATATTAGGATTTTCTCAAAAGAATAGTTTTATCACTTATCTATATCAGATTGAAGAAATGATAAAACTATTCTGTTAAGAACATCCTAATTTCATGCTTACGTCTTTCAAATTAGGATCGTCTGACGCAGCAATCATCTGGAAAATGCTATCATTGATTTTTGCATATGCAACCATATCATTCACAGCTTCAGACATTCGAAGTTTTTCCCTGAATAAAAGAGATTAAAAGAATTATATAAAACGCAAAAATTCTCACTTCTGAGTCTGACGTCAGTTATAACATGTACTTTGCGGCAACAGCGAGAAGGAACATGTTAGAAACGATTATAAACTTACCCATTGCTACCAGTTATTAAATAGTATGGGTCCGCTTTGAGAAGAATTTCTGAGAACCTACGAGAAACAGAGGAAAAAGAAATATTAGATTTTCAATGAAAAAGTTAACTTTGTTGCTTATCCACCAATAAAATATTAAATTTCTTCACAACATGAAAATATCAAAATTACTTGTGTGATAATATTCAATATTAGCTTCAAATTCAATTCAATTCTATTCGCAGAATACAACAGCCTAATACAATGTAATATAAAAAATATGTATTCTACACGACCCAAGAGAAGCAGAGCTTATCTATCTTGGGCCGTAAATCAAACACGCAGCATAAGATGCGTGGATAATCATAAACATGATATAATCTCACCGCAGCGGTGGCGCATTTTAGGTTGTTGTTGTTGTAGCCGTGTAATCATGAAAAAGATATAATCTCACTTATTCATGTCTTTCTGCCCATTTTATTATTCGCCTTGTATTCACAGCTACGAATTTAGGCCCTCCTCCAGTCGCACACTTTACACAGCTACAACAACAAAAACCTAAAATGCGCCACCGCTGCGGTGAGATTATATCATGTTTATGATTATCCACGCATCATATGGCGCGTGCTTCAAAGCTAAAAATCTTCTCAGCTTAGGTTCTGAAAAGCTATCTCTCTCCCTAAATGTTTTCCGTATTCAAACGATCGCAAGTCATGCCTCCTCACTGACTTATTACGTGCTCACTGACTCACGCAAAAATTCTTTCATTCACTCTGGACAGATCTAAATGTATCTCAAATGTGAAATGTCCGCGACTATTGCACTGCCTTCGACAGGAAATATGTCGTATGGACTTGAGGAAAAAATTACTTACATTCTGTCGATAATTTTCCCAGTCTTATGTTGGTATGCTCTCCGATGAAGACTATTTCTCGTATGAAACATATCATATAACGTTCCAGCTTCCTACAATCAAAGAAAACAAATATGGAACACAGATAATGGGACGGAAACAGCTCTATTTCACCAAAAAAAACTNGATTGAAGAAGAAACAAAATAAAAGGAAAACGAGAAAGGAGAAAAATCTTGAAGATGATCTTGAAAGTTGTCTTGGCAGTAAAAAGTTGGTAAAAGCTGCGTTATCCAACTGACGTCTAAATTTAAACTAGAGTGTTACGGTGCAAAAGAAACACAGTCTTCAAACAAATCAACATATTGTAATTCACTTTGGGAACCTAGTTACTGACTACTGATAGTAAAGTTCTAAAGTACGATATAATAAAACTTACAGATTCTTTGCCATCTTTAAGGATCGTCTGTCCAACCAATTTATAAAGATCTCTCGTCATGATTCGTTTCCAAATTGCTTGCGCCTGTAAATGTAAGTCAATTCTTCAGTAAGTTATAGTTTCCAGTGCGTGTTTCAATACCTATCTTCAAATAAATGTACACAGTCTTATTTTATAAACTGGACCGTATAATGATGAACTTCTACGACAAGTGTAGACAGAAATCCTTCGTCGATGTAATGTACTATCTTATTCATAACAACAACAACAACCTACAAAAAACTGTATGTCTTGTACATCTTATGGAAAGGTCTAATTACGTGCAATAACCCCACAGTTCCCTAAAAATTCAATTTCATTTTGAAAATGTTGGAGTTTGTCGACTCCATTGTTGACATATTAGGATTTTCTCAAAAGAACAGTTTATCATTCCAACAGTTTTAAACGAACAGATTTAAGAAATTATAAAACTGTTCTGCTCAGAACATCCTAATTTCATGCTTACGTCTTTCAAATTAGGATCGTCTGACGCAGCAATCATCTGGAAAATGCTATCATTGATTTTTGCATATGCAACCATATCATTCACAGCTTCAGACATTCGAAGTTTTTCCCTGAATAAAAGAGATTAAAAGAATTATATAAAACGCAAAAATTCTCACTTCTGAGTCTGACGTCAGTTATAACATGTACTTTGCGGCAACAGCGAGAATGAACATGTTAGAAACGATTATAAACTTACCCATTGCTACCAGTTATTAAATAGTATGGGTCCGCTTTGAGAAGAATTTCTGAGAACCTACGAGAAACAGAGGAAAAAGAAATATTAGATTTTCAATGAAAAAGTTAACTTTGTTGCTTATCCACCAATAAAATATTAAATTTCTCCACAACATGAAAATATCAAAATTACTTGTGTGATAATATTCAATATTAGCTTCAAATTCAATTCAATTCAATTTTATTCGCAGAATACAACAGCCTAATACAATGTAATATAACAAAAATATGTATTCTACACGACCCAAGAGAAGCAGAGCTTATCTATCCTGGGCCGTAAATCAAACACGCACCATAAGATGCGTGGATAATCATGAAAAAATATAATCTCGCTTATTCATGTCTTTCTGCCCATTTTATTATTCGCTTTGTATTCACAGCTACGAATTTAGGCCCTCCTCCAGTCGCACACTTTACACGGCTACAACAACAACAACCTAAAATGCGCCACCGCTGCGGTGAGATTATATCATGTTTATGATTATCCACGCATCATATGGCGCGTGCTTCAAAGCTAAAAATCTTCTCAGCTTAGGTTCTGAAAAGCTATCTCTCTCCCTAAATGTTTTCCGTATTCAAACGATCGCAAGTCATGCCTCCTCACTGACTTATTACGTGATGACTGACTCACGCAAAAAGTCTTTCATTCACTCAGGACAGATCTAAATGTATCTCAAATGTGAAATGTCCGCGACTATTGCACTGCCTTCGACAGGAAATATGTCGTATGGATTTGAGGAAAAAATTACTTACATTCTCTCGATAATTTTCCCAGTCTTATGTTGGTATGCTCTCCGATGAAGACTATTTCTCGTATGAAACATATCATATAACGTTCCAGCTTCCTACAATCAAAGAAAACAAATATGAAACACAGATAATGGGACGGAAACAGCTCTATTTCACCAAAAAAACTACCATCATATTTCAAATGACTCTAGTTGTGAGTAAAAACAGATAGTTCATCGGGTAGTTCATGAACAGGTTGAAAGCAACACTTTTTAAGAGAACGTATCCACAAACTATAATCTATATCTATATCTAATCTAAATGTTATTGAACTATAAACATCATTTTCCAGCGTCTAAGAAATAAAGCACTAGACTAGAACTCTCTCGAACGATGTTTGTTGGAGAGTACTTGGATAGAAAAAAATTTGCTGACCTTATCTCTTGTGCAGATTTGTTGTTCCCCATCAACATCCACTACTCTGGCAAATTTTACATATCTCCTGTGAAAATGTTAAACATTTTTAACACAAAAAATTCCTTGATAACAAAGAAATCGAACGACAACTATCCTGTTATACGATAAAATACAAAGTTGCAATTAATGCTTCGTCTCTTCGTGATACTGGAAAAACGAATTTCGTACCAAACAATTAGAGTTGACACCTCTTTGATTGAGAAAATTATTCTAAGCATTAGGAGGACACAAAACTCTTAACCATGTGAAAAAATTTCATTGAGAAAACAGACAGCTTTAGAAAAGAAAATCTGAAACATTTTACTGTAGTTGGAAAATTGTGAGATAGCTCTGAAGTAAATTTGAATTCGATTTGATCACTTTAAATCGTAAAAAGATTACTGTAAAATAATAACAAATTCATGAAATTTTGAGACACTTACTTGTAGTCAAAGTTATTTGATATTCCCAAATGATAGCAATCACGTGCAAAATAATCCCATTTATCAACATCTATTCCAGTTTTCTTATTTGCAACAATCTACAAATAATAAAAATAAAAATTTTTCAAACAAACGATAAGTCCACAGAATTAAAACAGACTGTTTATTACCAATCATTCTAATATACAGTGTGAGTAAATAATGTGAATCAATGTAACAGTTAAAACCAGAGTTCGTATCAATTCAAAGGTCCCTGACTTTCTATCTTCAAAATCTCTCCATAAATATTCTTGACAGATAACATTTTAGATATCGAAATACTTAGAAAATGATGTTAAACAAACCTGATATAGATAACTTTTGTCTTTGCCTCTTCCCTTGTAAGGCCATTCCTAAAGTGAAAAATACAATCTGCTTCAAACTCATCGTTGAAAGCAAAGATTATCAAGAATAAAGATTCCGACGCATTTGAATTTCAAAAACTCCCAACGTAATTCTACACCTTACAATTTTGTTTTACATACGCCCAAAAAGCAATAACCAGCGCTGAATGTTATTGAGCTTTTTTACATCATCAACATAAACTGAGAGTTGTTCCTTCCTTTTTATCCAGATTCCTCTTCGTTTGTGATGTTTAGAAAAGGCACCGACAGGCATATATACAGACTCTTCAGTAAGGGGAACATTATGAGAAACTTACGAGGAAATACAATCAGAGAAAAGATTGTGTTTGGAGGAAAAGAAACCTTGAAACCATTAAAAGAAGACAAATAAATGATGTAAAAGTTTTGAAGGGGAAATAAAACTAACCTGGCTTTCTGGATTTTCGCAACCAGCTACCATTTCTTTGATGAACATCAAATCTCTTTCGTTTAAGTTCCATTCTTCAAAGAAAGGCCATAAATTGTTGTCTTCGATCAAGTAATCCAGCATAGCAATGGAAGCATTTTCATGCTGCAAAAATACGATAAACGAGATGCTAGGATGGATTTACACTCATTACATAAGTCTCAGTATCGCTCATTGAATTGGATGGTTATCGCTCGAGAAAATTAAAAATCAGATTAAAAATATTGAACGAATACAAGGAATCAAGTCGTAAGTCTAGGATGGATTATGAAGGATGTTGAATTGCAAATACAACAGGGAAAAATCTGTCAAAATGTCTTCTTAACTCAAGACTACTTAAAAGTACGTTCTAAGACAGATTTCAGCAAAAAACGTTGCTCCGTGCAACATGCCTAAAGATGGTCATGAGTAGGTAGACTGACTACTTGAGTCTGAGTTTTCCGCATTAAATTGAATGGTTTCAAACTTAGAGAAAATAGAAAACTATTTGTATGAGAGAAAATAAAAAATCTGATTAAAAACATTGAACGAATACAAGGAATCACGTCGCCAGTCTTAGTCATGACTCCGTTTCATGAAAGTTGCAGTGAGGCAGTTTCACAAGAAACAGATTTGGCTTCTACTCTGGTCATAGGCGAAGCAAAGCCAAGAAATAATTTCGATGTGAAATATACAAACAGAAAATTGTGTTTGGATGCTACAGAAGGATATAAAAGATAAACTCTCTGTATAAAGATTGAAACTAAAATCAAGAAGAGTCCAGAAAAAGTCACGGCTACAAGGCTGTGAGCCGGAGAAAGGTTTTGCTTGTTAACGTCATATTTGAGGAAGGTTTGGTGATTTTCATAAGAAACATAGGACAATTTTGGGTTATTTTGGCAGCAGCAACTGGTTTATAAATTTTAGGGTTATAAACAACGCGAGGAGTTCGAAAAATCTGGTTATTTTGACTTGATAAAGTGAGGAAGGTTTAACTTACGAAATTGGCATCCGGAGGAAGGTTTGACCTTTTTCTGGACTCTGAAATCAAGATTCCGAATAAACATACATTGTAATGATCAAAGGTCCTACAAAGTAGAGAGTCGAAAATTCTATACATACTTGCCATTGGAAACCGGGTCTTGCCATCGGGATAAAAATTCCATCAAAGAGATGTGAGAATGGTCCATGACCTGAAAAGAGGCAATTTTCGATTTAGTCAACAAAGACCCTACTGATCTGATCTCTACTCATGGACTTTTCCTGCCGCTTGCCGCTATGAAACCATATGCTATTCAGTTCAATACAACTAGTCTGTTGCTGTTGTTGTACTGCAATAATGCAACATTATTGCTTGTGTACTGGATTGTGTACAGTAGTACAGTACAGTAACAGTAGTAATAAAAATAATGCAATAATGATACTTCAAAAACAAGGACAAACTCTGTTTGAGATTGGAAGAATATTTTTGTGGTAGTTATAAATAAAAGAAATGTATCGCAAGACGAAAATGGCAAGTTTGGGGGTATCAAGAAAAAAAGCCGCCTTTTTCCTTCGATGTAAAATCAAGCCTCGTGAATTAAAGGAAATGAAATCACTAGGGGTCTGTTTATATGTAGAATATTATATATAAATTAGCAGAAAAGTGGCAATACACCTGTAAAAAGGCCCCTTCGTGTAATAATTTAGCAGCGCTGCTTACCTAAATCATGGCATAATCCTGCAATTTTGACGCACAGCAAATCTTCTGGTGTTATGCATAATCTAGGTTGCTTCTTGCAAAGGGTTTGACAAAGCTTTCCAGCCAGGTAACTCACACTGAAAAAGAATGTGGAAGTGAGACAGCCACTTTATCAACCTGGTTCCGAGGGCCAGTTTCCTTCGTCAATACTGGATTCAGCAGCCTCCTTTTGGGTCATGGGAACGAGGTTGCCACTTTATCTGAATTTGACACTGCGAAACACAAAACTCGATAGTTTACAACTGATTTTGTTTGAGGAATAAAACTAATCAAAACAGAGAAGCTTTCCTTCCGCCGCTTATTTACTATCTTCAGGTTGGAGACTAACACTTTAAAGGCAATTCTTTTACTTATTGTTTTTCTTTAATTAAACAAATAAAAACACAATCACTATGGCTTCTCCTTGACCGTATACACAAGAAGATAGATCTTTGTCGCTGGTAACTATTTACAGTAAAGAATTTCTTTCTATGAAAAAAGCCCACTTACCCGACTGAATGTTCAAATCTGTTGTGTGAAGCGCCCGGGAATACATAATAACATCCACCTATTTGAAAGAAGAAGTCGAAAAATCAAAATATGATAGTGGCTACAGTGGAAGAGTTTATTGTTCTTTTATGGTAAACGGAAGTATGGAACAAAATTGGTACTGCTGCAATCTTAAAATCGATAAACTGTTTTCTATAAATCGACAACACATGAACATCTACCAGGGGCAAATCACTTCTACGAGAATGTGTGTGACATTTTTAAACAAAAAAGTATTTAGAGATCTTTCTAGCGCTTTCCTCTCATTTAAAACATTTTACTAAAAATCTTTTGGAATCTCCGTGAGCAATTCAAGATTTAGCTGGTATTTCCTAAATCCTATCCAAAATGATTTAATGAAATGCATCGATTGAAAAGCTAACATTTCTTGCAATTTCACAAAGCTTGTACTGTACCTTAGAATATGACAGAAAAAGGGGGCTAAAATAGCAAAAACAATCCACCTACCAAGTTGCTTGATATCCCGAAGCCTTTGAAATTGTGGAGTATCGACAATCCTTGTACAAAGAGGATGCAATTCTATGTGACCGTGAATTGGATCATTGAAAACCTAAAGAGAAAAATAGAATTTCAGATATACGGTAAAATCTTTTTTCTAATTTATATGCAAAAATGTAAAGACACATGCTGCTTCGTCAATAGATGGTGGCACATTAAGGATAAAATATCTCAGAGCTCTGGGGATGTCAAAAACCTTGTTGAACAGAGAAAGAAGGATCAGCAAAAACCAAGTCAGCTTGTTCCACATTTGCCGGAATGTGCAGACTTCATTAAGCCATCAATTTCAACAAACTATAAGCCATTTGATAGTGAAAAAGCTGACTTAGATAACAAAATATCTTTCACTATAACATCGCAGCTTTAAAGGCATCTTCAGAAAAACTTCGAAGCGAAATCGCCAATTTTACTAATCAAAAGGTATGACCGATTGTGGCGAAATAAATTTTCGCATCTAATTTAGCCTTAGTATCGAATGACTTATTGGCAATTCATAGCTGCACATTTTGACAAACTTCGGACGATTTTTGGGACACCTTGCGTGCAGCAATATTTGCCAATTTCGATCCACTCATAACATAGCTTTGAAACCAGCTTAAAAAACAGCCTTCAAGGGAACTTCCCAAAGAATAAATGTTCGTGTGGTTTCCGCTGACGTTTCACAATACATGTTCGACATCACAGCTCAGCAAAATGCATGCCAAGACCTGTTACTAACAAGTTGTTTGAAAGAATCTACCACAGTGCTGGATTACCACCCCTACTGGTAGTAACTGGGGAAAACCCCATGCATAACAAATCTTAAATATGTTATTAAATTTTAGAAAACTGCAATAACTCTTGATCAAACGAAATAGGTCCTAGAAATTATGAAAGGCTCTTTTTCATATCAGAGTTACAGCTTTTAGTAATTTACAACATCTCGTGTAAAGCTGTTATATTTCGAAAGGACAACTTGATCATATTTGAAATATTCTATTGTATGACCTACACAGATGGTAGTACCCAGTTGCGAACTGTGCTATTTGTCAATGAGCCAAATATTGAAACTGAATTACACTATAGCAGTGAGTAAGTTGCGAGGAAAATTAAATAAGAATATCATAAAAATGTACTTCATGTGTTTTTCTTGCTATTTTTTGCGCTTCAATTCCCAATGTATGCCACTCTTACTACCCCCCACCCCCCAAACACAAGAAGGAAAGTTTTAAGATATCTCATTTCATTGTCCTCGCTACCTGCGGTTGAAGCGATAAACGTACCTTGATCGAAATTCCAAGGCCAATTCCATCATCTCCTGAGCTCGTGTCATCATCAAATTGAAGCCGAAGACTTTTATGACTCGCAAGCGACTCAACTGAACTGTTTATCTCGTCCTCAGGAGGCGGAATAACTGTCGCAAGCTTTCTCTTTCGTGTACTGCTTTCGTTCATCTTCAAACAAGCGACACAAGCAGGAAAATAGCCACTCTTTGATCTAGCATCCGTCAACCAGGAAGGAAGTAGGCCGAGCAAGACTTGTGTTTCGATTTCCACGAATTCTGACAGCCACTTTCATCTCCATCAAAACGAGGTCCAGTTCAACCCCTGCAAACATTAGCAAAATAAATGATCTAAAGGGCTACTTAAATCGTAGTAAAATAAGTAACTTTTCTATGTATAGATATATCTTTAGAGCAAAAACATGCTTTTTTATGATGGCCCTAAACTGTTTTAAAACAAGCACCCTCCCTTGGCATTTTTAAAAGTAGGCTGAGGAGCAATTTGCCCTTCTCAGCCTAACTCTATTTATTTTTTTCGATTTTTATATTGACTTTACATTTGTTTATTTTATGTATGAAATAACATTGTAACTAGGTAGTTTAGGATTTTCTTTTTGTTTAGTTAACAGGGCAAGCTGTAAAGCAGTATTTTAAATTGATGCTTTTACCCTGTATAAAGAATTAAAAATGAAATGAAAATTTGTTTATATGCGTCCTCAAAACATTTCGATCGCGAAAAGTTTGAAAATGCATTAGTCGTTTGGGATTAAGAGAGGTTGTTTTCGTACCAAGCCTCGACGATACGCCGCTTAAATAAAGGCCGCCATTACTGACATTTTCAAAATATCTGTATAAGGTGTTAGTCCAGACTCAGATCCTAAACTTCAGTCCAGATACACTTTTTCACACTCTCAATATTGATCTTATGACGATCAAAGGTCGAAATTTTACAAGGTAGTTGACCCTGAAAAATTACTAGGGGTTTCCCAGGACTATTTTCACGTAAGACCCTAAAAATTCAGCGTCTGTTGAAAAATAAGCACAACAAATAGCGCAACTGGTCGCAGAAGATGCATCAAGAGTGCTTAAACTTTTCTTGCTCATTCTAAATTCTCCATAAATCAATTTGAAAGGATATGGACTTGAATCATTGGTTTTTAGGTTAAGTTTTGATAAGGCAAATGGTCAGCTCAACGAATGAAGCAAAATAATCATATTAAAGTAACAAGTTTAAAATGGGAACAAACTCTCTGGTCATGTATTTCTAGCCATATAGTCAAAGAAAAAGCAGACTTTTGGTTCATTAATAATGACCGTACTGCTTCAGCTTGCTTCATGACTACCAAATTGCGCTCAGTCGTAGCGCGAGGGCCACACAAGCGATTTGGCTTAACTCAACTTCAGTCCTTGGCTTAGGCCTCGACTTAATTTTGCTAAAGCCTCTTTGACACATTGACAGAATCGTCTACCAACTTTGCGAATCGGTTGGGTGGTTCTCTGGGTGCGATTTTGCGGGCGGGTGGTGCATTTCCCCTGATTCACCCAGTACTTTTTTTATCTCTCTATGTAATGGCCACCAGGTTGACATAGTCTATTGCTCCCGGTGGTATCGTCCTTGTAAAGTTTGTAGAGTAGTTTGTAAGTAGCGTAATTAGTAAATTTGTCTTGTAAATTTTTAATGGAAAATAAAAAAAAAATTGCGTTCAACAGGGAACAGCATGCCCACATAACTTCCAGCAGAAATGACAAAATTTTAGAAAAACGTAGCAGTCTGCAAGCTGACATTTTTTTAACTACAATGCTAACCACTTACAAATCAATGAAACAAAACAAAATAAGTAGCAGCGCCAAATGTTCCAATGTTTTACCAAATTCTTTTGTGCGTCCTTTCTCAGTAAGCTTCGTTGCCTACACCCCTGTCTAAGTGCCCCGGCACATTCCACCCCCGTGATTTCCCAAGTGATAAAAGAAGCAAAATCTGCCCCAGGACAAGATGTGAATCTCTCCGGCACAAAATGCCTCACAAGAGAAACCTCGGCTGCAAATTGTGCAAATCCTGGAGAGAAATTTGAGAATTCATTTCCACGGAGATACAGTTCCCCATCAAAAAATGTACTGTCCTTGGTACAAAGTTGGATCTCCCCGGCGAAAATTTAACTTGTTTTTTTATCACCAGGACCCCGTGAACATTTTACCTCTCACCGAGGCACTTAGGTTTGCCTGTTGCAAGGTGCATCTAATTTCTCCAAGAATATTGTAAGAGTTCCACAGATTCAAATCCAGATAAAACAAGATATATACTCGCTACGCAACCCTTACAACAATAATACATACGGAACAGCTGAGCTGCTTCGAACATTAAGAAAACCCAAGACTCGAGTTGTTTTCATAGACTCAATACATGTCGTAGTTTCGCTTTTTGACTGAACTGATAACGCTACAAATAATAACTGATAACCTCACTGCAGCGACAACAACAACAGCAATTCAATTCAATGAGCGTAAATTGAGGGCCATATGCAGTGAGGCTATTGTTTTCATGCAACAGATAAATGGGTCACTGGGACAACTACAAAATCTTATGCAGGCAGAAGGCATGTCCTTCCTCTCGATGAAAGCACAACTCGGCGAAGCAAATTCTGTACATTGCAAGGGGTTGGCGATAATATTGTCCTTTCTAATGAATTTGACCCTAATAGCTAGCTATTAAATGAATAACCTTAAGATTACCAGAGATCAGATAGCACGTGGAAATTCAGATGGCATTTCACATTTATCTAACAGTAACGTTTATCTTAAACATAAGTGCATGAAATTTTGACTTAGGGAAAGCTTAACATTAACAGAAAACAGACAGCGAGTTCAAACCGAAAATCATTGGCCTTGTATATTACTGCTTTATCAACTCAGCTACTGGGCTATCTATTCTCCTCGTTACGTAATTATGACTTTATCTCTCATCAGTGGAGGCCACTATGGCAAATGCTAGGGGGGGGGGGCGAAGCTATTGCTTCTGATAAAATGCATTGTTCATTCCTATTGTTTTCAAACAAAATATCATCGTTTTCTCCAACATTGGGGGGAACGCACTCCCTTGCCCCCTCCTGTCCGCCACTGTCTCTCATCCCATTTATTCAAAGAAATCACATCAGATCAGCTACTTCGTTCGCAGAAACATACATTTTCAATCTTGTTTTCAAATCATAATATCAATGCAAACACTTCAACATAACACAGTTTCTATACGATTGCGATACAACGAACTATCAGAAAAATGTAAGTAGGTAAAATCCAGTATATAATGTTATCATCTGTGTCCAATGTATCTTTAGCGGTTGCAACAAGGATCACCAAGAGGCCTACAGGAAAAAAGGAAAATGGTCTGAATAATTAGTTATCTGAAACCAGTTTTGCAAAATGCTTGGATTTTGACTTAAGTATAATTCTTGGAGAGTCTTGAGGCTATTTAACATCTTTTTGAGAAAGCTGAGCACAGTTAGAGCCCATGTCTCGCATGAAATCTTCAAATGATTGCATCGAATTGCATACCCTCTCTGGCTTTGTGCCAATTATCCCTGGCTCTGATCGAGTTTCAATATAGAATACCAGTCTAATAGAGGTTGCTTCGAAAGAGCTGGAGACAAATTTTGTTACATTTTTAACTGCTATCAAATGATTTCATAGTGAGATCCGTGTCTGAAGAAATTGTTTTTCAAGAGTGTTTTACTATGGTTTTCAAACTTCTCAAACTTCCAACGCATCAAATTCTGACGCTTTATTTTTATTAATTAACCGAAATATGTTGTCTTAATAATACGAACAATATTCATGGAACAAAGAGATTACAAAGGAGACTGGGCTCAGGGCAAACAAAATATTCAAAACTGTAACTCTTGATTTTTCCGTAGCATTTGGGAGGGAGGTTGAGGGTCAAAGAGATCGAAACGGGATATCGGGATCAACCTTTAAAAAATAGTCTGGATCGAGCGACATTTTTGTACATCTGTAGGAATTCGTCGAATTTTCGAACGTATACAACACTTAGGAAGCTCTCGCTCGAACGTCCCCAATCAAAAGGGTAGCAAAATGCTGTTCGATCCAAATTGTTTTGCAAAATAGCTAAACGTCGATTGTCTAGTGACGCCATGGGAAGGTGCTCAATCCTATGAATCATGGGATCGTATGGGGGCTTGTTTACGCACGAAAACATAGCTTCGACAACTTCAAAATCGGATTGGAATTTGACTTCGAAACCCCCATACCATCCCGAGATACAACGCGAATAGCGCCTTTGCATTCGACTGCGGATTGGTCTATTATATGGATATGGGATACAGGGGAACGGGATAGTTAGATCCCCTAATGGGACGTGTTGTATTAATCAATGACTGTTCAGAAGTCCTAGCATACTTTTCAATTTTAAGATAATTCAGTAATCTACAGGACAACATAGGGCTTACCCTTCATAGAGGTCCCGTGTATCTTGGCATCGCTCCACCTCGTGGCCTGGTGAATCTGCTTTGGGCACCATATGGTGGCCTAGACGGTCTGGTACCCCTATGCCCTCTCGTCGGTCTAGGGTGATACTGCCCAACTTCATGTGGCCTAGATGGATGTACTTGTGCTGGTGGAGACATTGAGACAGGTGGTCGAGGCTGGTCATGTGATCGAGGATGGTCATGTGATCGAGGCTGGTCATGTGACACTGGCGGTGCTGCTTTATCCTTCTGCTCAGCGGCAACACGATGATCTTCCGTATGCACATGGATGGTTCGTTCTGCATCGTTAGCAATGTAAACATTACATGCAGTACAGAAGAACATCCCCCGTGATGTCTCCTCGTTCACCGTCCTGAGAACGTGCCTGAATTGATCATGGAACTCGGCGATTGGAACGTGCCGACCTTGTTCTCCTTGCCCAACGCCTGGGGGTAAATTCATGGCCGGATCATCTGCAGCGACGTTTTTTCTAAGTGGTGCAGGTGGCAAAGGAAGGAGGCCTTCCTGCCTTGGTGGTGCATCAACAGATCTTGGGGGCTCAATAGGTGGGTATTCAGGTGCCGGTGCCCCTCTCGCAGGTCTGTGTGATCCTTCTGGGAACTCTGCCTGCCATGTACGCTCTACGTAATGTACTTTATATGTTGATAGTTGCCCCATATCTCTTTCTGGCATTGGGCGATTATCTAACGGCTCACCCCTGTTACTTCCATGATAAGGTGCTTCTTCTCTGCCATACCTAGATATTGGAGGCTGCTGATCAGCAAGGGGCCGATGACCTTGAGAGAACCGTTCTTCTTGTCTATATTCTTGAGCTCTATAAGGTTGTCCTGGTGCGTCTTGCCTTGAATAAGGGGGCTCTACTGCTGGCCTGCTTTGAAATCTATCGGCTGATGTATTTCCATACCCTTCCCTCTCCCTTCTTCTGTCATGTTCCCAAGAATCTGCCAAGCCAGGGATTTGCCTTTCCCTCTCACCTGGTCTCTCCTTCTCTCCTTCCCTCTCCCACTCATATCTCCGTGGTTCTGGAGCCCAATCTCTTTCCACAGAATGGTCCGTTCTGTAACGGTCATCCACGTACCCTCTTTCACGCACCCCACCTGCAGCTCGATCTTGCGTAAACTGGGGAGGCATCCTCTCTTCTATACTGCGGGGTGGAATTCCTCTTTCTTCAAAATCCCTTCGAGGAAGGTCACCAGCAAGGGAAGCTCTAGGTGGTAATTCTCTCACAGGAACATCTCTCTCGGGAATTCTCTCAGGGAATCTCCTGTCTCCAGGAATCCCCCTATCTCCAGGGACCCTTTGTAAATGCTCAGTACTTTCTGGAAGTCTCCTTGGAAAACGCTCCTCTGCCTGGCTCCTATGGGGTAAACTTTCCTCTTCCTGACTTCTACTAACTGGGATCCCCCTGTCCCCACTAACTATCGGTGGCGGCCACCTATCATCTAATGAAGCAACTGGCATCCTCTTCGTTTCAACTGGATCTTGTTCTTTCCGTTGAAATTCAGTGACATCACGGCGAGAATCTTGCCCTCTGACCGGTTCTATATCATAGAAATCCTCCCGCCTCCTTAATACACCTGAACCCTCTCCAATAAATGCCTGTCTCTCACTATGGACTCTTGGGGCATCTCTAACTGGAGGAATGTCTTCTCTCGGCAGATCACCATGTCTTTGGAACGTCATTTCTCGGCTTGGCATGTTTTCTTCCGGATTTCGCCTCACAAATCTGTCCGGTTCATCGCTCATACCGGGTCGTGGCTCTTCCTGTCTACTTCTTTCGTAGGGATAGACATCAGGGAGATCTCTACGCTGTTCTCCATAGGAAGGGAACCGCTCTGGCATTTGACGCATTTGCTCAATATCGCGGCCAGGCAGTGGTCTTTCTTCGCGGCTAGGCAAAACTCTGTCCTCGTGAATCGGCAACTGCCGCTCCTCTCGGCTAGGCATTGGTCGTTCCTCGCGGCTGGGCAAAGGTCTCTCATCGCGGCTTGGAAATGGTCTGTCATCATCTAACCGAACTCTTTCTGAAGAAACTGGCACAGTGCCTGGATCAAGATCCTTGCTTTTCGCCACCGGAATATTCGCCAGGCCCCTCGCTGAATAAGCAATAGCTGCCTTCTCTGTAATCTTGATTGGGAATAAAGTTCCAGTTTGGGATGTTGGTTGGTCCTCAGCCAGACACCTCTCGAGCTTTATTGGTTCTTCTCTCTTCGAGTCCATAATTGATGCAGAGTCTGCTTTAGGTGGTAATTTCTGCATAGCAGGACTAGAAAAGGGAGAATATGTATTTCCTTAGTTATCTGAGTAAAGTGGCAAAAAGAATGAAGTAAACAAGGTAAAGCATCAACAGTCACAATTGTCGTCTTGCAATAGAGAGATATCTCGACATACTGCAGCAACGGGGGAGTTTTTCGCACTGATGGAACAAGTTTTTAATGATGGAATCAAAAGCAAAATTTTGACTCAGTCCCTGCATAGTGAAGTTTAATTTAAATTCTAAGGCTTAAAGGGAATAACCTGAGTTAAAAGATGAGATCTCATAGGTTTATAAATAGCCTATTGTATTTTATAATCCAACAAGTGGGCAAAGAAAGAAAAGCCAAAGAAAACAATGGCGTGTTTTAGTTTTTCTTTATCCTATTTATAGACGGGCGCCTTATAGCTCAGGTCATTCACGTTAATGATAAGGAGTGAAGCGACAAGATTATCTTTCATATCTAAAGCGAGAATTTATGAGCAATCTCCAGTAGGTTTTAAAAGTGTTCACATCGCCAGTAGTTTTTAAAAGTGTTCAACTCAAAATCAAAATTTAAAATATCAGAGGGTTCTATTGCCGGGTATATAACATCTACTGCAAAAAATGGTCTGTATCTCAAGAAATGGTCAGGAATAATCTTCAATAATATAAAGCCAGATTGAATGGAAAATGGAAAATGGAAAATGAATAATTATTAAAAAGCCGAGCTAGAAAAGAATAAGTCTAAAGAATAAAAAAATAATGAACAAGAAAAGAAAAGATTTATCAAATATATAATAATAATAATAATAATAATAATAATAATACTAACAATAACAATAATAATAATATTGCTTTGCTTTACTTCTCGACAACAGCGGCTCCTTGGTTTTCAAGCACAGGCGTGATAGGTACATCATTTTTAGAAGCCTACCCTCGGAATCACTTCATTGTGTTCAGAGTGGTGCTACTTTCAATGAGCCGTGATGTACTCGGAAAAACTGTTATACCATAAATAAACAAACCATAGCATATCTTGCAATGAAGATTAGCTAAATAAAAATAGACACAATGAACTCACTTAGAAGCGATAGCAGTTGGCCCATCTTGACGCCTTGCATCTCCACTCGCAACCCCTGGAACTGCCTCTGTTCTAGATACTGCCGTTCCACCAGTTTGGTTACCACTCCCAGCAGGATTTACAACCTGCTGTCTCTCCATGACTTTTTTCAAATCTGCTTCTATCTGTGAACTGTCCCAATCAGGGCCATATTGCTTCTTGAAACCATCAATAATGAACTGAATTTTCGCGAGGTCCTCAGCTGAGATTACGCCTGCTGTGCCAACTTTTTTGTCCCCACTATCAGATCTTGTGGCTTGACTTTCGTCGCCCTGCAAGGAGATGTTACATCAATTAACGTATGAATGGTCTTGGGGAATTGGGGTACTGGTGAACGATTCACACAATGTCGTATAACAAACGTCATTTAATAATAAATACTATTTGGTATTTTAGTTTATATAACACAGAATTTTAATAATAATAAATACTTTTGCAAATGTTACTCTCTAGCAAATCGAGTTCTTCTCAAGCAATCCATGAAGATAGTTACAAATCACAGGGATTGAAATAATTCAAAAAGTTCAAGGAGTAGCTTAGAATTATTTTATCGATATAATTTCGATTCTTGTTTTGGCCCTGCAGCAACGGTTGTAAATAACTCGACTTTAGACTTTATGTTCTGAAACCATTTTAAATTTTTTAGAGTTTGTGGGCAATTTTTCAAACAATAAATTACCAAAACGTTTGCTCTATAAATCCTGCCAACGGACAAAGTTCTTTCGGTCATCCTCTAATTTCGGTAATAAAATACTTAAAAAATTAAACAACTTAAAAATACAACAAAGTTGACACCTCGCTTGGTTCGCAAAAACGAATGCAAACTTAATGAGAAATCATGTTTATGCTTTTAAATCAAACTTTTCTGACTAGACGACGCTTAGAGATAATCTTATGGCAACAGCTTGAATTCTCTTATTAAAAATGACCAAACAAAACAAGGAATTTGAATGTGAAAGACAAAGAAAAGTAAGTTCAACCTTATCTGGTTGATCAATATTTGTCCGTCCTTGGTCTTCTGTGTGGCTAGTTGTCTGCTCCTGTCGCCTCTCCTCGTGCTTCTCGCTTGGTTCAATATCAACGGGCTTATCTTCAAAACGGTCTGATGGCTTCTTCAAAATTCCTCGTTTCAATATTCCTCGAGGTGGCTCTTTCGTCGAAGGTCTAGCCTACGAGAAAAATATGAAGATATAATATGAGATGAATGAAGGCAACTGTATAAGTCTGTTTCACATTAGATGTCCGGTGAAAATATCCGCGAATAAAAACAATCAAAGTGATATGCAAGAAAAATTTGCGCTATCGTAAAGCTCACCTGACATCTAATGTGAGAACAGACTTAGTCACACAGGAGTAGAGAAAAATATCTAGATTGCTGTAAAACACGGAATTGCATCGCCAATATTTGGGGCTGATCACGAAAAACCTTGGCTTTATTTTCATTCTACTTGTCCCTTTGACATTCGCCGGGTTGACTTACTCCTAGCCAAATCATGAATACTTTTGCTTTTGAGGAGTAACTGGAAAATTTCGAAAAAATGATGGCTGGGATTTTCTGAAGTCAAAACCTTAGAAAACCGGAATGCTTTACACCTTTGACATGTTCTTTACATGCATGTAAATCACATACCATTTAAATAGAATGGTGTCAGTCTTTTAATTGCAATACTTTTCACTGATCTTAGATTGCATCTACTCACCCGAATCTAAAGTTTCACCTATCAGAAAATCACATAAACGAAAAGATCAACAACAAAACGCACCTTCGTTTCCTGAGATTCAAATTTTCTTGCTTCTTCTTGTTGTCTTCTTCTAAACATGGGCCTATCTTCTTCAACCTTCCGCTCTGTCTCTTTACGATCTGATATCAGTTCCTCTTGCTCTGACCCATACAACAGCTCCTCTTCTTCATCAACTCTGTCTCTTTTACCAGATGGCTTTTGTTGATGAAAGACGGATGGTTGCTGCTGTTGTGTACTGCTTCCCCTCACAATTTCACTGCCGGTGTGACTTCCCTGTTGTTTCCTTGGAAGCTCTCTGGAGTCGCTCCTGTTATCATCTTCATCTCTTCTCCTGTATTGTAGATTTTGGGCGTCTCTATCCTCCTCTTGATTCCTTGGAGGAAAACTTCTACTTCCGCTTTGATTTCTTGGAATATCTCTACTGCCGGCTCGATGTCTTGGTAAATCTCTTTCAGAATCTTCATCCCTTGAAGCACTCATGCGTTCACCACGACCTCTAGCAACGTTTCGATTACTGCCTTGTTCTCGTTCTGTATCAACATCTTCTGACCGTTCCCGATTTCCGCGTCGAATTCTTGGAAGATCTTCTGAACGCTCCCTACTTACACATTGATTGCTTGGCAGATCTTCTCTTCTCGGAAGATGTTGATCACTGAGGAGTTCCTGCCTTGTGGACTTGTGGAGCTTGCCTTTCATGTAATCAGTATCTAAATCAAGATCAGTGAAAATATCAGCAGCTACTTTATCTTCCTCCTCTTCTTCTTGCCCTGTCCCAAAAGCAGTGTCCCAAATATCGTCCTTGTGTTTTTCCTCACTCTTCTTCTCTCTTTTTCGTTTTTTCCCACCTTTCTCCTTTTCGATTTTCTCTGGTTCGCCTTTCTCCGCTTCACTGTCCTCTTCATCAGCAGGCAAAACCTTCTTCCACAGAGAAAACTGTTCTCGCCGTCTGTTTCTTTGGTCGCTCCTTTCTTCCCTTTCAGGCTGGCGTTCTGACTCTCTTTGGACTTCCTTCAGCGAATTTGGCTGAAACGCTGGTGATGGCTCTGTGTCATGTTCATCAGGATATGCCGCGATGCCTCGTAGAAGCCCAGCGATGCTAGGAGGGATCCCGATGTCATGGGGATCAATCTGCATTAATGATTCAACCATTCCCTGATCTGTGGGTACCGAAGAAATTGTCGATATGGGATGAATGGTCGGGCTCATCTCGACGGGGTTAAGCTTTTCAAAAGCTGCCAGATCATCTTGCATTTCCTCGTCTGAATATCGATCAGAATGTTGGCGTCTTCGTTTCCTTCTGCTGTCTCGATCATCTCGTCTACCCCTCCGTCGATCAGGACTCGAACTTGGACTCCGCGATCTACGCCGTCTTCTGGGGGAATATCGGCTTTCCCTTGCACGACTTCTTTTTTCGTAACTGTCATGCCTTCTTGAAGCTGAACCAGGTGGACTTCTACTCTGTTTTTGCCTTCTTTCTGCACGATCTGGGCTGCGTCCCCCTTCTCGATAGCTTCTTCCATCACCTCCCCTTTCTCTATCACGATTCAAACCAGGCCTTTCCCTCCTCCTCATATCTGCTTCTTCTCTTTGATGCCTAGGTCCAGCTTCAGGAACATTTCTTGGGGCATTTTTATCTCTTGAGGCACCTCCTGTAACAGGCTCCCCGATCCTTCCTTCCTCTCTACGCCTTACACCGGAAAGAGCACTGTCTCCTACTACTTTCTCAGGCATGGGACTCATACTTTTCTTGTTGACTTCGTCTCTGACCAGCTTTATTTCCTTAGCTACGTCCTCAGCATCTTCTTCTTTCGCTACCTTCTTCCTGGCTGCATCAGGAGCAGGTTTACCACGATAATCAGGCACTCGGTGCTCTGGTGCCCATTGATTTTCGTCCTGGTCACGATCTTCTTGTCTCTGATCCCTAACATCTGCCTGTCGATTACTGGTGGGGATCTGTCGCCATTTGGTAACCTCCTTCTCTAAGCTTGGCTGCCGCTTAGTAACTTCCATCTCCGACATAGACTGTCCTTTGAAAGTACCTCCCTGCTGAACCAAGCCTTCATCTATTTTCCTTTGCTTTTCTAGCTCAAGTAGCTCCAGTTCTCTCCTGCGCAGCTCCTCTTCTTTCTTTCGTAGTTCTCGTTCCCTTATAACCCAAGAACTCTCTAATTCTTGCTTGACATCAGAATCGTCCAACTCTTGCATATCCGCACTGCCTGTACTTCGAGTCTCGTAACGGCCTGTCGCTGGCTTTGGCTCCATCTTGGCTGGTCTCAAACTTGTGTCTTTGTTATCAAAAGGTCTTTCATCATGGTAGACTTCTGGCAACCTTTTAGTGACAATTTGACTACCATAGCCTTCTCGGTCTGCATAGGGAGCTCTCTTTCTGTTAGCTAGGTCCTTCTCGGTGTATGGAGCCCCCTGTCTGCTAGCAGGTCGAGCGTTGTCTTTTTCGAATGGCGAATATTCCCGGTCGACCTGACCTCTGTTTCTGTACGCTGGCTCTTGGACAGGGTAAGACTGTTCTTGCGAAGGATTTCTAGCCCTTTCGGTGCCCTCTTTTTGACCCTGCACCCCTTGATTTTGCTGATTAGAAACCTGTGCCTTAGCGCTATTGGCTGCTTCTGTGGCCAAAAATGCAGCCAAAATTTTCTGACGCGTAGCTGGGTCTAAATTCTCTAATTCAGGGGCTATCTTTCTTAATAACCTCTCTTTCTCAATTTCTGCTCGTAAATCTTCACCTCTCCCTTCGTCGGGTTTCTCTGTTGGAGTTAATTCAACGGGGATTACTTGTTTAACAGTTTCCTGTTGTGTGACCTTTGAACCCGTGTCACGTGATGTTGATTCTTCTGTTTCCATTGGCTGATACATGACAACTTGTTCTATGGGTTTTTCTCCTTGCTCGCGTATCATTTCAGCTTTTGAAATAAGTTCTGTTCTTTCTTCAATTCGGTTCTTCAGCACAATCAAATATCGTTCTTTCTCCTGTATCATAAGATCTCTAATTTCCAATTCTTCGCGAACATCTCTTATAGCATTCTGAATTCTGGTGAGATCCGATAAATCACTCTCCTTTCGTGGATCGTCGTCCCTGAAGAGCAGGAGCCTCCTTTTCAGATAATCCTCTTCGAGGCACAACCTCTTATATTCATCCTCAGCATCTTTGTATTTAAAAATTTCAAGACTATGCTCTTTCAGAAGTTGCTCTCTCAAAACAAGATCTGCTTTATGTCGATTCAAAATGGCTTCTTCCTCCTTCAATTCCTCTGCATCCACGCTACTCTCTCGTACGTCAGAAACCTCTTGGCTATCACCTTCTTCGATGCTGGCTTGTTCATTCTTGATTTTCTTCGTGATAACAATATTCTTTCCTCTGTTTAATTTCTCTCTTAAATCCTGAACCATTTCTTCACCTTCTTCATCTTTTATTTCTACCTTCCTGTCTTCTTTATCATCACTACTCGTCGAATTCCCATCATCTTTATTCCCCTTATCTCCTGCCCCCTTCTTCTTTTTCTCCCCCTTGCTCTTCTTACTTTTAGAGTCCTTTTTCTTTTTCTCTTTTTCTGTCGAATTCTTTCGTTTGCTTTTTCTCTCATTTGACCTCTCCTTTGATCTTTCACTTGAGACACTTCTATCAGAACTACTACTACTGTCACTGCTACTGTCTCTTGCACGTTTCTTCTTTGGTGTTTTGCCTTCCTTCTTACTCTTACTCTCCTTCTTGCTCTTATCTTTCGCTCGCCCTCGTTCTTGGCTCCTCTCTTTGGTGTTTCGATCTTTGCTACGCTCTTTTGCCTTCTCCTTTTCCTTGCCACGATCTGAGCTCTCTTTGCCTCGACTTTCCTTGCTCCTGCTGCGATCAAGCCCCTTGCTTTTGCTGTAGTCTTTTCGTGGATCTTTCCCCTCCTTTTCCTTGTGATCCTGCCCCCCCTGATCAACAACCTTACTGGCTTTCTCGATGTGTCGTTTGCCTTCATAATGTTCATTAAATTCTTTCGCAGTACTCATCTTGAAATCGCAGAATATACAACGATAAGGGGATTGCATTGCAGAGACGATTTTCTGATGTTTTTTGCCATAAACATGGTCAACATAACTTACATTGCTGGTTGAATGAACATCGCATATATCACAATAATAATCATTGATCTTTACAGGTTTGATATTTTTGATTTTATCTTCCTTGAATTTATCTTCTCTACCCTTGTCGTCTCTGCCCCTTTCCTCTCTACCTTTTTCGTCTCTGGATCCGTCCCCTCTGCCTCTCTCGTCCCTGTATCTATCGTCTCTGCTACCTCTTTCAGCTCTATTTTTATCTGCCCTGTCTCGGTCTTCCTTCTTCATATCTCGCTCTTTCCTACCCCTGTCTTCTCCTTCCCTGCCCTGCTTTTCTTTTCCTTCAAACTCCCTTTTCTCAGCATCTCCATCCCCCTCTTCCACCTTACTCTTCTCTTCTTCTTCGTCCTTCCTCTTATCCATCTCTGCTCTATGCCTCCAACTTTCAAGATGCACCCTCATGTTTGACAAATTCAAACAATCAACCTGGCATACGTCACAATAATTAGGTGGCTTCATTGGTCCAAATGAGAACAATTGCTTTGGTTTGCTGTCTTGCTTCACCTCTTCTTTAACCTCAGTCTTAGACTTATTACCTGCATCAGATTTTGGCACCCCTTCAATTCTATACATGGGCTGATGTCTTACCACAAGACAGTGTTGATCTACAGCCAGTTTACTTGCGAAAGATTTCTCACATGTGTGGCAGAGCCATTCATCCTTCTTTGTTAACTGCTTCATTTGATCCAACTTGGATTCTTTTTCAAGGTGAAAGGCTGAATTGCAATGCGTAAGAAACGCAGCTTTATTTGCCACTTGCTGCTTGCATAAATCACAAAAGAAACTGTCCCTGTCCTCTTTCCTAGAAGGGGACCCCTCTCTTTCTGGGCTTTGCCCGGGTAGATAAGGCACATAGCCCCCTCTACCCCTCCCTCTTGAACCAGCCCCGCCTCTGTTGTAATTCCCTCCTGATGAGTAACCCCCTCTTCGATTGCCTCTTGCAGAATAACCACCACCTGAATTACCACCTCTAGAACCACCCCTTGAAGAGGGGTTTGTGTATTGTAAACGAGTTCGTCGCATCCTACGGAAGTGAGACAACAAAATTAAAACGATGTAGTACAAATTGAGCTCAATAAGAAGAGAGATCGTGCATAGTCCTTTGCGACCTTATAACATCGAAGCAAAAGAAGCTAATTTTGCACAAAAGCGAATTCTGTCACCACTTGCAACCTTTTAGTTGGCAAAATCCATAATTTCAACTATCTGCACAAGTTAACTTGCAGTTTGAAATGGCTTTCCTATCTCATCCTTTCTTATGGCCAGGGCAAAATGAAACCATTAAATGGTTCCCCAGTCGTTCCCCAGTCCAGGTTAGGTTTATGTTTAGGTTACCCTCTTTAATTTATACTGGACACACGTTGAAAACAGCTTTTTGTAAGTTGAAGTGTTTATCCAGTCTAAATATTCGAAATTATTATTATTATTATTATTATCGGATTCAAATAATCAAACAGTTATTCACAAGGCAAGCTTCACTTGCGCAGGTATAGGAGAAGATTTTGAAATTACAGGGAATAAGCATTGCAATGATTTGAGAAATAGCTTTAATCAGAGTACATAATTATGATAAACAAGCAAAATAAACTGCCAAGCTACTGCTTCGAGCTGTGAATAACGGTAAGAAATAAAAAAAAGTGTTAATGACAACCATCTTTCTTTTTGAATTTGCGACATGACAGAAATAATGATAATTTCGAACTTTTTAGTTCTCTGTTTTTATCCATCAATATACATACCAAAATATCAAAATGCCTACCTACGAATCAATCTTTCAAAATGGGTTTGTTACAATCATGCGAGTCTCCAGTTCTTGAAACATCAATTCTGCTCGAGACACCTATAAAAATTAATAAGGAAAGGAAAGTAAATCATTTTCACATGATTTTATTCTATTGCATGCTGAATATTTCAAAAAAGGAACAAAACTTGTAATGATGTCATGTCAGCAACATGTAACTCGATAGGCCAACGAGGTCTCAATGCAAAGATAACGGATTAAGGGCCCATATCGACTGCAGGGCTACGGTCACACGAAGGGCATACACAAGTAGGCTTTCAGCAAAGTTCCGGGACTCTGCTCTTTACTAGAATGAATTAATGTTGCTGCTGCTTCTGCTTCTGCTGCTGCAATGACTTTATCACAGCGACGTATATCAGTTAAGGCGGAGGAACCAAACTGAAGCTCATTTCAATTAATCGAAGGAGCACTTCAATTACCATTGTTTGCATTCGAACACTAGCCAGTAATGAGTGCAAATGTCGCTTTTCGCAAACCCTGTTACTAAATGATCTAGAGGTTATCTAACAGCAATTTAGACCATAGGACCCTGCAACACAATAAAGAGTTTTGTACATACCAGAAAAATTCTTGTCATAAACTATGACTCTACGAAGACAAAACTTTGTTCTGCTACTTTCAACTGCCAATCGAGAACCACCCTTGAGTTATCCTGGAGAGAGAATAGGCAACTGTCAGCGGAAAGGCAAAATGGCATATTGTCTGTAGGGTTTCGTTCGATACATCAAAATCCAAGGTTAAAAGTTTCGGACAAAATTTTGTCCGAATTGCCTGTAAAAGTGTCCGAAATTTTCTTGGATATATTATTTTCTCACGAGACTTGAAGCATTAATTTGAAGTAATTTGAAGCATTAAGTGCCAATGTTTGGTTAGCATAAGATTAATTCTATGCGAATAATAACCCACTTCAAGCGAGAGATTTGATCAATAAGTTGCAAACAAAGAAATTGTTATGTAGAACTGTTTTTACTTGAACTTGTAGAAGTAATTTTGCTTCAACCATTAAGAATATCATGGTGGATTTTATTTTATGTTCAAGAGGAATCATGCTCCAAAAGAAATATCAAAAATTCCCAGGTCTTGAAATTTATAAACAAATACGAAACAGCTATCAGCAATGGAAGCAGCTATGAATAATCTGTGAAATAATCACACATCACAATATCAATGCTATTAAGATAACTGTACATACCAGAACAAAAAATTAGTGATCGGGACTGATTTTGTACAGCAAAACACTTTGTAGCTTCTTCTTGGTGGCCTTGAGTAATTCCTCCTAGAAAGTCAAAAAGGTCGAAATAAAAAAAGGAAAGCTAAACTGGCAAAAAAACACCTAAACTGTTTTCTTAAAAGAGCCACTTCGGTCCTGAAATTATTAACATCTGTTTTCCACAACTTCAGTTCAAGAGACTTCACTGTCTTAAATCATTAAATAAAATTGCAGCTAACAAACGAAATGAATGGTGAATTACAAAGAAATGCATGAAATGTAGATACTACCTGAAGAGTGCACTTTCAAAGCCTTTAATGGTAACCACGCCTTGCTGCTTTCTACGAAAGTTTTGAAATGAGATCAAGTAGAACATGAACCAATGATTTCAATATTCACGAGATGAACTCCGTCAGCGAACCTGTCAATAGAAATAAAAGGGCTTTTTGCAATGTATTGAGTGTTTCGGGTGTTGTTAAAATGTACAAGCAGAACTGAAAATTGGAGACAATCATGGGATAGTCAAATCCAGCATTTGAGAACCAAACACTTGATATGGTTCGCTCCATACACGTGCGTTTCATGAACAAACGAGCGTTGAAGACAATGGACAAAAAATCTACCACAAAAAACGAACCAAAATTTTTGCAGCCTAGAAATTGTCCGTGCTTGGAAGGAGTCATTTTTGTATATTTAAGACGTAAATGTCTATTCATCAAGTCCTTTTAGGGCAGCTAGTGTACAAGAAGCACCAGACTTGTTTACTTTTGATTTAGATTAGTTTACTTTTGTACATTTGTATATAGTAAGCTAGAAAATGTAAATAATCGATGTAAAATAAGATGACAAACAAACAAACAAAAACTTGCTCCAAGCCTATTCCTCGTTTAATAACTGTAACTTTTCTGTCAACTAAGCAACATTGTTCGTTACATTGATTAGCCCAGAATCATCCTTGGAACAGCTCCAAAGAGATACAAACTGCTGGTCCGTAAAATAGTCTTTTCTACAACTTCGTGGCAGTCTGAATTAGCAACGACTGCATCAACAAACTGTTTTCTTTCATGCAGATGTATGGTTGGTCCGGTGGAAAGCATCCACGCTGACAGCTTACCTTAGGTCCTGGATAATTAAATCCAGTAAGGAAAGTGTAAAGCAATTCTTGATTCTGTCTACAATAGATATAAACATTGATAGCATCAATTTGGTAATGACGAAGTTTGAGTATTCGAGCACTCTCTCCTAAAAAACTATTAAAGTTAATAAAAAATAATAGAAAGATATGCAGACCATTGATTTTCTTACCGTTCTCTTAATACAATTTCTTTATGGCCTAGCCTACTACTGTTACATAAACATACACAGTTTGTGTCACTTAATTCAAGAAATATGTGTAAGAAAAACAATACTTCAGTTTAAAGTTATGGGTCTTGCTAAACAGGTATTGATTAATGGTGTTAGATGCCAAGAATGGAAAAATGTACGCACCCAAAACTCAAGAAATTTTAGAATTCTTACACTAAACTATTACTTGCTTTAGTGAATCATTTCATCGTTCAACTCTTTCCGTCTTGTTTTAACATTAATGTTTTAACATTCTAGCATCAAAAACAATAAACAACAAGCGATTTCTGAGTTCCCTACAAAATTAGTTTCACTGTGAGAAAGTTTTCGTCTAGCTAGGCCAAAACAATACACACTAAATATTTACATATGGCTACAAAAACGCAAACTTTTATACACAACACATTTGAAACTTTTAATCAATCCATGATGGTATCGAAGTCAGTACCTTATCATTTTCAGACTGGTGAGCTATTTTGGGTCAATAAATTCCTTAATTATCCACTTGATGATATGGCAAGATTTGTTTTTCATAGCATTTCAATATGCTTGAAATCAACAAACCACAACAAAATGAAACGATTTTCTTCCTCAGACCAATGCTGCATGATACAAAATGTTCGCCTCTAAATCTTGATACATTTTCATCAGATCAGAATAAGAAATGAGTCTTTGTACAATGCCATGCATTCTTTATCTGCAAGAGATAAAAACGAAATGACAAGGAATTGCAAGCAAGAAATGGATAGTGATTTTCGGTCCACCAGCCTCAGACAAATTTTACCCCAAGGAATACAAATATGCTTGATGAAGTTTTGGCGAAGTGATGCTCTAAGCTGCCTGTTCTAGGGATGTATGATGGGTGAACTACCTGAGTGGCTGGCTAGGCTACAAAAGACGTGAAGGTTACTATTAAACGAGACGAGATTTTTATACAATTTGTTTACAACTTGCAGTGACAAGCCAAAATATCTAGAAAATGGTCCTGTTCTAGCCCAAAACTTGTGCTTCCGAACATTGAGCTACAAGATAATTAAAAAAAAGATACTCACCAAACAACTGGGAAGTGATAATTCTTCAGCCAACAATGGAGACATTCTTCATTCGTAGGCTCCAGCTCCATTTTACAACTTTGAAATATTTTCTTGTGACAGGCAAAGCTTCTTCTTCTCAATTTTAACAAACTCCAAAGATTCAACTTCTTCAAAAATCGAATTGAGTAAATAATGAAATTTATCTCCTTGTAACTGGCAAATGAAATTTCAGTAATTAAATATGCATTTAACTAACTTTACTTTTCTTCATCTATTGGCTATATGATATCTTACTTCACAATATGACAAATGTGTTCTTCATAGTCTTTTCCTGATTTGATGACAGATGTACCAGACTCTCAGTATCATATCTTCCTTTGTGTACTGCATAAACCACACAGGCCATGAGAAAAGCCAATTGCATCTCTTCTATTTACATTCCATGACCACTTCTGTCCAGCTCAGTCCATACGATATCATAATAACAACTCAAAGATTGCAGTTCAAAATTACAAGTCATCATACAAGTAATTATAAATACATCTTATACTAAGATGATAAACAAAATAGTGTTGTAGATAAACAGCACATAATACTTGTAAAATAATTTGCAGGAATTTTGGAAGGGGAATAATCTTTTTAAGGATTTTCACCTTGTTGGAACTTTTACTTGCAGAAGAGCAGTTTAGCAACGCGCGATCGATGCATGAGCACTGAGAATCAATCTTCTCCGATGTATAACGCTATACATGTGAATCTTCAACCAAACAAATTTTTCATACCGGGTGTCCCAAAATGATCTATCGGCATTTCAATGTAATATGACGAAGAATGCATCGATTTGAATGAAATACCAATCATTTTGTAGCAGAAAGCCTAACTTAGATGTAGAAATTTAATTCACTAAAATCGGTCATACCATTCTAGAGCTAATGTTGCTTCAGAGTTATTTTTGAACATATTTAAAAGAGAAATAAAACTGCAATAAGGTTTTTCTTAAGTTTCAGCTTCAAAAAATGAAAGCGAGCATGCTAATCCTCCAAGGAGGACAACCTGATGACAAATATGTGCATATCGTTTATTTATTTGAGTTCCTATAAAGATAATTTATGCAATTGTCATCTTATCAAAGCTGTGGAATAGCCTCCCAGCTGAGACTAAGCAGGCATCCTCCATTACTGTTTTCAAACATAAATTATAATGGACTGGGGTTTTTTCTTGCGGTCGGGGGGCTGCCACGTCCGTTGTCTCTCTGCTTGGTTTCTGCTGGTTGATGATGGAGATTTATTTTGGATCTCTGTCGTCAGTCTGGTGGGAGCCGGGCGTGGGGGCGGGGGCTGCGCTGGTTGCTGGATCGCGGGAGGAATTCCAAGTCTATTGGTTTTATGCACTTTTTCTTTTATTTTTCATAGTTAGGTTTGACACTTTAGTTTTATATATTTATTGTAAGTAATTCTTAGATGTTTTTAACCCGTATATTTTGTAAGTTGTTATGTGGAGGGCCCCTTGAAAATCAGCCATTAGGCTGAAGGGTCTCCCTCCTTAATAAATTGAAATATGAAATAAAATATGAAACGGGACAAAAATTCATAGTAATTTTTAGCAGTTCTCAAGAATTCACAAAAAAGCTTCCACGTAAAATTGTTCATAACTCTAAAACGATATGACCGATTATAGTGAAACAAATTTCTACATATAACTTAGCCTTTTTGCTTCAAGATGGTAGGTAGCTCATTCAAAAATCAGGGCATAATTCATGATTGTACGGTTCGGCAAACACCGACACATCGTTTTGGGACACCCTGTATTGGCATGCTTGCTTTAGCAGAAAGGGATGAGAATGCCAAAAAATGAATTTATTCAAGAAGCTTTGAACAGAAAAATGTAACTAGCAAATTATCTCATCAAATTTTCAGGCCATTCTGTTTTGGACTAAGCCAGCACTCTAGAGCAAAAAATGAGCTTGGATGTTATGCTTGATGACTGGATTTGATATTCTTTGGTGACAGTTTCTCATTTTGCTCAAAGTGAGAAATGAATGTGGTCAGTATTTTCAAATGGGAGGGGGTCTTTCAAAGAATGAGGCTTTGTTCGTTGATTAATGGTGGGGTACAAAAACAATTGGTATAGCTCTAATGAAAGAAGCCTTTCAAAACCCTCTGGCTATAATAGATAGTCTTATAGTGTCTGCATTTTGTTAACTTCCCCTTGAATTAGCCCCAAACTGAAAATCAGACTGATAATTGCTGAACATCATATTTCTTTGTCAATTCTAATGTTATGTGATGTACAACAATGTTTCAAATGAAAGAAGATTGCAGACAATTTGGCATTAGGTGGCATTTTCCAAGAATTCATTCACATCCCTATTCAAGGAATCAGTTATAGATTATATATATTGAGATCCCACAGATGAATGAAAAGAATTTTGGAATAATGCTCCCTGCTGCCATCCTTTCCTTCCATAATCATCTTTTGTAACTTGAGAGGTGATGGTGCAATCAAATCAATCCATTGTTGAAAAGAGAGAAGAGCTTGTGATAATTGACAACTAAACAGGGTTCATTTGTCAATATTGCGATCCAGGGGGGATACACCAAAAATATAATAGAAAGAAAGCCCTCTGAACGCATGCGAAAAATTTTTGGACTCCTGTCCTGGTTAAAAAAATTCTTTGGTTTTTCTACTAAATAACACCTTGATTTGTATGTTTTCCCCCATATTCTGATTCTGATCGAAACAGTTGAAAAAGAGTGTGTTAGGGTCACAATGAGGGGTGCCTTCTCGCCAAAAAGGTGGCACCAAGTTGACTTTTCATCATCAGGGGGGCAGTTGCCCCAACTTGCCAACTAAATCTGCCGCTGCGATGAAGACAATAACTTCACACGTTGCTCTGATATCAAGCAAAACTTCCAACCTGACATTTTTCTACAAATATGTCTCATTTTCTTCATTGCATTCTTTTTTATCCCCCCACATTTGAACTTTTTTCCGCACCTAGCTGGCACTGGCAGCAATACATAACTAAAGATAAATTCAACCCAAAATTTTGGTCGGTCATATCTGTTGACAACTCAAAGGAACAAATGAGCTCATGCTGCAACTCTCTGGATGTACTGTAACCCTCTTGGAAAACATGTAATGTCACTGAGTGTGTGAGAACCAAAGATGCTTGGCATGTGAGAGATGGTAAATTTGGTGTGTGTTGGTTTAGTTCTGGTGCAACTTCTTTTGTTTTGACAAGTATTACTTTTATCCTTTTGTGATTTTCTGGTGTGGCGTAAAGGTATCTTGGCGTGAATTTTTTGAATACAGAAATCATACTTTTGGGGTTGTAGTAATGGGACATTGGCACTTGTAGCCTCTTTCATTGGCAGTTGAAGGTGTTGTGGCGCAGTGGTGTAATCCTCTGACTTTGCAGCCAGAACAGTCAAGCGGACAGGGTTCGATCCCAGGTAGAGCCCCACCATTGAGCGTCATCACAAGGGCTCACGGACTCGATTANCTCGATTAGGTCTTCTCTACTTCTGCGATCCCAGCGCTTGGTGCTAAAAAACGCAACTTCACCTTCACCTTCACCTTCACACAAATTATGACCCTTACTAACTTTGAAATACTTGATACACTACAAATGAGTGTATCTAGTCATATGCACACCTGACAAGTTGCTGCTGTGAAAATTAAAAGTTGATTTCGTACTGAAGACTTCTATAAACGTAGGGCAAAAATTGTGTTTGATGTAGGGTAAAAATCAGAAATATGACAACATTGACACATGGGTCTATTATGTAGCTCCAGGAGCATTTTCTCATGTCTGTAGTCTTCCAACGAGAATGGAACAAGTTGTTTCACTTCCAAACCCCCTTCAGAGAACCGTACTAGAAACAACACATTTCACTTTGCTTTATGAAAGCAGAAATCACACATGAAGAAGAGTCACAATGACAAATTGTTTTATTGATTATTCTAGCAAAGGATGTCCTTTATAGTCTAGAACAATAACATCAGTCAAAAGACTGTCAAAAGAAACTGCACTTACCAAATCTTTTACATCATTTCATCTGGTCTCCACCTAAAAATAAGATAGCAATTATTATTGGATACAAAACAAAATATTGGCAGATGTAAAAGAATATTTTGATGCTTGGTGGCCAGAAATGAAAGCTTAGCAAGCCAGGCAAATTACCGAAAAATAATTTTCCAACTGTGCCAAAAGAAGGAAAAATTGGGAAGAGGAACAATCGGATATATAAGTAAAAATCCCCCCCCCCCTGTACCATACTTCCTTTTTCTTGTTTTCCTTTTTGGCTATGATCATGGGTCTTTTCCTGTCTTACCGCCGCCAAGCCAGCAAAAAAATCCAAAGGAGGGGCATTGTTAGCTATTCCACAACATACCGCATAACTTCCTCACACGTGGCCGCAACTGCCAAAATTTCAAATTTTTCAAATTTCCACAACTTTGCTTTCCCTCGAGGTATAGCTGTCCAGTTTTTACCGTTAAATAGATCTTTTTTTGTTCTATCTGATTGCGCAAATAGATTTGCCATTTTGCATAAGCCTCGATCTCAAACGAACGCTGACTCATTGCGGATCTCCGGCTCAATTTCCGCCCGGTGCGTGAAATGTCGGGATTGCTCACAACAAACAAACATTTGGCGATGGTCCCGGACGCCTCAAAAAGACCAGATTTGGACAGAATGCAGTTCAGACTCTGCCCGGTCCAACTAGCTTCCCGCGATTTTCAAAAAGTTACGATAACAGCCCGTCCGTAGCAGTTTAAAAGTTCACAGCCCTGACACAGGTAAGGAATTGTACTTTTGCCGAACGCGGTTTTTTATCCTGAAACTTTAGGCCTTTCTTTGTGTTTTTATGATATTTCTAGTTGAATAAACGAATCGGGACCATCGCCAAATTTACGATTCTTCTTAGAGCTCTGAAGGCCTAGACAAGAAAAACGCCATTTGTTGTTGCTTTGTATTCGATGATTGTGCGGCATCTGGCGTGCCGCAAATTCGAATTCTCAATGGGGAATTAGTGTGTGGTATCTGTTAAAATCAGTTGACATTTTAAATCAAATTTCGTGATAATTCAAAAACCACAAGTCCAAGGCACACTAATGTATACATATTCGGAATCCTCTATTCAAGCTCTTTCCATTGCTATACTTTTTATTGAGATTTAGAATACTTCAATTTTCTCTTTGGAATAGCTAGCATTGTCACTGAAAGGCAAATTCCAGGAGTGTGCTCCCACATAATTTCCGGGATAGCTCTGCTAAAACACCAGAAAACACCACCCTGGAAATCTCAAGTCAACCACTACACTACTGCGACACAACTAAGCACAAGTTCCCCTTTTTTTATCGACCCCAACTCAACAGAAGAATATTATGGGCCTAAAATACAGCATAGGTATATATATGATTGCCTTGGGCCTGATGATATGCAGTTTAAAAACTTATCCATTGTTCCAAAAGACAGAACAGAAATTAAAAGCTCTACACTTCAACTGTTTCCTTGATGGTTTAGATTAATAAATCCATTCCACGTTGCTTGACAGAAACATAAGAAGGCAAGTGAGAGCAAAATATACCTGACTGATTGAGTTTAGGCCCTCATCTTTTTCTCGCCATGTTTTACCAGATGGGCTTTCCAATGCGCTTGCGCAGACAACATGTCCCCTGTCCTGTCACCCGATCACGTGGTCACCAGCGGCAAAAAATTGGTGCACCACTTTTACTTCTTACACCCACTGATTCACCTCCTTCGGGCTGAAGGCACGGGCGTAGGGGAAGATAAAATCTGGGGGGCTGCCCGATAAAATTTCTATTGCTTACCAAATTTTTGGTAAATTTTGGTAAGTTTTTCCACCGTTGGGGGGGCTACCGCCCCCCCAGCCCCCCTGGCTCCTACGCCTATGGCTGAAGGTGTTATGGCGCAGTGGTGGCGTAATCCTTTGACTTTGCAGCTGGATAAAATTCAGCTTCGGGCAGGATATGAGCCCCAGCTCAGCGTCATAACAAGGGGTCGCAAACCGTCGCAAACTAGGTTAGCATTTTAGCTACTTCTGCGACCCTAGTGCTTGGCGCAAAAAAATAAAAATCGCACCGTCACCAACAAAAAGGACAAATATGTACTAAAGCTCCTTGTAGGATTTATGATGCCAACTGTCATCATTTTGAAGCTAAATTGAAAACTTGGGGGGCACGCCACTTGAAGGGTACTTTTTCATTAAGCTAAAAGGGGCACTTCAGGGGGGAAACGGGCACTGTTTTGTTTATTGCAAAATCTTGGAGTGCACGTGCCCCACGCACCATCAAACCATGCATAACTTTCTTTAGTACGGTACGACCAATCTTTGGTGAAATAAAGTTTCTCGTCTATGTATACTACAAAACGTATACTACAAAATGAACTATGGTGATTGAGCTGACGTTGATTTAATTACACTTGTATTTATAATAATAAACCAGTTTCTAGGATGCTATGTAGAATGCTATGTAGCCTAAATTCAAAGCTTGCTATAATAAGATTCCAAATACAAATTTAATTGCTGAACAACTTTATTATAAAAACAATAAGTCCAATGTAGAATGAAAACATTGACAGTTTAAGCTGAAACGCATATCCTCCAATTATAAGACAAGATTTGCGTTCTTTCAGATAAGACACAATTTCTTGAACATTTCTTCGAGACCCAAATGTTTTTGTTGAGTGATCTAAACAAATTCCGTTTGCCTCATCTTTCAGATCTATATAACCTTTGCAAAAGTTGTTCACTTCGTCTCGGAAAGTATCCTCAATTGATCGGAGGCGCTCTGCGAGGTACAAAGGGGCAATCCAAACGAAAAATGTCCCTAAAGAGTAATAGATGAAAATTACGAGGTCCGCAATATTTTGTTTTCGGCCGATCTCAACACACAGGTAGCAGAAGAGGGGAGCTTCTATAATCATTAGAATGTTATGGCTAACAAACAGAAACTTGATGTGTGCACTTGATGAGTGAATGCGAGCAGAGTAATAAGTGTAGTGGCGGTAAATTGCATCTTCTGGTGACTTCTGCCAATTGAGAAATTCTTCGCGAAGTTGTGAAAGTCGAAGTTTTCCTGTTTCGTAAACTAGCAACAATATCCATGTCAGAGAGAGTGTCACAAAAGTACCATAAACACTGAAAGGGTCAACAAAGAAATTCATTTTGTAGATTAAATTTTCCAACTCAATAAATGCCGCAGTTTTGTTGCCATCATTTGAGGACCAAATCACAGGATAATTGTCTACGATACCAGTTTTAATTGACAATGCTGTTACCAGTAAACTGTGTGCAACCGAGAAAAAGACCATAGCGTTGAGCCGGTTTTTAACGCCAGTAATTTCTTTAAGATGTTCCTTGAAGCTGTACACGGCATTCAAGATATTTTGCTCAAAATCTCGGCTCTTGAAATACATCACAGTAAACGTATGCCCTATCCAACACGACAGAGACTCTGAAAGCCTTACAGACAATTCCAATATTAAATCACGTGTCGTTCCCTTTCCAATTAACAAAAGAGCTTCCACCATGAAATATATCTCGATAATAAAGCTCACAAGAAACAGGGCATTGATAAGCAGCCATTTTTCCCCAAAACAGGCCTTTGATGGATGCCAGAATCCAAATGCTCGCAAAGTCCAACGAAGGAATCGGAAGTCCTTGTGTCCAAACGAAAGTCTTCCTTCTGATGATTTGTCTTCTTTGTCGACTTTGTCATCTTCTCGTACTGCAACATACATTTTTCTATCAAAGGTTTGTCCTTCTCTTCGGTTGTACTTCCTTTTGTCCACGTCGTAAATACTGTTCACTCGCTTCAGAGGGTTTGGTTATACATTGCTATGGTGGGTAGTTAGTCCCCGACTCAAGTTTCTGATCATACGTTCTGATGAACATCACATGATTCTCATGAACTTCCTCTTAGACTTCTGAGAAAAGGATAGTTAGTTTAGATTTACTACATAAGTCCCAATTTCCTCATTGAATTGAATCGTTGATTTTCAATCAGTTTGGACACAGGGAAACCAGAAACCCCTGCGCGCTTAGTCATTTTTTTTACCTTAGTACGCGCTCTTTCGCGGAGCACAAAGGACAAAAATTACTAAGCGCACAGGGGACAAAGAAAGACAATTTTTTTTACAAATTTTATTTGTAGCAACAATTATTTCCTGGTTTCCCTGTGGTTTGGATAGAGATACTAAACTTACTCCACTCGTCCCAAAATGTTTTCCCTGCATTCCTGTTTACATCACCAAATACGCCATTGCGGAGGAGCATAAAATCTCGGCTCGTGTTGTTGTTGTTGCCGCTGCTGTAAAATAGCGATAACTAGGACTTCTGTATCGAGTCTATAGAGAAACTACATTGACTCTGTATTGGAAAATAAAATATGTCATTTTTCTTTCAATGTTTCATATTCTGAAAAGCATCTGAAGAAAAATATGCCAATATTTTCTACTGTGGCTTCATTTTTCAAATCAATAAGGTAAGTTTTGAATCAAGAAAAGACTTCAAATTTTAAGAAATTCAACGACAGATGATCAAAATTCGTTACAATTCAATTGTGTTGTGCAAGTGAAAAATCGGTTATCCAGAAATAGATGACAACATTTGAAATATGAAATTATGTTCACACTCCTGTCTAAGTGACACGGCTACATATGGTGGAAATTGGCCGAGGACAAATTTTTAATCCTTATTTTTAATCGATTTGCAAAGCGGTTTTCTTCGAGATAAGATAGATAATTCGCCGGGTTCTTATCGAATATTACTGAGTACGATTGATTTTTGCCCGTAGACTGATTACATAACTCCGTTGTATCCATGTGATAAACCTTGCTGAACAGGAACTCATAATAAAACAATGAAAAATATTATCTTGTTTAGGCCCATTCTCAGCTATCACCTCGCAGAAAAGAAATCCAGCAAAAATCCAATTCGGCATATAGTATGAAAACTTAGCGTACGTAAGTCGAGTATAGTTCACACTGTCCATTGAAGCTTGAATCACAATGGAATTCGTCGAATCTTGCAAGCTGATTGCCAGCACAAGTTCTTGTGTGTGAAGGCCTAAATAGGGTCAAGTTTTTATATGAATCTCTGTTGACCGAAGTGACATCATTCAAGTCAAAGAGCACAAGGAAACAAAGGACTCAGGTAATAAGTCTAGTTCACCCGGGGATAAATTTGATAAAATTTCCTTGGCTGGGATTTCGCAGGGGCGGTCACTGAAACAGAGGGGTGCATGTTAGACTTATGACCTTTCGTTTCTTGTTTCCCTGCGTTATTTGACTTGATAATATCTCTCCGGAGAGATATCATCAAGTCAAAGAACGCAGGGAAACAAGGGATGAAAGGTCATAAGTCTAGGTGCATGTATCATTTAAATCGTGCAAAACAACAATGTCAGAAAATAAATATCAACGATCAACTTTAAATAACGCTAGAGAAGGTCGCCGGGAGCTTTTTTCCAAGATGCATCGAGTTCTTTAATCAAATCCTTACAGAATCGTTCAAAATTCCCAATTGGAACGCATCACGCATTGCATCTTGGTAAAAGCTCCCTGCCGCCCGCCATCTTTAGCGTTATCGTCTATTACTATTCAAAAGAATCACCTCAATCTATTTATCAGAATCAAATAATGTTTTAAACTTCTTTTCTTCTTGTTCATGTTTCTCCATCTCTACTTTCCTCTCCTCATCAGACGTTCGTTGCTTTTCATAATGTTTAAAAGTCTCAGAGTTCAATTTGTCAGTTATTGGTGATTCAAGCTGTTCTCTTGCGCCATTTAGAATGTCTTTTACGTACTGTTCGTCTGCTGGATCGATTTTGTATTTTTTCAGCAATATATGACGAATCTGTAAACAGAAGTCCGTGGATGAATTAAATGGCGTTTGATTAACATAAACAATGTTAGATTTTGCAACAATATAGCATCCGTAGACTTGCCCCAAGAGTATTTAGTGCAGTGCGTCTGACCGATCCCTTTCCTTCAGCTCCCAGATCCGCAGTTCCCCATTCTACGTCAGTACAAAAGGATTAGCGATTGCGAACAAAGGGATTTCTACGGGTGACTGGGCAGGCCGTAAATGTAACAAAGAAAGTCGCATCCTTAAAAACCCGGATGGCGAACTCATCCAGGCTGCATGCGAAAAAGCCCACGAAGAGAAGTAGCGAGTTTATGTCGAAAGTTGAAGGATAACTCATAATATATTTGTGGCAGACATTTAGGGTGTGTTTGATTGGTAATTTCATACCTGCCAAATTATGAAAACAGTAGACTTTGCAGAGGCAGAAATATATTTCCCAATCAAACACAAAATGGTGGCTCGCTAATGAAAACCAGAATCTCTCCAAAGTCTGCCAAACCTTCTGCCTTTTGGAGCAGAAGGTTCATCGAAGACAAAAGGAAATCTCTCAATCAGCAAATCAAAACAAAAGAAGCCGTAAAAGATGCTTGAAACCAGTATGGCTAACTGTTTCATAATACAAACGAAAAAGCACTGTTGAAAGAAGTCGTGAGCATATGTCGACAGATGAAGGGAAATTTAAATATCTACCGCCACAATATTATTCATCTAATTCAAAAGCTGAACAATAGACATTAAAATTCTCGCATATGTAGGTCTTAACAAACACTTAGGCCCGGTTTACACGATACCGTTTTCATTTCATATCGGATTGGTTTCATATCGGATTGGCCTTCTGTTTACACGATACCGTTTTCATTTCATATCCGATTTGCCTTCTGTTTTCCGAGAACGCACCACTCCG